>JAIXND010000811.1:0-572441 GCA_023646645.1 Varanus salvator macromaculatus
CTTCGGTCGGTCTGGGGGTTCCCTCCACTCCATGGGATGCGCAGGGCATGGGCCTTTTCTTCTGTTTGCCAAGGATGCAGATCAGTTGTGCATGGATGCAACCATAATGAGGGGCCAACTCTTGTCCTGAACATTTGGATGTTTGCATCCAAAATTTAGGTGGTCTGCGTTTTTGACCGCTGCCCTCATACTGCGTTATTGAAGTGCAAATGTAACCTCACCACAAATGTAGCTGAAGAGTTGCTTACACATCTTGGCTTCAGAAGGAAGATATTTCTCAACCGCTAGTTGGAAATGTTTGGCAATGACACTTTCACAAGCCAGAGATGTAAGTGTATGACACCGAGATCTGACCAAGACAAATGTACGTGCAATGAAAGAAGAATAAAG
Organism: Varanus salvator macromaculatus; assembly: GCA_023646645.1. NCBI lineage: Eukaryota > Metazoa > Chordata > Lepidosauria > Squamata > Varanidae > Varanus > Varanus salvator. The sequence goes on from JAIXND010000811.1 coordinate 391, forward strand.
TCCAGTTCGGTGATAATGTTTAGTCTCAAATGAAGTTAACTTTATCCGCTTCCATGGGTACCATTTTCATTGTTCTACCGTACTTTTTCAGTACGTTCTGGGGGCAGCATGTTCCTCGTATGCCTCTTTCTTTTGTAGGAAAATACACGCCCCCTGTGTATAAATTTTATTGTGAAATATCTCGAAAATGTTAGCCAACCAGCGCCTGCATCACCTGTATTCTGTATTGTCTACTGAAAATATGGAAGAATTGCCACATTTTATTTCGGAGGTCGATAACTTTCAGAATTGGCAGACCAGGGTTAAATGGAACACTCCATTCTCGAGGCTGATAGACATCCTGGCACTGATCCAGCAGTTGATGCCACGTGAAGGCCATGGTCTTGATTGTGGCCACAGGTGACAGAAATGAACCTCTGGAAGACTTTGCACCCCTTTTCCCACCTCTCGGCCTCTCGATGCTTCAGGAGGAAACCCCCTTTCAGTGTCACTGCACAGACACAGATCTTTATCCGAGTCCCTTCACCCAGATCTGCACCTCTTGGGGCAGGAGGGGCAGGACCTGTCCTTGGCGTGGCTCTCAGGCTGCCATGATGGGTGGCGAGGCTTCCAGAGCCTCCTGCTCGAGGCTCCTGCTCGTGAGGCTCCCCTGTAACTGAAGTGCCAGTACACCCAGCACCTCCTCCCCAGCAGACCCCCCTCGGTTTCCCTGGTGAGCCCAAGGCACGGTTTGGGTTTGAAGAAGAGGGCGGTCCTTTGAGCGCCCTCCATGCCCAACCCCTGGGCATCCAAGCCAAGCCACCCTGAACCCAGACAGGAGGACGCGTCATTTTTTAAAATTAATTTAGCAGACTTATATGCCTCCCCATTCGCCAAAGCCTTGGGGTGACTTGCATACATAAATAAATATCAATATAAAATATAAAATTGGAGACATCCTGGCCAAAGTTATTAAAATCTAGAAACAATATCAACAATTAAAATGGCATTTGAATAAAAAGGTCTTGGCCTGGCACCGAAAAGCAAATAACGTCGGCGCCAGGTGGACCTCTCTGGGGAGCGCAGTCCATAGGTGGGGCGCCACTGCTGAGAAGGCCCTCCTCCGGGTACTCACCCTCCAAATGTCCTTCATGGAGAAGGGCCTCTGTCGCCGTTCTCAAGGGGCGGGCGGGCAAGTACAGACGTAAGCGCTCCTTTAGGTAGCCAGAACCCAAGCCATTAAGGGATTTATAGGTGACAACCAACACCTTGAATTGGGCCTGGACTTCAAGGGGGAGCCAGTGAAGCTGACGGAGGACTGGGGTTATGTGAGCACAATGCCCAGTCCCCGTCAGCAACCTGGCAGCTCTGTTTTGCACCAATTGAAGTATCCAGACTGTCTTCAAGGGCAGCCCCACGTAGAGCGCGTTACAGAGATCTAGTCGGGAAGTGACCAATGCGTGTGTCACTGTCGCCAGGCAGTCGAACTCCAGGAAGGGACGCAGCTGATGGATCAGCCGAAGCTGAAGGAAAGCGCTCCTCGCCACTGCTGTCACCTGAGCTTCCAAAGAAAGCTCTGGGTCAAGGAGCACTCCCAAGTTGCGGACTTTGTCCCTAGGGGGGAGTGCAACCCCATTCAGGACTAAGTTCAATTCACCTTCCCCGAAGCCCAATCCGCCAACCAACAGGACCTCCGTCTTGTCTGAATTGAGCTTCAGTTTATTGGCCCTCATCCAGCCCATTACCTCGGCCAGGCACCGGTTCAGCACAACCACCGCCTCACCTGGATTGGTAGAGAACGAGAGGTAGAGCTGGGTGTCATCAGCGTACTGATGATTCCGCAGCCCACACCTCCTGATGACCTCTCCCAGCGGTTTCATGTACATGCTGAATAGCAAGGGGGACAAGATGGACCCCTGCGGAACTCCATGGCATAGCTGCCATGGCGCAGAGCCATAGTCCCCCAGCACCACCATCTGGAATCAGCCGTTGAGATAGGAGCGGAACCACTGCAGAGCAGTGCCTCCAACCCCCAGTACTGCTAGCCTCTCCAGAAGGATACCATGGTCGATGGTATCGAAAGCCGTTGAGAGGTCCAGGAGGACCTACAGGGACACACTCCCTGTCTCTCTCCCTGCACAGGTCATCCTACAGGGCGACCAAGGCAGATTCAGTGCCGTACCCGGGTCTGAAGCCGGACTGAAATGGAATGCGCTCCCCAGAGAGGTCCGCCTGGCGCCGTCATTATTTGCTTTTCGGCACAGGCAAAGAACTTTTTATTTAAAAGTTAGTTTAATTGTTAATTATAAATTGTATTTATTGTATTTTAACTTGGTTATTTGAGATGGGCCAGTTTTAAATAGTTTTAAATTATTTTTGTGTTTGTACTGTTGTGAGCCGCCCCGAGGCTTTGTTGCAATGGGGGCGGCATATAAATGTTTTAAATAAATAAATAAACAAACTGAATGCAGAATTCCAGAGAATAGCTAGAAGAGATAAGAATGCCTTCTTAAAGGAACAGTGCAAAGAAATAGAAGAAAACAATAGAATAGGGAGGACCAGAGATCTCTTCAAGAAAATTAGAGATATGAAGGGAACATTTCATGCAAAGATGGGCATAATAAAGGACCAAAATGGCAGGGACCTAACAGAGGCAGAAGAGATTAAGAAGAGGTGGCAAGATTACACAGAACTATTATACAAGAAAGAGCTTAACATCCCTGATAACCATGATGGGGTGGTCACTGACCTCGAGCCAGACATCCTGGAATGTGAAGTCAAATGGGCCATACAAAGTCTGAGCAACACCAAAGCTAGTGGAGGCGACAGCATTCCAGCTGAGCTATTCAAAATCCTGAAAGATGATGCAGTTAAAGTGCTACACTCAATATGCCAGCAAATTTGGAAAACTCAACAGTGGCCACAGGATTGGGAAAGGTCAGTTTACATTCTGATCCCCAAGAAGGGCAATGCCAAAGAAAGTTCAAACTACCGCACCATTGCACTCATTTCACATGCTAGCAAAGCGATGCTCAAAATCCTACAAGCTGGTGCTGGCGGAGACTCCTGCGAGTCCCTTGGACCGCAAGGTGATCAAACTGGTCAGTCCTAGAGGAGATCAACCCTGACTGCTCTTAAGGAGGCCAGATCCTGAAGATGAAACTCAAATACTTTGGCCACCTAATGAGAAGGAAGGACTCCCTGGAGAAGAGTCTAATGCTGGGAATAATAGATGGCAAAAGAAGAAGGGGAGGCAGAGGATGGGGTGGCTGGATGGAGTCACTGAGGTGGTTGGTGTGAGCTTAAGTGGACTCTGGGGGATGGTGGAGGACAGGAAGGCCTGGAGGGATGTTGTCCATGGGGTTGTGATGGGTTGGACACGACTTCGCGACTAACAACAACAATCCATATCAAAGTATCCAATCACCTTCCTGTGTATTGTATTCACTCCCCTTTGGTGTATTCTATATATCCTTAAGTAAATTAACATGGGGGGTTCCTATCTAGGCACCCATGGATCCATGCATTCAATTGTAAATAAACCAGTTTGCCCTGACAAGAAACTGATGTCCAAGCTGCTGAGCCTCTGAATTGCGGATCGGTGTGACAGCTTTCCTGTGGAGAAGGCGGGGAGAAGGGACAAGAGTCCTTCTTCTGATCCCGGGTTCACAGCCGACAGGACGGAATTGGGGAGACGCTGTGCTTCCACACAAGAGACAACGGTGAGACAGGACCCTTTCATCCTCTCTAGCCGCCACACGCTCTTTTTAGCGTAGAGAATTTTTGGGTATCCTGCCAAGGTACCAGCTGTGAAGGGAGGCCTTCGACTCCTGCCGGGCAACGGTTTTAGGTTGGCAAATGCCTAAGGGGAACCCCGTTTGGCTGGTATTACAAGATTCCAGGATGTAAGTATCTGGTCAGGTCTTTGTGGGTACAGGTCTGGCCTGTGTGAGAGTTGTCAGTTGTGTGACCCCCATTCATTCCCGGAGGCTCCCAGGGTCCCTCTCAACCGATTCTTGCGCAGCCACACTGATGCTCGGGAAACTCCCGAAAGGTCGAAGGTGAGGGCGTGAGACTGGACTGAGAAACCCAGCCTCGCAGCGACTGTTGTGCTGTGTGGACGAAGTGTGACTGGAGGCCAGGGGAGAGAAACTGGTTCTGACTTGATTTGTATTGTCTCATCCAGTACTCGGCGACGGCCGACGAATCGGATGGGTGGCTCAAGCTCTAAGGGGGCACTTGCTGCCAATGGAGACTTAACGCTGTTGCGAAATATTGGGATGTGGTAGGAAAGAAAGAAGAGGATTTGTTCAGGAGGAAACACGTGCAAACGGAATTGTAATATCATGGTTTGGATTGAGATTTTGTAGGAGGTGTTGCAAGTGAAAATAGAGGCAAGTGAGCAGATGGATTGTGGGAAGGAAAGAAAAGGGAGAGGGAATCCTGCTTCTCCTGAGGGGATTCCCAGAGAAAGAATTGGGAAAGGAACAAGCAAGAGATTTTTGACCTGGCTCTGCACGTTTGAATGGCCTCAATACAGAGATCGAGGTATCAATCAGGGGCCATGTACCAGAACATTGGCTGCGTCCTCATCCAACATTGGTGCGCCTGGATGATTGATGTTGGCAAATTTTCTGAGGCAAATGCTATGGAGGTGTTTTGCTTTGCCACGTCTGTATATCTGCATTCCATTCCATGCAGACTAAAGACTGTAACTGACAGCAAAGCAGACCAAATCGCAGAGCAGGGACACTGAAACAGGGTCCCTTCTGCTCTCAGCAACAACACTCCCACGAGAGCTTCCCCCATCATACTCTGTTGGGCTTGGCCAAAATAGGGAATGTCTTCAGGCAGCAGCCTCAACAGCCTGCTTGAGCTTGCTTTTTCAGACCGCTCAAACCTTCACAGGGGGATGTCAAAGTTATGGCTGAGATGGTCTCACCATGTCTCACCACTTGGGGAGACAAGTGGTGGGACCACTAAATAAGGAGGAAGGAGATCCAGTGGACTGACATGAGGGAACAGGCACAGATGCTAAATGACTATTTTGCCTCTGTGTTCTCCAAAGCAGGACGGGGGATATCCATATAGGAGATTGGATGAGGCTGGGGACTTAGGGGCAGAGATTAGAGCACCCCCCTTGAAGTCGAGGGGCTCCTCAGGGCATTGGACATTACAAAGGCGCCAGGCCCTGACGGGTTACACCCAAGAGTACTTAGAGAGTTGGCAGGGGTTCTCTCACGCCGCTGGCCTCCATTTTTGAGGCCTCGTGGAGAACGGGTGAAGTTCAGAGGACTGGAGGGTGGCATCGGTGGTCCCAATTTTCAAAAGGTAGTAGGAAGGACATGGGGATTATAGACCGGTTAGCCTTACGTCCATTGTAGGAAAAACAATGGAAAGCTCATAATAGAGAGAGATCTAGTGATGCTAGATAGGGAAGGGAGCTGACAGCCACACAACACGGCTTCCGCAGAAACAGGTCCTGCCAGACAAACCTGTGGAATTCTATGACAAGGTTTCAAGATGGCTAGATGGAGGGATGCAGTGGATGTGGTATACCTGGATTTCAGCAAGGCCTTGACAAAGTGCCCCATGATATCCTGGTGGAGAAACTGAGGAGTTTTGGGATACACCAAAGCACTGTCCGGTGGATTAGGCATGGCTGACTGAACGAAAGCAGAAGGTAACCATTAGCGGGGAATCGTCGGGATGGCAGCCAGTGACAAGCGGGGCCCCCAGGCTCTGTCTCTGGGGCCGATCCTCCTGTTTAATCTTTTCATTAACGACATGGAAGAAGGGGGTGAACAGTCTGCTGATCAAATTCGCAGACGACACTAAAACTGGAGCAGTGGCCACAACTGAGAAGCAGGTACTCCAGATCCAAAAGGATCTGGACAGACTATGGAAGTGGGCAGGAGACAACAGGATGGCGTTCAATGTGGAGAAGTGCAAGGTCTTGCACTTGGGCATAGGATAGCTGTCATAAGTACAGGTTAGGGGGCAAGTGGCTGGAGAGCAGCACTTGTGAAAGGGACCTGGGGTACTGGTTGACCGCAGGCTAAACATGAGTCAGCAGTGTGATGCGGTGGTCAAGAGGGCGAATGCCACCCTTGGTTGCATAGCCAGAAGGTGGCTTCTAGATCAAAGAGGTATTACTTCCACTCTACATGACTTGGTGCGCCCGCAACTGGAGTATTGTGTTCAGTTTTGGGCCCCTCATTACAGAAAGGATATAGCCAGGTTGGAGTCAGTGCAGCGTAGGGCCACAAGGATGTGGCTGGTTGCAGGGGATGGGGTATGAGGCGAGGGACTGAGGGAACTGGTCTCTTCAGCCTGAGAAGAGGAGGACTCAGAGGGGATATGTTGGCAACATACAGGTATGTGAGGGGGTGTCACATGGAGATGGGAGAGGCCTGTTCTCCCCTGCAGAGGAAGGCAGGACGCGCTCCAATGGAGCAAAGCTCAGGGAGCCAAGGTTCAATTTGGATGCCAGGAAGCACTTCCTGACAGTTTGGACCCGAGGGCGTGGAATGGCTTCCACGGGAGGTCGTTGAGGCCCCATCGGTGAGGGTGTTCAAAGATAGGCTGGACATGCACATGGTGGGCCATGTCATGAGCGGAGCCGGCTGGTGCCGGAGGTCAGACTAGATGGCCCAGGAGGCCCCTTCTGACTCGCTCTTTCTGTTCTATGTTTCTATGTTTCTATGGTTCTATGGTCTTTACAGGAGTAAAATTAAACTAAATTCTGGATAAGGCATGGGGTGAAGTCTTTCTAGCATATAGGAATGCAAACAATCACATTCCGCCACAGGAAGAGAGAAAAAGCCTCTGGTTAGAGTCCGGCAAGCTGCCCTTCCCTGCCTGACAACCAGTGAGTCCTGACTTGAATTGAACTCTATGGGAAGAGGCTGGTTCGATCAAAGTGGAAGGGGACTCCTTGGATGGAAGGAGGTTTTTGGAGATTCTTGTTGGTACAGATAAAGTGAAGTCTGGCCAGGATCCAGACCTGGTTTGGGTCTGGGAGAAGCGGATCCCACAGAAGTGTGTGAGCACCCCCCCCCCACTCCAGCTCACTCCGATTGCTTCAGGGACCCCATTGCATTCTCTGCCATCTTCTTTTTCCACAGTAGTTCCCAGCATGAGGCTCTTCTCCAGGGAGTCCTTCCTTCTCATTGGATGGCTAAAGGATTTGAGTGTCATCTTGAGGATCTGGCTGTTTAAAGGGCAGGCAGGGTTGATCTCCTCTAAGACTGACTGGTTTGACCTCCTTGCAGTCCATGGGACTTGCAGGAATCTTCTCTAGCACCACAATTCAAAGGCCTCAATTCTTAGGCGTTTTCCTTATGGTCCAGCTTTCATAGGCATATATTGCAACTGGAAAAATCATAGCCTTGACTATACGAACTTTTGTTGGCAGGGTGATGCCTCTGCTTTTCAGTATGCTGTCTAGATTTGCTATTGCTTTACTCCCAAGGAGGAACCATCGCTTAATTTCTTGGCTGAAGTCCCCGTCTGCAGTGATCTTGGAGCCCAGGAAAATAGAATCTATCACTGCCTCCATTTCTTCCCCATCTATTTGACAGGAAGTGAGAGGACCGGATGCTATAGAAACATAGAAACAGAGTGAGTCATAAGGGGCCTCCCGGGCCATCTAGTCTGACCTCCGGCACGAGCCGGCTCCGCTCATGACATGCCCACCATGTGCATGTCCAGCCTATCTTTGAACACCCTCACCGATGGGGCCTCAACGACCTCCCATGGAAGCCCATTCCACGCCATGATCTTAGTTTTCTGAATGTTGAGTTTCAAGCCAACTTTTGTGCTCTCTTCTTTCACCTGAATCAAGAGGCTCTTTAGTTCCTCTTCACTTTCTGTCATTAGAGTGGTTTCATCTGCACATCTGATGTTGTTGATATTTCTCCCGGCAATCTTAATTCCAACTGGTGATTCATCTAGCCCTGCCTTTCGCATGACGTGCTCTGCATATAAGTTAAATAGTCCGGGGGACAATATACAGCCTTGCTGTATTCCTTCCCAATTTTGAGCCTTTCTGTAGTTCTATGTCTAATTCTCACCATTGCTTCTTGACAAGTTTCTCAAGAAACAAAAAAGATGGTACTCCCATCTCTTTAGAAGTTTACCACAATTTGCTGTAATCAATCAATCAATCAATCATTCAATCAGTCAGTCAGTCAGTCAGTCAGTCAGTCAAAGGCTTTAGCATAGTCAATGAAGCAGAAGTAGATGTTTTTCTGGAACTCCCTAGCTTTCTCCATGATCCAGTATATGTTGGCAATTTGATCTCTAGTTCCTCTGCCTCTTTGAAACCCTGCTTGTACTTCTGGTAGTTCTTGGTCCACCTACTGCTGGAGCCTCACTTGTAGGAACAATCTTTGGCGTTGCCACTCTTTGGGCATGCTGAGTGTGGCGCTTTAACTCCATGTCTGGGTGCAATAATGCCTTTCATGGCCAGGAGGGCATGAAGGGGGAGCTGAATCCTAGCCCAATGGCTACGGTTTGGAGTCACCAGCCCTTCAGCCCTTCAAACTGGCTACCTTTAGGACCCAGGAAAGAAAGGAAAGCAGGGGTTTCTAGGGCTAGCAAGTTGCTCCCTCACACAGAGAGAGGCGCTCAGCTTGCTATGAGAACTCTGTTTGCCTGTGCTTCAATTAGCTCCTCTTGGGAAAGCCATAGACCAGCCAGCCTCATTGTTTGAGGTGGTCAAAAGGCTTGGGATTTGGTGTTTGAATTCTTGGTTTGCAATCAGTGCCGCTATCCACTTTCCTCTTCCTCCTTGTGTGTCTCGGTGTGTCTGTGCTAATGTTCTTCTAAGATCCTTCCATTGCTTTCTGTTTCTGTTTTGCATTAAGTTTTGTCCTCCAATTTTTTGTGCACTAAGCACTGGGTGCCCTGCAATAAGCCTTGTGTACGGATCTTTGAGAATGTTAGGGGAGGTGCGATTTTTGGAAACAGCTTAGAGGAAAAGCCATTGTGTCTAACCACCCTCGCTCAGGGGAGGAGGGAATTCACCCACCTTTCTCTCAAACACTGGCTAGGGACTTGTTTAAATGGACCAGAGACTTTAATGCTGTTCTTACTACTGTATATGAACAATCTTTTAAATGCCACTGAGGTTACAGACCACTGCACATCTCCTGGATTTCATTGGGTCACCAAGGAAAAAGATGCAAACCTCACAAGGACAGGTGCAGTATCTGGCTTTCTGACTTTCAAGGGGGGAGAATTTCAGCTGTCACAAGAAAGGAAGAAGGCAGTTTGTCAGACTCCCACAGTGTATATATATATATGTATAAAAAGATAAAGGTTTGCCCTTGACGTTACGTCCAGTTATGCCTGACTCTAGGGGGCGGTGCTCATCTCCGTTTCCTGGCCGAGGGAGCCAGTGCTTGTCCGCAGACAGTCTCCGCGGTCATGTGGCCGGCATGACTAAACACCGAAGTGCACGGAGCGCTGTTACCTGCCCACTGAAGTGGTACCTTTTTATCTACTTGCATTTGCATGTTTTCGAACTGCAAGGTTGGCAGGAGCTGGGACGGATTCGAACCGGCGACCTTTTCATCAACAAGCCCAGCAGCACAGAATTTTAAACCACTGCACCACCTGCAGTCCCATATATATATATAGTGCTATATATATATCCAGGCTTGGGGAACTGGCAGCCAGCGCTCTCATGCCAGTAGTTGCTCCCCAGCACAGGGCAACTACTGGCATGGAAGTGCGAAAAGGGAGGGAGGGGGCTGGAGCTGGTCCCCCCCAGCACCAGACTCGGCAGGCATTTCTCCCCGTCCCACTGCGGCGATGGCTAGCTGGCCGGCATCGCTCCTTCTCCGAGCCCAGAGTGGCCACGCTGGCTGCCCAGCAAGGGCAAAGCAGCCGTGCCTGATCAACTGCCTGCCTGCAGTGTGGGAAGCTGTGGCCACTGGCTGGTTGCTGCCTCCGGCTTGCAATGGCACAAGGGAAGGGGGCTGCTGTCTTACGCCAGCTGACTCGCCTGAGACTGGACCGCCTGGAGATCATAGATGCAGTGGGAGGACTGTGCCCAGGTGCCCCTTGACACACACAGCAGTGAGATCGGAGGAAGTGCCTACATGGGAACGTTACTCCAGGCTGGGAAAAGCTCCAAAAACCACAGGGAGATGAGAGGACCATGGAACTCGTGGAGGACCTGAAGTTCCTGCTCAGACACCAACCCTGCAAGGGAGGACCAGCAGCATAACAGACCAGGGTGAGAAGCAGCTACATCAGGGTCAGCCAAGGGCCCACAACTGGAGGGGGCAAGGGAGAAGAGCCCCGAAGAAAAGCAGCCTGTCGGGGACCAGGATCGGGTTCTGGCTTCAAGACTTGGATCCAACAGACTAGCAGTTGCCTAACGCTAAGTAGCCCAGATGATAATGCGGAAGGAAAGGGGGGGAGTTGCTTGAAGTTGTTACTCTGGCTGTCTCTGTGTACTTCTGTTGATTTTGTTACTCCCTTCTATACCATATGTCCTTGTAGCAAGAAAGCAGTGGACTTCCTAATTTCTAAGTTTTCAGTTTTAGAAACTGTAATTTCAGTTTCAGTTTTCAGTGTGTAATAGAATGTTTATGCTTTAGTAGCGCTGGTGAAACCCCAGCATGGATTTCTTACACCTGGAACATGTTATATGTCTGGATTCAGTGGTGGAAGACATTGTCAAAAGGGGGGGGGGTAGGGTATTCATTTCTCTGTGCCATCCTTCCACCATTTGGAGTTTTCCCAAATCACCATGGCATTAGAGTGCTAGTACCTGCATTCAGTGTTCGTAGTGAAACAGCTGGTGCCATTTCAGACATACAAAGCTCAACTACAGCAACTTGCCATATGAAGTTGCTAGACATTGCATTGCTGGCTGGCCAGGACAGGGTTTGCAACACTTGTGGAAGACAGAACTGTTTCTTTGGAGCATCACATTTAAAAGCTGAATGCTTTATAAGCTGCTTTGCATGTCATTCTCGTAAAAGTGGCTTGGGAGGATTGCTTTCTTGGTGAGGCTGTCACTGGCAGAGCTTGCCAACAATTATTCTAGTATTTCTCAGACATGCATAAGGTAGGCATGTCATGAACAGAGCTGGCTGGAGCCGGGGGTTAGACTGGTTGCCCCAGGGGGTCCCTTCAGAATTGCTCTGCTTTTGTGCTTCTGTGTTTACCCAAATGGCCCTCACCTGCACAGGCAGTCTGCACCTTCAAGGTGAAGCTGCGGGGGCTTGGCGGTCTGTCTCCCTGGTCAGGAGGAATCTGTCTTTTGCTAGAAGCTGTGGCCAATTGCGGCACCCCAAAACTCCTCAAGAATGGTTAGCCAGAGGGAGGCCACATAGTAAGAACACCACAGTTCTGTACATGCACTGGTGGGATAGCATTTTTGGTAAGGCATGGTGGAAACAGATGCTGTTGTCATGAGTTATGTATTAGGAGCTATTCTCATCGTTGTTGTTGTTAGCCGCGAAGTCATGTCCGACCCATCACGACCCCATGGACAACACTCCTCCAGGCCTTCCTCCCTCCACCATCCCCCGGAGTCCACTCATGCTCACACCAACCGCCTCAGTGACTCCATCCAGCCACCTCATCCTCTGCCGTCCCCTTCTTCTTTTGCCATCTATTGTTCCCAGCATCAGGCTCTTCTTCAGGGAGTCCTTCCTTCTCATTAGGTGGCCAAAGTATTTGAGTTTTATCTTCACTATCTGGCCATCTAAAGAGCAGTCAGGGTTGATCTCCTCTAGGACTGACCAGTTTGATTGCCTTGAAGTCCAAGGGACTCGCAGGAGTCTCCTCCAGCACCACAATTCAAAGGCCTCAATCCTTTTGCGCTCGGCCTTCCTTATGGTCCAGCTTTCACAGCCACACATTGCAACTGGGAAAACCATAGCCTTGACTATACGCACTGCTGTTGGCAGGGTGATGTCTCTGCTTTTTAGGATGCTGTCTAGATTTGCCATAGTTTTCCTCCCCAGGAGCAAGCGTCTTTTAATTACTTGGCTGCAGTCCCCATCTGCAGTGATCTTGGAGCCCAGGAAAATAAAATCTGTCACTACCTCCATTTCTTCCCCATCTATTCGCCAGAAAGTGAGAGGACCAGATGCCATCATCTTAGTTTTCTTGATGTTGAGTTTCAAGCCAACTTTTGCGCTCTCCTCCTTCACCCGCATCAAGAGGCTCTTTAGTTCCTCTTCATTTTCTGCCATGTGAGTGGTATCATCTGCATATCTGAGGTTGTTGATATTTCTCCCAGAAATCTTGATTCCAACTGGCGATTCATCTAGCCCTGCCTTTCTCATGATGTGCTCTGCATATAAGTTAAATAGGCAGGGTGACAGTATACAGCCTTGCCGAACTCCTTTCTCAATTTTGAACCAATCAGTGGTTCCGTGCCCAGTTCTCACTGTAGCTTCTTGACCCACATATAGGTTTCTCAAGCGACAAATAAGATGGCCTGGTACTCCCATCTCTTTAAGAACTTGCCACAATTTGTTGTGATCCACACAATCAAAGGCTTTAGCGTAGTCAATGAAGCAGAAGTAGATTTTTTCTGGAACTCCCTAGCTTTCTCCATGATCCAGCGTATGTTGGCAATTTGATCTCTAGTTCCTCTCCCTCTTCAAAATCTTGCCTGCACTTCTGGTAGTTCTTGGTCTACATACTGCTGGAGCCGAGCTTGTAGGATTTTGAGCATCACTTTGCTAGCATGTGAAATGATTGCAATGGTGTGGTGCTTTGAACATTCTTTGGCATTGCCCTTCTTTGGGATGGGAATGTAAACTGACCTTTCCCAATCCTGTGGCCACTGTTGAGTTTTCCAAGTTTGCTGGCATATTGAGTGTAGCACTTTTACTGCATCGTCTTTTAAGATTTTGAATAGCTCAGCTGGAATACTGTCACCTCCTAGCTTTGTTGTTGCTCAGACTTCCTAAGGCCCATTTGACTTCGCATTCCAGGATGTCTGGCTCGAGGTCAGTGACCACCCCATTGTGGTTATCAGGGATGTTAAGCTCTTTCTTGTATAGTTCTTCTGTGTAATCTTGCCACCTCTTCTTAATCTCTTCTGCCTCTGTTACGTCCCTGCCATTTTGGTCCTTTATCATGCCCATCTTTGCATGCAATGTTCCCTTCATATCTCCAATTTTCGTGAAGAGATCTCTGGTCCTCCCTATTCTATTGTTTTCTTCTATTTCTTTGCACTGTTCATTTAAGAAGGCATTCTTATCTCTTCTAGCTGTTCTCTGGAATTCTGCATTCAATTGTTTGTATCTTTCTCTTTCTCCCTTGCCTTTCACTTCCCTTCTTTCCTCAGCTATTTGTAAAGCTTCCTCAGACAGCCATTTTGCTTTCTTGCATTGCTTTTTCTTTGGGATTGTTTTAGTTGCTGCTTCTTGTACAATGTTGCGAACCTCCATCCATAGTTCTTCAGGCACTCTGTCTATCAGATCTAATTCCTTAAATCTATTTGTCACCTCTACTGTATATTCTTCAGGGATATGATTTAGTTCATACCTGAGTGGCCTAGTGCTTTTCCCTACTTTCTTCAACTTAAGCCTACATTTTGCAACCAGAAGCTCATGATCTGAGCCACAGTCAGCTCCTGGTCTAGTTTTTACTGACTGTATAGAGCTTCCCCATCTTTGGCTGCAGAGCACATAGTCAATCTGACTTCTGTGTTGACCGTCTGGTGACGTCCATGTGTAGAGTTGTCTCTTGGGATGTTGGAAAAGAGTGTTTGCTATGACCATCGTATTCTCTTGACAGAATTCTACCAGCTTGTGCCCTGCTTCATTTTGTACTCCAAGGCCAAACTTGCCTGTTATTCCGGTTATCTTTTGGCTTCCTACTTTAGCGTTCCAATCCCCCATGATGATAAGGACATCATTTTTGGGTGTTAATTCTAGAAGGTGTTGTAGGCCTTCATAGAACTGGTCAACTTCAGCCTCTTCAGCACCAGTGGTTGGGGCATAGACTTGGACTATTGTGATGTTGAATGGTTTGCCTTGGATTCGAACTGAGATCATTCTGTCATTTTGGAGATTGTATCCCAGTACTGCTTTCCTACTCTTTTATTGACTATGAAGGCTACTCCATTTCTTCTGAGGGATTCTTGCCTGCAGTAGTATACCTGATGGTCAACTGAACTAAATTCAGCCATTCCTCTCCATTTTTGTCCACTGATTCCTAAGATGTTGATGTTCAGTCTTGTCATCTCTTGTTTGACCACATCCAGCGTGCCTTGATTGTTGTATACCATGCTTTATCAAGCTTATTCAATCAGTTATACAAGGTACTCATATGGTGGCCACCCCGGTGGATGGCTCACCGCAGGAGTCTTCAATGGGCCAAATCATGATCTTAAAGCCACTTACGCAGGATATTTCCCTACTCATAGAAGAGCCAGAGTGTGCTAACTCGGATATGCGCAGAATTATGTTTCACCTAGCAGTTTGGCGGGATAATAAAATAGAGGGAAAGCTGTAGACTGAAAAACATGATTTATGATCCCGCCTCACTGCCTTGCCATAAACAGATCACAAAGCATGTCTGGGTGTCTGGTGGTGAAGACCAAATGACCCCACGCCATTAGTGGGAAACTGTCAATTGCAATCTTTGTATTTTATGGGATTGCCAAGGTGCCTCCTTGACCCAATAAAGCTCACAAATGTAACCTTTTCTAGCAGGCCTGTTCAAGATAACTTTAGTTTAGAAGGCTTGTCAAAGGTATCTAATGAGAGTGAAATGTAACTTTTCTTTATGGTTTAGCGACGTGTATCCAATCACTTTCCTGTCCATATCAAAGCATCCAATCCCCTTCCTGTCTATTGTATTCACTTCCCTTTTGGGCATTCTATATAACCCTGAGGAAATTAACATGGGGTGTTCCTACTTAGGCAGCCTTGGATCCATGCCTTCAATTGGAAAGAAACCCATTTGCCCTCTCAAGGAACTGATCTCCGAGCCTCTGAATTGCGGATCAGTGCGACAGTGTAAACATGGCCATGATTAGAGGACTCCCCTCCACTGGAAGCATCCAAGCATAGGCCATCCGAGAGGGGTGATCTGACTTGGGAGTCCTGCCTGAGCAGGCGGTGGCACCCGATGGCCCTCCGGCCCCTTCCAACTCTACTGTTCCATGACTCCACTGGGCCACAACTCTTGCAATCCTTGTTTACTGTTCTGTGTAAACATGGCCACGATTAGCTTTTCCAGGGACAGTCAGTTGAGTCAGTCAGAGGGGCAACAGTGAGACTTCCTGCTCTTTCAGACTAAGACGGTTTTATCAGGAGTCAAAATTGCCTTCATTCATCAGAAGATAATTTCTTCAGCTATAAAGAATGAAACCTCCAGTCAGAAAAGATGAGAGACAATGAAAAGGTTAGAGAAAGGAACAAAATGTGTTAGGAGATGAGAATGAAGTGCAACCAGTCCTGACAGGGACAACTCTGTTTATACTAAGATGCATAAATTACACGGAGCGTCCAATTCACAGATCCTGGCACTGATCCAGTAGTTGATGCCACGTGATTTATGACCATGATCTTGATTCTGGCCACAGATGACAGAAAGGAACCTCTGGGAGACTTTGCACCCCTCTTCCCAGCTCTCGGCCTCTCGATGCTTCAGGAGGAAACCCCTTGCCGGCCACTGCACAGACACAGGTCTTGTATCCGAGTCCCTTCACCCAGATCTGCACCTCTTGGGGCAGGAGGGGCAGGAAGTGTCCTTGGCGTGGCTCTCAGGCCGCTGTGCCCCTTCCTGCCTCTTCCTTCCCCAGCAGACACCGGTCGGTTTGCCTGGAGAGCCCAAGGTATGGTTTGGGTTCAGAGAGGAGGGCGATCCTTGGAGAAAAGGGATCAAAACAACCCCCAGACATCCGAGCCAAGCCATGCTGAGGCCAGGCGGGAGGACGCGTCATGGGAAGCCAGTCCCTGTGGCATTTCAGCCTGAGGAGGGAAGGGCCCTGTCTGTGTGTTTCTATGCTGGAGGGCTGCCTTTATACAAATCGTGTGTGTGTGTTTGTGTGTGTTTCCTCCCTGGGTAATAGGAGAGAGAAGCGTTGTTCTGAGCCCCAGTGTAGGGGACACAACCCAGTAACAGGCAGGCTGCGAAATCCCCCCCTGCGAAGCGCGAAAGGTACTCTCAGTTCAAGGCACTGAAAGCGAAGTAGCAGCACAGGGAGCTTGAGAAAACACCTGTTTTGGCCGGTAACTCTGGCTGCAGAAGACTTTGCTTTTGCCTTGTTTTTATGCACGGGATTGGAAGGGCCGTGAGAGTTATAGGGCTCCACGTGCCCTTTCAACAAAAGCAAAAGAACAGGAAGGGGGAGGGAGCTCTCCAAGGGCAGAGGGAATACAAAAAGTGCGGCAGAAAGCTGGGAAGGCACAGGAAGGAAACGGCCTCCGGATTCTGGAAGTTCTCCAAAGGCTTTGAGGGGCAAAGAGGTCAATCAATATTGTTTTATTCATGCATCGAGTATATTTCTTATGCATTGAGAAACCAAAGGAGAAATGAAGAACTGATCTTTCCTACACAACCCATCGACACAAATAAGAGGAGAAAAGCGCTTCCGTGCAGGGGGGGAGTATTACCCATAAACATAGAGAAAAACCCCGAATAATAGCCACACAGAAAGCAGCAGCTCATACAGCATAAATAGCACGGCGTGTCCGAAGCCAGTAAACGGATAAAAGTCTTCCGGGAGCTGGTGCTGTGCAAAATCCTGGGAAATCGGAGCGCCCAGCTGGGGATCCGCGACCCGGGTTTTGCCTTCCTCCCGGAGGGGCGGGCAGGAGAGGCGTCGCTTCCGCCCCGGCGGGTCTGGGAGGAGCAGCAAAGCGGCGCGGCGGGACGAGACGAGACGAGGCGCCCGGACGGTTCGCTGGCGAGCCCGGCGGGACCCCCGGCCGGAGGGGGCGGCCTCGTGGGGTGAGCGGGGGGGCGCGGGGCGGGGGCAGCGGGCGGGGCGGCTGCTTGGGGGGCGCGGCCCCTGCTCTCCGGGGCAGAGCGCGGCGCGGCCCCGGTGCGCGGCCCCCTCTCGGAGCCCCCGGAGAGGCGTGCAGCCCCGGGGAGCCTGGGCCGCGGGCCCGGGCCCGGCAGGCGCCGCGGGGGGCCGAGGGGGGGGCAGGATCGCCCCTTGCCCCCCACGGAAGGAAGGGGCGCAGCGCTCCGTGCAGCCCCGGGCGGGGAGGCGGTCGGGGCGGCCCCTCCGCGGGGAAGGGCGCGCTCGCCTCGCCCCCCGTGGCCGGAGCTGGAGCCGAGAGGAGCCGAAGTGCCTCGCTCGGCGCTGCCCAGGGGACGGTCCGTTCCCGGCGGGACGGGGAGAACCGCTCGTCGGAATCGCGGGAGACGCGGGCCAGGCGAGGCCCCCGTTGCGGCAGCCCAGGCGCAGAGGGAAAGGGGTAACATTCCCGGCGCTGGGGCAGAAGGGGGCACCTTCCGCCCGTCCCCAGTGGGATCGGCTGCCTCGGCCACTAACTCCCAGCCACCTTCTCTTTTTGCCTCGATTCCCAAGCAGCGGATTGGCTGAACGCCGAGAAGCACCGGCTCCATCTCCCTTTTCATCAAGAGCAGGAGGGCGCAAAGGAATCGGAAAAGCAGCACAGAAACCAGGTAAAGACTCGGGGCAAAGCAAATCCTCTCTTTGGCAGAGTGTGGGCAAAGCAGGACCCAGAATCTTAGAAGATCATGAAAGATCGATAATGAGAATGGGCTCACCCGGGGGAAAAACGTTGTTGTTATTTTCCAGGAAAGGGAAAAAAGACAGATAAATAGTATCTTGCCAGAAGAAGTTTCTTGCAAGCACAAAGCTTACTCCAAACTGTAGTCGTTCCCCGGCCCCCCAAAATGCTGGAGGCGCCCCAAGAATTCACGGGGTGTGAAAGGGCATCAGTTGCAACCAGTATGTGCATTTCAGTGAACAATTCCCATAGAGAAAAGTCATATAGATGCACAGAGCTTGGAAGAGTTTCTGTGTGCAGGGTGTCTTGGTGCACATCAGAGAAGGCACACCAGAGAGGAAGTGCCTCCATGCATGGAGGACAACAGAGCTGCTGTGCTGGTGGGGGTCTTCCCCCTCAGAAAAGGCCCCACGGTCGGGGAGCCACTGGGCCCCTCTCTCCGTTCTGCTGTGCAGGAGTGGGGGCGGGGCGAGGGGGAACGGGGCAGCAGCCGAGCGGCTCCTCTTTACTCTCCAAGCACGAGGCTCAGTGCTGAGCCTGGACTAAAGGAACGCCTTGACCTGGAGCAGATGGAACTGAATTCTTCTGGGTGGAGCAGGCCTCCCTTGCAGGGCTGGCGGAGGAAGGCCGTCTGTTCTCCTGCCCTCCTCCCTCTCCAGCTGCCCTACCTGCACTGTCCTCCTGTCCATGGAGGCCCTGAAGAGGCATCTGGACACCACCTGCCAGTGATGCTCTAGCTGGACTCCTGCCCTGAGCGGGGCTTCGGACTCGGTGGCCCCTCAGTCCCTTGAAACCCCCCTGTTCTTGCACTGCAGGACAGCCTGTCAGAGGGCGTCCTAGAAGGGCCGGTTGCAAAGTTCTGTGGGGCCTTCAGGTCCCACCTCCCTGCTCAGTGCAGGTCTCCAAGCGGGATCCTCCCTCCCAGACGGCTGACCAGTTGCATCTCGCATGCCTGCACGTTGCAGAGTCCACAAACTGCCAGGGGAACCGGATCTTGCCATGCTGCTCCAACAGTCGGGGACTTTTTCCTGATACCAAACCAGGAAGGGGCTGCTTGTAACCTGAGCCCTTCATTCATGTCACACAATCTGAGGCCCCGTCTCAACCTTTCCCCTGCTTTCTTCTGTCAGCCCATCAATCAGCTCCCAGGCAGGCAGACACGCCTGCGCTTTGGCCTCGGCCAGGAAGACGGACGAAGGACCGGCACGGGGTACCAGGCAGCGGAAAAGATTTGCTTCTGGGGCTCACTTCTGAGCTTGCAGTCCAGCTCAGGCTGAGTTAATGCAACGGTGCACAGGTGGCTCTCGATCCCATCTACCACAGCACAGCCACTCCCGAGTCACCACAGCAGAACGAGCATATGGCTGGAAACGTGTTTTGCCAGTGGGCAGAGCTGGGCTTGGTGTGACCCTGAAGCCGATGTGGTTCCCCTCGAGGGACCCTCAGAGCGCTCACCTGCATCCAGCCAGGCTCTCGCTGTGAAGAAGAGCAGGGCCTGCTTCCCTCCGTTCTGGCTGATGGGAGCCTGGCTGAGTGATGGTTGCTGGCCTTGTGTGCATCTCCAGTGTCTCAAAGATCAGCAAGTCTCCTTGTGAGTCAACCTGGATGCTGCATGCGGTTCCCTTGGGATACGCAGAACATTTCAGCGCATTGTAGGTGCTGCACCCTTGCACAGGTGAGGTGTTCCCAGCAGGGCTGCAAGATTCCTGCCTGAAAATGCCCCGTCGAAGGGATGGCCGGGTCTCTGCTCGCTTGACTGCCTCACTGGGAGCTGCTGGAGGAGGGCGGTCCCTGGTCTGGATCTTTTCTTTGCAGCGATCCTTGCAATTTTTGTCTGTCTCTGTGCCTGTTCCTTTTGCCACATCTCTTTGCATTTGGCAAGAGCTCTTCAGGTGTGTTTTGATCTCAGCTTCACTGTCACTGCAATACCATTAAATATTAGCGTTTATTTCTTACTAATAATTATTAGTAAGAAATAATTATTTCCTTGTCTGGCCACCTAGACAGTTCAGAGTTTCTCAAGAGTTCACCGCATGTGAGCTTTTCGCTTGAAGGCAATTCCTCAGAAGCGAGGCTTTGGCAGGGCTTCCAAAGTGCAGAAGGGGGAAAGTTGGAGATGTTGGCAAGAAAGATGCCAACTTTGCCTTGAGCTGGAATGAACTCAGCTGTTTCGGCCTTTCATTCCTTCCAAGATTTTCATTTTCTCTTTCCTCCCAAGCAGATGAACTGCAAGACAGTTGGATTATATGGATCCCTGCATCATATCATCAGAAACAAGTGAGGATGAAGTGATAAAACAGACATTTCCAGTTGCACAGAATGCGAAAAGCACAGGGAAACCCAAGTAAAGAACAGGAGAAAATAATCCCATATTTCTCACAGTGTTGGGAACCATCTTCTGGAAAAATTCCAGAAGTTCAGAAAAGAGGAAGGAGAAAAGGAAAACAATCAATCGAACTGTGCAACCTCCAGAGACTGAGTGAATGTGCAGAATGTTGAAAGAGATCCGTGCAGGAACCTCGCTTGCCATCTAGCTCTGCAGGACGCAGGTGAACGTGTCTCCCATGGAACGAGTCTCGGAGAGTGAGAACTGACTTAATGGGCAGCAGCGATCCAGCAAGTGAGGAAGCCCTGTATAGCCATGGAAAGTAGGGAGAGCGTAAGGCCTGTTGAGAGGCTTCCAGGGGATAGAGGAGCCCAGCCTGGAGAGCAGCTACATACATGCATGGAATATTGTAAGACCTCCAGTGATCCAGGTGATGTTTCTAGGTGCCAAAGAAAGCACACTGAGGAGATAGCAAAGAAAAGCAAGGAATGTGGAAAGAGCTTCAGTGGGAGCGGAGATCTTAGAAGGCATCCAAGAACTCACACTGGAGAGAAGCTACACACTTGCATGGAATGGGGAAAGAGCTTCAGATGGAGTAGAGGCCTTACTCATCATCAAAGAACCAACACTGGGGAGAAGCCTTGCACATGCATGGAATGTGGAAAGAGCTTCAGTAAGAGGGGTAATCTTATAAGGCATCAAAGAATCCACACTGGAGAGAAGCTATACAAATGCATGGAATGTGGAAAGGCCTTCAGATGGAGTAGAGGCCTTACTCATCATCAAAGAACCCACAAAGGGGGTCAACCATACACATGCTTGGAATGTGGAAAGACCTGCAGTCGGAGTGCAAATCTTATATTGCATCAAAGAACCCACACTGGAGAGAAGCCATTCAAATGCATAGAATGTGGAAAGAGCTTCACTTGTATTGGAAATCTAAGAAAGCATCAAAGAACCCACACTGGAGAGAAGCCATACAAGTGCATGGAATGTGGAAAGACCTTCAGTGGGAGTGGAGGTCTTACTCAGCATCACAGGACCCACACCAGGGAGAAGCCATGCACATGCATGGAATGTGGAAAGAGCTTCACTTGTATTGGAAATCTCAGAAAACATCAAAGAACCCACACTGGAGAGAAGCCATACAAATGCATGGAATGTGGAAAGACCTTCAGTAGGAGTGAAGAT
Source organism: Varanus salvator macromaculatus (assembly GCA_023646645.1). Classification (NCBI taxonomy): domain Eukaryota; kingdom Metazoa; phylum Chordata; class Lepidosauria; order Squamata; family Varanidae; genus Varanus; species Varanus salvator. The sequence continues at coordinate 21,583 of JAIXND010000811.1, forward strand.
CTTACTCTTCATCACAGGACCCACACCAGGGAGAAGCCATACACATGCATGGAATGTGGAAAGAGCTTCAGTCAGAGTGGACATCTTATACTGCATCAAAGAACGCACACTGGAGAGAGGCCGTACACATGCATGGAATGTGGAAAGAGCTTCATTCGGAATGGGGACCTTTCTCAACATCAAAGAACCCACACTGGAGAGAAGCCATACACATGCATGGAATGTGGAAAGAGCTTCATTCGGAATGTAGCCCTTACTCGACATCAAAGAACTCACACTGGAGAGAGGCCATACACATGCATGGAATGTGGAAAGAGCTTCACTTGTAGTGGAAATCTCAGAAACCATCGAAGAACCCACACAGGGGAGAAGCCATACAAATGCATGGAATGTGGAAAGACCTTCAGTGGGAGTGGAGAGCTTACTCAACATAACAGGACCCACACTGGAGAGAAGCCATACACATGCATGGAATGTGGAAAGCGCTTCAGGAAGAGTGGACATCTCATAAGGCATCAAAAAACCCACATTGGAGGCTTCCGGTTTGGTGTCGTAGCGGCACAGCCGTGAAGAGTGAAGGCTTCCTCTATCACGCCCGTATTTTTGCAACAGAGACCCGTGGGAGTCTCATCTAAGCCCTCGGTGCGAAGATTAGATTGTCCGGGCACTCTTAATTGTGGGAGGCAGTCACTCCACATTTTTTGGGAGAGATTCGGGCTTTTCTCAATCGGACAACACAGAGGGGAGATAACAGCTCCGTACAAGGCATTGACATCCTTGGGACAATAGCATAGAAGAATTAGCTGGAAGTTCATCAGATCTTCTGGGTGAGCATTTTTTTTTTCTTCTATACCAACCGTGAAGAGCAGCAACTGCTTCTAATTTGGCATAAAGAAGAAAGGGAAACCTCTTTGATGGAGGGAGGAATTCTTCCTCCCCTCACGGCGTTTTCAGCGGTGACTGATCTGGGGGAGAGGAACTGAGGCTCTTTTGGGAAGTTTGGGGCTGCAGCGAAAGAGCTTTTTTTCCTCACCTCCAAGGATGAAGAATCAGAATAAATAATTACTGTGGAATAACGTGATAGAAGATAAAATTTACTTTGATAGGCCATTTTTCTTTCTTTTTCTTGGACTCTTGCCAAAGCAACCTTCATACTGTGAGGCCACTTTTTTTTTTGCCATTTAAAGAAAAATAGCCCTTTGCTCACACCATATGGCTATTTGGATTTATAGCAAGTATTTTTATTCTCTTCTCTATTCCTTTGTTGCTGTCTTGTAATTTTTGGTAAAATTATTACCACTATGGAAAAGGCATCTACATCAGCTCTTCAGAGTCCAGTTCATCAGCCCAAAGCGGCAGATGTTGGAGGATATCAAAAAGAGCTACAGATGACGCTTCTGGCGATACAGACATCCTTAACAGCTGGGCAGACATCCCAAGAGGCGATGTTAATTCAACAGGAAAACATTTCAGTTGAACAAAGGGAATGTCTTGACAAACTGGATAATTCTATTAAGGAGGTTTTGGTGGTCGTTCAGTTTAAAACTGAACAGAATACACAAAAAATACAACAAGCATATGAAAAACTTGAAATGGTGGATAAAGAAACACAATTAATACAGCCAATAAACCAGTTATCATGGGATTGACTTGTTTTACTAGAGAGGGAGAAGGTATCCAGATATTTGAGAGAGACTATGTTTAGGTGGCTATCGACACAAGGAACATCTCTAACCTGGAATGTTACAAGTACAAACCGGACTCGACTTTTAAGGCACAAGAGTTGTATGAAAAATTTAGAAGTATGTCTGAAGAGGACGAATTGGGTGCCTCAAAAGAAGGAGGGATGGATGCCGAACTGACTACATATCATTCTGAGGAAGGAGAAATAATACCGATTTGCAACAAGCACTACAGATGCTGAAAGCAAAGGAAGAGAGATGGGGCAGGGGTGTAAAGAAGAAATGAGAGAATTTTCTATTTTAAAAGGAATGATTTCAATGGGTTGGCACGTTTATATGTGGTATGACAAGGCTAAGTTACATGATTTATTATTATTTTTAAGTTACTCTACTAGAAAACCATTAATGTTGGTGTAGGAAAAGTTATACTAAGATGGTTTTTTCACCCATGGAATCTTCTCTGTATCCAAATGCATTGAATGTTGAAGGGATGAAAAGATATGATGTACATTTTGGATAAAGATGGAGGATTGAAATTGAGCTAAGAAATACAAGAACAGGGAGTTGATATCGTTTGGTGACATAAGGTGCAGATACAATCGAGGTATGTTCAAGATTGTAAAAAGTGGGGCTTTTAGAAGGAGTTAATAGTATTTGACTAAGTCATGCTTAAATTAGATGAAGTATTAGCAACTTCGTATAAAGAAAGCTTGCATAAGATGTGTTATAGGTGGTAGCTGTCGCCAAATAGATTAGCCAAGATGTTTTTCAAGATGTCAAATGGATGTTGGATATGTAAATATAGACTGGGTATTTTTTATTATATATGGTAGAGGAAGTGGTACAAAAATCCTTAGTTTCTCAAAACTGACATTTCTTTTTTTATTAGGCATTATACTGGGAAATTAGTAAATACGAAATGTATCTGATTTTACATGTAATCATTGCGGTGAGAAGTGTATTTATTTAATACTGGAACAGTGAAGAATTACCCATCGATGAACTGATTAAAAGATCCTGGATTGTGCAGAAACAGTCAGACTGAATTTATCCTTGAAGGAGAAAGAAGATACTGACTTCTATCCAACTTGGGAATTTTTTCTTTTATTATTGACTAGAGAAACGGGACTTCGCATGGACTTAAACATGTTTTTGGAGTTGGCGTAGATTGAAATGTTTTTTAAGTTATCATAAATGGATTTGAATATGACTAAGGAATATTTTAAAAAAATGAGTAGGGGGCTGACCCATTACATCTGATGTATTAGATGATTGATGTTTTTAGTGTCAGTTTAGAAATTTTAATAAAATTTATTAAACAAAACCCACCTATAACAAAACCCCCCTTAAACAAAACCCCCCTATTTGTATGGAGAGAAGCCATACAAATGCGTGGAATGTGGAATCGCCTTCAGTCAGAGTGCAGCCCTTACTCAACATCAAAGAACCCACACGGGGAGAGGCTCCACAAACGCATGTCGTGAGCAAGGAAGGGATCTTGAGGGCAGGCTGTGTGATGAAAAGGTCCCAATGGGAAAATGTCCGATGCTGTTCTGGTCACAGTGGGGAATGGAAGCGAAGGTAGAATTTCTGGGTCTTACTCCGCTTGTACAGTTCTCTGTAGCAACTGCACTAGACACACCGTCTCCTGTTCTGCTTGTCCCAGCTAAGGTGCAACACGGTTGGAGAAAGTACCGGGAAGAGTCACAAAAACGCCAACCCAGATTCCGGCTGGACATCAGGAAAGGCTTCCTCACTGTCAGAGCAATACGGCAGTGGAAGCAGCTGCCCGGGGGGCGAGAGGCTCTCCCACACTGGAGACATTCAGGGAGAATCTGGCCAGCCACCCGAGTGGGATGGTGTAACTTGGTGTCTTGCAAGAGGAGGGGGTCGGCCCTGCTGCCCTTCATTGCCCCTTAGAGCCCCACTAGGCTATGATTCTTCCTCCCCCATAACACTTGAACCCGGGATCAGCCCCTGAACCCCGTTGGTGGAATGTTTAGGGCACATAAAAGGACTTATTTCTGAGCACATATCGCTTAACTGCAGGATTTGCTGCCATGGGAGATAGTAATGCCCCCAATTCCGATGGCTTTAGGAATGAGCCATGGGACTATGGGACTATGGCTCTGCACCATGGGTGGAAAACGAGAGTAAGAGCTGGGTCTCATCCACTGATGATTCCGCAGCCCACACCTCATGACCTCTCCCAGTGGTTTCATGTAGATGTTAAATAGCAAGGGGGACAAAATGGATCCCTGCGGTACCCCATGGCATAGCTGCCATGGCGCAGAGCCATAGTCCCCCAGCACCACCTTCTGGAATCGGCCATTGAGGTAGGAGTGGAACCACTGCAGAGCAGTGCCCCCAACTCCAATCCCGCGAGCCTATCCAGGAGGATACCATGGTCGATGGTATCGAAAGCCACTGAGAGATCCAGGAGAACCAACAGGGACGCACTCCCCCTGTCCCTCTTCCTGCACAGGTCATCCTACAGGGCGACCAAGGCAGATTCAGTGCCGTACCCGGGTCTGAAACCAGACTGAAATGGGTCCAGATAATCCGTTTCATCCAAGAGTGCTTGGAGTTGTCCCACCACCACCCGCTCTAACATCTTGCCTGAGAATGGGATGTTGGCCACCGGTCTGTAAGCTATGCCGTGCAGGGTCACCCAAGACAGGCAGGTCATAGCAGAGAGCTCTGACAAAACGTGATCCACTGCAGAAGGAAATGGCAACCCACTCCAGTATCTTTGCCATGAAAACCCCATGGACATGAAAACCAAAAGGCAAAACGATATGACACCGGAAGATGAGCCCCTCAGGTCGGAAGGTGTCCAATATGCTACTGGGGAAGAGCGGAGGGCTAGTACTAGTAGCGCCAGAAAGGATGAAGCAACTGGGTCAAAGCCGAAAGGACACTCAGTTGCCGATATATCTGGAGGTGAAAGGAGAGTCCGATGCTGCAAAGATCTTTACTCCATAGGAACCTGGAATGTCAGATCCATGAATCAAGGCAAGCTGGATGTGGTCAAACAAGAGATGACAAGACTGAAAATCGATATCTTAGGAATCAGTGAACTAAAATGGACAGGAATGGTTGAGTTTAGTTCAGATGACCATCAGGTATACTACTGCGGGCGAGAATCCCTCAGAAGAAATGGAGTAGCCTTCATAGTCAATAAAAGAGTAGGGAAAGCAGTACTGGGATACAATCTCCAAAATGACAGAATGATCTCAGTTCGAATCCAAGGCAAACCATTCAACATCACAGTAATCCCAGTCTATGCCCCAACCACTGATGCTGAACAGGCTGAACATGTTTCTGTGTAAACATGGTCATGATTAGCCCGCCGGGAGGGCCGGGAATCGCTGGGAGGAGGAGGAGGCGCAGTCGTCCGCCACCACCACCCTCCCGCACGCCATGCGCCTTCCACCGTGCCGCAGCTATTCGCCCGACGCCACGCCGGCCCCGACGTCCCTGCTCTGGTCTTGCCCCCTTGGTGTGAGTGGCAGACGCTCCGGGGATGGGTGGGGCGCAGGAGGAGGGGCCCGGTGGCCTTTAACACGCCAGCGGTTCCAGGGACTCTTGTCAACTGCCCTCCGGGCCTGACGGTGCTGTTGCTTAATGGCAGGTCGGTCCACAATAAATCTGCCCTCATCCATGACTTGATTGTGGATGAGGGGGCCGACCTGGTCTGCATAATGGAGACCTGGGCGGGAGAGGGAGGGGATGTTGCTCTTTCCCAAATGTGCCCGCCAGGGTATCTGATTCAGCACCGCCCACGCCCGGAGGGGAGGGGAGGGGTGGTTGCTCTAGTTTATCGGGCATCAATTTCCCCCTGGAGGCTGGGGCTGGAGTGCCTCCACTTGGTGTTGGGCGACCGAGACAGATTGGGGATTGTGTTGGTGTACCGTGCACCCTTCTGCCCAACAGTCTCTCTACCTGAGCTGACGGATGTTGTCTCAGACCTGGTGTTGAAGACCCCCAGGATGTTGGTCCTGGAGACTTCAATCTCCATGCCGAGACTGATCTTACCAGGGTGGCTCAGGACTTCATGGCCTCCATGACAGCCATGGGGCTGTCTCAACATGTCAATGGCCCGACCCATGAACGTGGACACACTCTGGACCTGGTTTTCTAGACGGGGCAGGAAGAGAGTGGTATGAGGGTTAGGAACTTACGTTTGACACCCCTGTCATGGTCAGATCACTTCCTCGTGAGGTTTGTGCTCAAGAGCGGCCTCTCCCTCTGTAAGGGTGCGGACCCGATTGTGTGGATTGGATTGGAGCCGGATGGATCTGGATGGATTCCTGAAGGCCTTGGGAGAGTTTCTGGCTGACAAGACTGGTGCTCCTGTCCAGGCTCTGGTCGAGCTATGGAATGGGGAAATGACCAGGGCTGTTGACACGATTGCTCCCAAGCGTCCTCTTCCGCCAGGCAGAGCCCACTTTTCCCCTTGGTATACATCTGAGTTGCGGGCGATGAAGCAGGCAGGGAGACGTCTAGAGAGTAGGTGGAGGAGATCACGGGATGAATCTGACCGAACACACTTAAGAGCCCATTATTGGGCCTATGCTGTGGCGGTGAAGGCGGCAAAAAAGAGCTTCTTTTCTGCTTCCATTGCCTCCTCAAAATGCCGTCCAGCGGAGCTGTTTTGGGTGGTACAAGGCCTGGTTTATCCTGGCCCGAAGAAAGATCTGATTCCACCCTCAAAGGCTCGCTGTGATGAGTTTGCCCAGCATTTCAGGGAGAAAATCGCTCAGATTCGTCTTGAGCTCGACTCCACTAATGATTCAGAGGCTTCTGGGGAGACTTCAACGCTGCCATCTGGTCCACAATTAATGGATGGATTTCAGTTATTGCGGCCTGATGATGTGGACAAGGTGCTTGGACGAGTACGTCCCACCACTTGCTTATTGGGCCCTTGCCCATCTTGGCTAATTAACAACGCCAAGAACGGGATTGGGACCTGGATCTTGGAAGTGGTTAACGCTTCTCTGAGGGAGGGACGGGTACCTAGTCTCTTGAAGGAGGCGGCAGTTCGACCGGTCCTGAAGAAGGCGTCACTGGATCCAGGGATGGCCTCTAATTATATGCCGGTGGCCAATATTCTGTTTATGGACAAAGTGTTGGAGCAGGTGGGGGCGGGACAACTCCAAGCACTCTTGGATGAAACTGATTATCTGGACCCATTTCAGTCCGGCTTCAGACCCGGGTATGGCACTGAATCTGCCTTGGTCGCCCTGTAGGATGACCTGTGCAGGGAGAGAGACGGGGAGTGTGTCCCTGTGGGTTCTCCTGGACCTCTCAGCGGCTTTCGATACCATCGACCATGGTATCCTTCTGGATAGGCTGGCAGGGTTGGGGGTTGGAGGCACTGCTCTGCAGTGGTTCTGCTCCTACCTCAATGGCCGATTCCAGAAGGTGGTGCTGGGGGACTATGGCTCTGCGCCATGGCAGCTATGCCATGGGGTACCGCAGGGGTCCATCTTGTCCCCTCTGCTGTTCAATATCTACATGAAACCACTGGAAGAGGTCATCGGGAGGTGTGGGCTGCGGAGTCATCAGTATGCTGATGACACCCAGCTCTACCTCTCATTTTCTACCAATCCAGGTGAGGCGGTGGCTGTGCTGAACCGGTGCCTGGCCGAGGTAATGGGCTGGATGAGGGCCAATAAACTGAAGCTCAATTCAGACAAGACGGAGGTCCTGTTGATTGGTGGATTGGGCTTCAGGGAAGGTGAATTGAACTTAGTCCTGAATGGGGTTGCACTCCCTCCTAGGGACAAAGTCCGCAGCTTGGGAGTGCTCCTCGACCCAGAGCTTTCTTTGGAAGCTCAGGTGACAGCAGTGGCGAGGAGCGCTTTCTTTCAGCTTCAGCTGATCCATCAGCTGTGCCCTTACCTGGAGAATGACTGCCTGGCGACAGTGACACATGCATTGGTGACTTCCCAACTTGACTTCTGCAATGCTCTCAGTGTGGGGCTGCCCTTGAAAACGGTCTGGATACTTCAATTGGTTCAAAATAGAGCTGCCAGGGTGCTGACGGGGACTGGGTGTTATGCTTATATGACCCCAGTTCTCCGTCAGCTACACTGGCTCCCCGTTGAAGTCTGGGCCCAATTCAAGGTGTTGGTTATGACCTATAAAGCCCGAAACGGCTTGAGCCCTGCTTACCTGAAGGAGCGCTTACGTCCGTACTTGCCCGCCTGCCCCTTGAGATCGGCGGGAGAGGCCCTCCTCCAGGAGCCCTCCGTGAATGAAATTAGGAGGGTGATTACACGGAGGAGGGCCTTCTCTGCGGTGGCGCCCAACCTATGGAACGCGCTCCCCAGAGAGGTCTGCCTGCCGCTGTCATTATTTGTTTTCTGGCGCTAGGCGAAGACCTTTTTATTCAAATGCTATTTTAATTGTTAATATTTTTATTAGTTTTAATTTTTGGCCAGGGTGACTCAGATTATTTTTATATGTATTAATATTGAATTATTTATTTTTAATTTTGAATTATTATTATTTTTTTATGTATGTGAGCCACCCCAAGGCTTCCGTGATGGGGTGGCATAGAAATGTGCAAAATCAATCAATCAATCAATCAATAAGCAAGCTTTTCCAGGGACAGTCAGTTGAGTCAGTCAGAGGGGCAACAATGAGACTTCCTGCTCTTTCAGACTAAGACGATTTTATCAGGAGTCAAAATTGCCTTCATTCATCACAAGATAATTTCTTCAGATATAAAGAATGAAACCCCCAGTCAGAAAAGATGAGAGACAATGAAAAGGTTAGAGAAAGGAACAAAATGTGTTAGGAGATGGGGATGAAATGCAACCAGTCCTGACAGGGACAACTCTGTTTATACTAAGATGCATAAATTACACGGAGCGCCCAATTCACAGATCCTGGCACTGATCCAGTAGTTGATGCCACGTGATTTATGACCATGATCTTGATTCTGGCCACAGATGACAGAAAGGAACCTCTGGGAGACTTTGCACCCCTCTTCCCAGCTCTCGGCCTCTCGATGCTTCAGGAGGAAACCCCTCGCCGGTGTCACTGCACAGACACAGATCTTGTATCCGTGGGGCAGGAACCTCTTGGGGCAGGAGGGGCAGGAAGTGTCCTTGGCATGGCTCTCAGGCTGCCGAGATGGATGGCGAGGCTTCCAGAGCCTCCTGCTCGAGGCTCCTGCTCATGAGGCCCCCCTGTCCCAGAACCGCTAGTCCCGCCAGCGCCTTCCTTCCCCAGCAGACCCCCCCCTCCGTTTCTCTGGGGAGCCCAAGGCATGGTTTGGGTTCAGAGAAGAGGGCAGTCCTTGGAGCGCCCTCCATGCCCAACCCCCGGGCATCCGAGCCAAGCCACGCTGAGGCCAGGCGGGATGATGCGTCATGCGGAGCCAGTCCCTATGGCAGTTCAGCCCGAGGAGGGACGGGCCCCATCTGTGTGTTTCTATGCTGCACAGCTGCCTTCATACGAATCGGGTGTGTTTGTGTTTGCTGCCGGGGCAAACGGAGAGAGAAGCGCGAAAGGGACTCTCCATTCAAGGCACTGAAAGCGAAGGAGCAGCACATGGAGCTGGAGAAACCACCTGTTTTGGCCGGTAACTCTGATTGGCTGCAGAAGATTTTGCTTTTGCCTGGTTTTCATGCACGGGATTGCAAGGGCCGTGAGAATTACAGGGCTCCACCTGCCCTTTCAACAAAAACAAAAGAACAGGAAGGAGGAGAGAACTTCTCCAAAAGCAGAGCCAGTCCAAAAAGTTGCAGAAAGCTGTGAAGGAACTCCTCTGTGTCACTACAACTAAAGGGGCAACCGATAGGCAGAAGTGAGGGGAAAAGCGCTTCGCTGCCACGGGGAGCATTACCCATAATCAGAGAACGTGCCCAGAATTTAAGCCACACAGGAAGCAACAGCTTATATAAGTTATTTAGAAAGGTGAAACTATTCCGGGAGGTGGTGCTGTGCAAAATCCTGGTGAATCGGAGCGCCCAGCTGGGGATCCGCGACCCGGGTTTTGCCTTCCTCCCGGAGGGGCGGGCAGGAGAGGCGTCGCTTCCGCCCCGGCGGGTCTGGGAGGAGCAGGAAAGCGGCGCGGCGGGACGAGACGAGACGAGACGAGGCGCCCGGACGGTTCCCTGGCGAGCCCGGCGGGACCCCCGGCCGGAGGGGGCGGCCTCGTGGGGTGAGCGGGGGGCGGGGGGGGGCAGCGCCGGTGCCCCGTCAGCCCCCGGGCAGCGGGAGGGGCGGCTGCTTGGGGGGCGCGGCCCCTGCTCTCCGGGGCAGAGCGCGGCGCGGCCCCGGTGCGCGGCCCCCTCTCGGAGCCCCCGGAGAGGGGGGGGCGCCGTGGGGGGGCGGGGGGGCAGGATCGCCCCTTGCCCCCCACGGAAGGAAGGGGCGCAGCGCTCCGTGCAGCCCCGGGCGGGGAGGCGGTCGGGGCGGCCCCTCCGCGGGGAAGGGCGCGCTCGCCTCGCCCCCCGTGGCCGGAGCTGCAGCCGAGAGGAGCCGAAGTGCCTCGCTCGGCGCTGCCCAGGGGACGGTCCGTTCCCGGCGGGACGGGGAGAACCGCTCGTCGGAATCGCGGGAGACGCGGGCCAGGCGAGGCCCCCGTTGCGGCAGCCCAGGCGCAGAGGGAAAGGGGTAACATTCCCGGCACTGGGGCAGAAGGGGGCACCTTCCGCCCGTCCCCAGTGGGATCGGCTGCCTCGGCCACTAACTCCCAGCCACCTTCTCTTTTTGCCTCGGTTCCCAAGCAGCGGATTGGCTGAGCGCCGAGAAGCACCGGCTCCATCTCCCTTCATCAAGAGCAGGAGGGTGCAAAGGAATCGGAAAAGCAGCACAGAAACCAGGTAAAGACTCGGGGCAAAGCAAATCCTCTCTTTGGCAGAGTGTGGGAAAACAGGAGCCCAGATTTGAGAAGCTCAGGAAAGACAGAGAAGCGGAATGGGCGCCCCCTGGGGCAAAACTTTCACGTTCCTTCTTTGTGTATCAATTTAAGCAACAGTTGAATTGGGAAGAGGAAATTTATTGATAGACAGATAAATAGTATCTGGCCAGAAGAGGTTTTCTGCAAGCAGAAGGTTTACTCCAAATTGTAGTCGTTCCCCAGCCCCCCAAAATGCCACAGGGCCCCTCCTTCCCACTCCAACTGCCCTCCCTGTGCTGTCCTTTTGCCCCTGGAGGCTTCAAGAGGCATCTGGACAGCCACCTGCCAGCAGTGCTCTACCTTGTCTCCTGCCCTGAGCGGGACTTCGGACTCTGTGGCCCCTCAGTCCCTTGAAACCCCCTGTTCTTGCACTGCAGGAAAGCCTGTCAGCGAGCGTCCTAGAAGGGCAGGTTGGAAAGTTCTGCAGGGCCTTCAGGTCCCTGCTCCCTGCTCGGTGCAGGTCTCCATGTGGGATCCTCCCTCCCAGATGGCTGTCTGTTATGTACGTACGTACGTACGTACTTACTTATTTATTGCTAGCATCTATATAAAAGATGTGCTTCTGAGCTCGCAGTCCAGCTCGGACTGAGTTAATGCAACGGCGCACAGGTGGCTCTCGGTCCCATCCAGCACAGCACAGCCACTCCCAGTCCCCGCAGCAGAACGAGCATGTGGCTAGGAAACGTGTTTTGCCAGTGGGCAGAGCCGGGCTTGGTGTGACCCTGAAGCCGATGTGGTTCCCCTCGAGGGACCCTCAGAGCGCTCACCTGCATCCAGCCAGGCTCTCGCTGTGAAGAAGAGCAGGGCCTGCTTCCCTCCATTCTGTCTGATGGGAGCCTGGCTGAGTGATGGTTGCTGGCCTTGTGTGCCTTTCCAGTGTCTCAAAGATCAGCAAGTCTCCTTGTGAGTCAACCTGGGTGCTGCATGCAGTTCCTTTGGGACACGCAGAACCTTCCAGTGCGTTGTAGGGGCTGCACCCTTGCCCAGTTGAGGCATTCCTAGCAGGGCTGCAAGATTCCTGTCTGAAAATGCCACATCGAAGGGATGGCCGGATTTCTGCCTGCCTGACTGCCTCACTGGGACCTGCTGGAGGAGGGTGGTCCATGGTCTGGATCTTTTCTTTGCAGCGGTCCTTGCAATTTTTGTCTGTCTCTGTGTCTGTTCCTTTTGCCACATCTCTGCATTTGGCAAGAGTTCTTCAGGTGTGTTTTGATCTCAGCTTCACTGCCACTGCAATGCCCTTAAATATTAGCTTTCATTTCTTACTGGAAATATTTCCTTGTCTGGCCACCTGGACAGTTCGGAGTTTCTCAAGAGTTCACCATGTGTGAGCTCTCCGCTTGGAGGAAATTCCTCAGAAGCGAGGCTTTGGCAGGGCTTCCAAAGTGCAGAAGGGGGAAAGTTGGAGATGTTGGCAAGAAAGATGCCAACTTTGCCTTGAGCTGGAATGATCTCGGCTGTTTTGGCCTTTCATTCCTTCAGCGAGTTTCATTTTCTCTTTCCTCCCAAGCAGATGAACTGCAAGACAGGCGAATTATTTGGATCCCTGCGTCATATCATCAGAAAGAAGTGAGGACGAAGTGAGAAAAGAGACATTTCCAGATGCACAGAATGCAAAAAGCACAGGGAAAACCACGTAAAGAACAGGAGACAATAATCCAGTATTTCTCACATTGTTGGGAACCTTCTTCTGGAAAGATTCCAGAAGATCAGAAAAGAGGAAGGAGAATGGTCCAAGGTGTCAAAAATGCACAAAGGATCAATGAAAACAATCAATCGAACTGTAGAAACTTCAAAGAATGAAAGAATGTGCAGAATGTAGAAAGAGATCCGTGCAGGAACCTCACTCGCCATCTCACTCTCTGAAGGACGCAGGTGAACGTGTCTCCCATGGAACAAGTCTCAGAGAGCGAGAACTCACTTAATGGGCAGCAGCGATCCAGCAATTGAGGAAGCCCTGTATAATCATGGAAAGTAGGGAGAGCGTAAGGGCTGGTGAGAGGCTTCCAGGGGATGGAGGAGCCCAGCCTGGAGAGCAGCTACATACATGCATGGAATATTGTAAAACCTCCAGTGATCCAGGGGATGTTTCTAGATGCCAAAGAAAGCACACTGGGGAGAAAGCAAAGAAAAGCAAGGAATGTGGAAAGAGCTTCAGTGGAGATCTTAGAAGGCATGCAAGAGATCACACTGGGGAGAAGCCACATGCATGCATGGAATGGGTGGAGGGCTTCAGATGGATTAGAGGCCTTACTCATCATCACAGGACTCATACACCGGAGAAGACGCACACATGCATGGAATGTGGAAGGAGCTTCACTCAGAGTGGATGTCTCATAACGCATCAAAGAACCCACACAGGGGAGAAGCCATACAAATGCATGGAATGTGGAAAGGCCTTCAGTCGGAGGGCAGCCCTTACTCGACATCAAAGAACCCACACTGGAGAGATGCCATACACATGCATGGAATGTGGAAAGAGCTTCATTTGTAGTGGAAATCTTAGAATGCATAGAGGAACCCACACTGGAGAGAAGCCATACACATGCATGGAATGTGGAAAAAGGTTCAGTCAGAGGGGATATCTTAGAAAGCATCAAAGAACACACACCGGAGAGAAGCCATACAAATGCATGGAATGTGGAAAGACTTACAGGGTGAGTGTCGAGCTTACTGTACATCACAGGACCCATACTGGAGAGAAGCCACACACATGCCTGGAATGTGGAAAGGCCTTCAGTCGCAGTGTATATCTTATACTGCATCAAAGAACCCACACTGGAGAGAAGCCATACACATGCATGGAATGTGGGAAGGCCTTCAGTCGGAGTGGAGCTCTTACTCGGCATCATAGAACCCACACTGGAGAGAAGCCATACAAGTGCATGGAATGTGGAAAGACCTTCATTTGTAGTGGAAGTCTTAGAAAGCATCGAAGAACCCACACTGGAGAGAAGCCATACACGTGCATGGAATGTGGAAAGAGCTTCAGTCAGAGTGGACCTCTTATACTGCATCGAAGAACCCACACTGGAGAGAAGCCATACAAGTGCATGGAATGTGGAAAGACTTTCAGTGTGAGTGTCGAGCTTACTGTACACCACAGGACCCACACTGGGGAGAAGCCATACACATGCATGGAATGTGGAAAGGCCTTCAGTCAGAATGTATGTCTTATACTGCATCAAAGAACTCACACTGGAGAGAAGCCATACAAATGCATGGAATGTGGAAAGAGCTTCAGTAGGAGTGGAAATCTCATAAGGCATCAAAAAATCCACATTGGAGGCTTCCAGTTTGGTGTTGTGGCGGCACGGCTGTGAGGAGTGGGGGTTCCGCTCTCACGCCAGTATTTGTTCGACAGAGAGTTGTGGGAGGTTCATCTAAGTCCTGTCGGGGCGAAGATTAGATTGTCCGGGCACTCTTGTAATTGCGCAGGGCGGCAGCTCTGCATTTATTGGGGGAGATTGGGGCTTTTCTCAATCGGACAACACAGAAGGGAGATAACAGCTCCCTACAAGCCATTGACATCTGGGACAATAGCATAGAATAATTAGCTGGAAGTTCATCAGACCTGCTGGGTGAGCATTTTTATCTTTTTTTTCTTCTATACTACCCGTGAAGAGCAGCAACCGCTTCTAATTTGGCATAAAGAAGAAAGGGGAAGCCCTTTGATGGAGGGAGGGATTCTTCCTCCCCTCACAGAGTTTTAAGTGGCGACTGATCTGGGGGAGAAAAACTGAGGCTCTTTTGGAAATTTGGGGCCTGGAGAGAAAGTCATTTTTTCTCCAACGTCCCCAAGCCCGAGGAATCAGAATAAATAATTACTGTGGAATAACGTGATAGAAGATAAAGTTTACTTTGATCAGCCATTTTTCTTTCTTTTTCTTGGACTCTTGCCAAAGCTCCAAAATATCACCTGGCTTTCTTTGCGATGCCTCTTTTATTTTTTTGGCCATTTAGAAAAATACTCTTTGCTGCTGTCCTGTGGCTATTTGGATTTATACCAAGTTTTTTTATTTTCTTCTCTATTTCTTAGTTGCTGCCTTGTAATTTTTGGTAAAAACTATTACCACTATGGAAAAGGCATCTACATCAGCTCTTCAGAGTCCAATTCATCAGCCCAAAGCAGCAGATGTTGGAAAATATCAAAAAGAGCTACAGATGACGCTTCTGGCGATACAGACATCCTTGACAGCTGGGCAGACCATGTTAGGCCATGTTAATTCAACAGGAAAACATTTCAGTTGAACAAAGAGAACGTCTCGACAAACTGGATAGTTCTATTAAGGAGGTTTTGGTGGCCGTTCAATTTAAAACTGAACTGAATACACAAAAAAATACAACATGCATATGAAAAGCTTGAAACGATGGATAAAGAAACACAATTAATAAAGCCAATAAACCAGTTGTCATGGAATTGGCTTGTTTTACTAGAGAGGGAGAAGGTATCCAGATATTTGAGAGAGACTATGTTTAGGTGGCTATCGACAGAAGGAACATCTCTTACCTCGAACATTACAAGATACAAACCGGACTCGATTTTTAAGGCACAAGGGGTGTATGAAAAATTTAGAAGTATTTCTGAAGAGGAAGAATTGGGTGCCTCGAAAGAAGGAGGGAAAGGTGCCAAACTAACTACATATGATTCTGTGGAAGGAGAGATAGTGAATACTGATTTGCAACAGAAGTACAGACACTGGAAGCGGATACTGATTTACAACAAGCACTACAGATACTGAAAGCAAAGGAAGAGAGATGGGGCAGGGGTGTAAAGAAGAAATGAGAGAATTTTCTATTTAAAAGGAATGATTTAAATAGGTTGGCACGTTTATATGTAGTATGAGAAGGCTAAGTTACATGATTTTTTATTTTTAAGTTACTCTACTAGAAAACCATTAATGTTGGTGTAGGAAAAGTTATACTAAGATGTTTTTTTCACCCATGGAAGCCTCTCTGTATCCAAATGCATTGAATGTTGAAGGGATGAAAAGATATGATGTACATTTTGAATAAAGATGGAGGATTGAAATTGAGCTAAGAAATACAAGAACAGGGAGTTGATATCGTTTGGTGACATAAGGTGCAGATACAATCGAGGTATGTTCAAGATTGTAAAAAGTGGGCTTTTAGAAGGTGTTACTAGTATTTGACTAAGTGATGCTTAAATTAGATGAAGTATTAGCAACTTCGTATAAAGAAAGCTTGTATAAGATGTGTTATAGGTGGTAGCTGTCGCCAAATAAATTAGCCAAGATGTTTTTAAAGATGTCAAATGTATGTTGGATATGTAAACATAAATTGGGTGTTTTTTATTATATATGGTAGAGGAAGTGGTACAAAACTAAGTGGTCCTTAGTTTCTTAAACCTAAAATTTCTTCTTTTATTAGGCATTATACTGGGACATTAGTAAATAAGAAATGTATCTGATTTACATGTAATCATTGCTGTGAGGAGTGTATTTGCTTAATACTGGAACAATGAAGAATTACCCATCGATGAATTGATTAAAAGATTCAGGATTGTGCAGAAATGGTCAGACTGAATTTATCCTTGAAGGAGAAAGAAGATACTGACTTCTTTCAAACTTGGGAATTTTTTCTTTTATTATTGGCCAGAGAAATGGGACTTCGCAGAGACTTAAACATGTTTTTGGACTTGGCTTAGATACAAATATGTTTTTTAAGTTATCATAAATTGATTTGAATATTACTAAGGAATGTTTAAAAAAATGAGTAGAGGGCTGACCCAGTATGTCTGTTGTATTAGATGATTGATGTTTTTAGTTTTAGTTTAAAAAATGTAATAAAATTTATTTTAAAAAAAACAACCTACACTGGAGAGAAGCCATACAAATGCATGGAAAGTGGAAAGGCCTTCAGTCAGAGTACAGCCCTTATTCGACATCAAAGAACACACACCGGGGGAAACCATAAACATGCATGGAATGTGGAAAGAGGTTCAGTCAGAGGATATATCTTATACTGCATCAAAGAACCCACACTGGGGAGAAACATTACATATGCATGAAATTGGAAAGGCCTTCAGTGGGAGTAGAGAGCTCACTCAACATCACAGGATCCTCACTGGAGAGAAGCCATACACATGCATGCAATGTGAAAAAGCCTTCTGTCGGATTGCAGCGCTCACACAACATCAAAGAACCCACACGGGAGAGGGCCTCCGCATTAGCACGCTGCAAGCAAGGAAGGAATCTTGAGGGTAGGCTGTGTGATGAAAATGTCAGCCCATTACACTTTCGCTGTGAAAATGTCAGATGCCATATTGGTCACAGTGGGGAATAAAAGTGAAGGTAGAATTTCTGGGTCTTATTTTGCTTGTAGAGTGCACAAGAAACACCGTCTTCTGTTCTGGTTGTCCCAGCTAAGGTGCAACACGGATGGAGAATGTACCGGGAAAAGTCACAAAAACAGCTTGGGAGTGCTCCTCGATCCAGAGCTTTCTCTGGAAGCTCAAGTAACAGTGGTGAGGAGCGCTTTCTTTCAGCTTCAGCTTATTCACCAGCTGCGTCCCTACCTGGAGAACGGCTGCCTGGTGACAGTGACTCATGCATTGGTGACTTCCCGACTAGACTTCTGTAATGCACTCTATGTGGGGCTGCCCTTGAAGATGGTCCGGATACTTCAATTGGTGCAGAACAGAGCTGCCAGGTTACTGATGGGGACTGGGTGTTGTGCTCACATAACTCCAGTGCTCCGCCAGCTTCTCTGGCTCCCCATTGAATCCAGGCCCAATTCAAAGTGTTGGTTATCACCTATAAAGCCCTTAATGACTTGGGTCCTGGTTACCTAAAGGAGCGCTTACGCCCATACATGCCCTCCCGCCCCTTGAGACCGGCGGCAGAGGCCCTTCTCTGGGAGCCCTCCGTGAAGGACATTGCGAAGCTGAGTACCCGGAGGAGGGCTTTCTCTGCGGTGGCTCCCAAACTAGCGAATGCGCTCCCCAGAGAGGTCCTCCTGGCGCTGCCATCATTTGCTTTTCAGCGCCAGGCCAAGACCTTTTTATTTAAACGTCATTTTAATTGTTAATATTATTTATTGATTTTTTATCTTTGGCCAGGACTTCTCCAATTACCATATTTTTCGCTCTATAAGATGCACCTGACCATAAGACGCACCTAGTTTTTAGGAGGAAAACAAGAAAAAAAATACTCTGAATCAAATGGGCACATAATCACAGGCACGTTCCCCATCACTTCCCCATGGGCTGCACATCTGACAGACTTCCTGCACACACACATTCGCTCTATAAGACGCACAGACATTTCCCCTTACTTTGGAGGGGGAACGAAGTGCGTCTTATAGAGCAAAGGATATGGTATATAGTTTTATATGGTTAATTGTGTATTTATTGTGAGCTGCCCTAAGGCTTTGGTGAATGGGGTAGCATAGAAGCTTGCTAAAGAAATTAAATAAAACTGACAACCCAGATTCAGGCTGGACATCTGGAAAGGCTTCCTCACAGTCAGAGCAGTACGGCAGTGGAACCAGCTGCCTGGTTGCGGGATTGGGGCAGAGGGGCAGCACCTTCCACCCGTCCCAGTGGGATCAGCTGCCTCGGCCACTAACTCCCAGCGACCTTTTCTTTTTGCCTTGGTTCCCAAGCAGCGGATTGGCTGAACGCGGAGAAGCACACGGCTCCATCCGCCTCTTCATCAAGAGCAGGAGGGCGCAAAGGGAGAGGAATCGAAAACACTGGATAGAAACCAGGTAAAGAATCGGGGCAAAGCAAATCCTCTCTTTGGCAGATTGTGGGCAAACAGGAGCCCAGATCCGAGAAGCTCAAGAAAGACTGAGCAGGGGAATGGGTGCCCCCTGGGGCAAAACATTCACATTCCTCCTTCGTGTATCAAATGTATTTGCAATATAAGCAACCGTTGAAATGGGAAGAGGAAATCTATCCATACTCATTTGGCCTTCCCCTGCTGTGCATGCTCTGTCTCCTTTGCGGATTGTGCAGCATCCATGCAGGGCTTTTCCTTTAGGGCCTCTGTGGGGGACAAGCACTCACTGCGTGAATGAAAAATAGGCCTTGAGCTCTTTCCCCTCTCAGACTGTGGGTATCAGGAGGGCACAGCTGCCTCTACTCTGCTAAGCGGGATTCTGCGTTGAACACGGTCCGGTGTCTCTCACTGGGTGTCTTCCACCAGCGGGAGCAGCTCATGTAACACTGGTCTACACGCAGAAAGCATCGAAAACTGAAGTGGCTCAATTTTACCAGAATTGGTCACTAAGAAAGGACAAGTATGTCCTGAGTATTAATTGCCTCCATTTTGCAAGATACAGCTTCAGATCAAAAGGGCGCAATCATTCAGAATGAAGAAGGGGACCTGTGATTCTGGCGCCCGGTAGCTCTGCCTTCCTCTTAGGCAGTTCCAGGTCCCTGAGCAGCTCCTTTAGTTCACTCTGAGAAATTCAATGTGGCTCAGGAGGAGCATACGGCGGGCTGCAGTGTGGGTCCGCTGACACTGATGACCCCAGATAAGCTGCATCCTGCTCATGGCCTTTATCATCCTCTGAGTCTGTTGTTGTTAGTCATGAAGTCGTGTCCAACCCATCACGACCCCATGGACAACACTCCTCCAGGCCTTCCTCCCTCCACCATCCCCCGGAGTCCACTCAAGCTCACACCAACCGCCTCAGTGACTCCATCCAGCCACCCCATCCTCTGCCGTCCCCTTCTTCTTTTGCCCTCTATTGTTCCCAGCATTAGGCTCTTCTCCAGGGAGTCCTTCCTTCTCATTAGGTGGCCAAAGTATTTGAGTTTCATCTTCACTATCTGGCCTTCTAAAGAGCAGTCAGGGTTGATCTCCTCTAGGACTGACCGGTTTGATTGCCTTGTGGTCCAAGGGACTCACAGGAGTCTCCAACAGCACCACAATTCAAAGGCCTCAATTCTTCGGTGCTCTGCCTTCCTTATGGTCCAGCTTTCACAGCCATACATTGCAACTGGGAAAACCATAGCCTTGACTATACGCACTTTTGTTGGCAGGGTGATGTCTCTGCTTTTTAGTATGCTGCCTAGATTTGCCATAGCTTTCCTCCCCAGGAGCAAGCGTCTTTTAATTTCTTGGCTGCAGTCCCCGTCTGCGGTGATCTTGGAGCCCAGGAAAATAAAATCTGTCACTACCTGCATTTCTTCCCCATCTATTTGCCAGGAAGTGAGAGGACCGGATGCCATGATCTTAGTTTTCTTAATGTTGAGTTTCAAGCCAACTTTTCAAGCCTCTGAGTCTAGGGAGTCATATTCTGGAGGATCTGGAATTGGCAAGTCCTCCCCATGGGGTGCAGGACGCAGTGTGGATGGAACGTCTCGATGTTCCACGGTCCACTTTTCTTGAGATCCGTTTTGCAAATGGGGGAACCATGCAAAAATAGCACTCCCTGCTATGATTGGTGGGTGCCCTCCACTCCATGGGGACGGCAAAAGGCATGGACCTTCTCTTCTGGTTTCGCCAATGATGCAGATCAGTTGCGCATATAACACAACCATAATGAGGGTTCCAACTCTCCTCCTGATCCCTCCTGATCCCCTCCCCTGATCCAAAATTTAGGTGGTGTGTCTTTTTCATCACTGCTGTCATAGTTCACGTTTGTGATGCAATGTAATCTTGCCACAAATGTAGCAAAAGTGTTGTGTTGTTTACACATTTTCGAGGCATCTGGGCCTCTGAAGGAAAATACGCAACTCTTCCTTGGAAATTTTAGGCGATGCCACTTTCTGAAGGCGCCAGATGTAAGTGCGTGATGCAGAGATCTGACCAAGACAAATTTCCTTTGGAATGATGTTCCTCCATCGTTTTCGATGTTGACATCTAATAGGTTGTGAGTTGTCCACGGTGTGTCCGCAGGTGGTTGATAAGGCCGATACAGGCACGGAGTGTTCTGCCACATGTCAGGCAGACGTGTGGGCACCACTGTCGCAATTCTGGCTTTACGGAGTGCTCGCTTCTCTTGCGCTGTGGTTGTCCTTCTGGCTTCAGAAGTTTGGCAGCCTTGGTGGATCAGTGTGCGCCATGTCTTGTGCCAGGGTCTCCCAGGAGGTGGTGTCGATAACCAGGGACTTGAGAGAGGCTTTCAGCGTGTCTTTGTATGGCTTCTTTTGTCCCCCGTGCGATCGATTTCCTTGAGACAGCTCACCACAGAAGAGCTGTTTGGGGATGCGGTGGCCTGGCGTCCTTGCAACATGGCCTGCCCAGCGTGTCTGGGCTTTCATCAGCAGGGTGTGAACTGATGGCAGGCCTGCTCTGGAGAGGACTTCTGCGTCTGGCACCTTGTCCTGCCACCGGACCCTCAAAAGTCTGCAGAGGCAAGTCACGTGGAAGTGGTTCAGTTGCCTAGCGTGCCTCCCGTATACTGTCCAAGTCTCACTGGCATACATCAGGGTAGTTGCATTACTGCTCAGTAGGCTTTATCCTTCGCAATAAAAGAACCATAAAGTGCAGTTAGGTAATAATCTTTAGTCTCAAAGCCATGATCTTGTTTCTGACCACAGATGACAGAAATGACCTTCTGGGTGAAATTGCACCCGCTCTTCCCCGCTCTCGGCCTCTCGATGCTTCAGGAGGAAACCCCCTTTCAGTGTCACTGCACAGACACAGATCTTTATCCGAGTCCCTTCACCCAGATCTGCACCTCTTGAGGCAGGAGGGGCAGGACCTGTCCTTGGTGTGGCTCTCAGGCTGCCGAGATGGGTGGCGAGGCTTCCAGAGCCTCCTGCTCGAGGCTCCTGCTCGTGAGGCCCCCGCTGTCCCTGAAGCATCAGTACCCCCAGCGCCTTCCTTCCCAGAAGATCCCCCTCGGTTTCCCTGGGGAGCCCAAGGCATGGTTTGGGGCCCGAGAAGAGGGCGATCCTGGGAGCGCCCTCCATGCCCAACCCCTGGGCATCCAAGCCAAGCCATGCTGAGGCCAGGCGGGAGGATGCGTCATGCGAAGCCAGTCCCTGTGGCAGTTCAGCCCGAGGAGGGAAGAGTGCTACAGACCTGCCTACAGACCTGCCTTCATACAAATCGTGTGTGTTTGTGTTTTCTGCCTGGGCAAACGGAGGGAGAAGCGTTCTTCTGAGCCCCAGTGCAGGTGAAGCACCCCAGAGACAGGCAGGCTGTGAAATCCCCCCCTGCGAAGCATGAAAGAGACTCCATTCAAGGCACTGAAAGCAAAGGAGCAGCACATGGAAGAAACCACCTGTTTTGAACGGTAACTCAGATTGGTTCCAGAAAACTTGGCTTTTGCCTTGTTTTCAAGCACGGGAGTGGAAGGGCCGTGAGAATTATAGGGCTCCACCTGCCCTTTCAACAAAAAGAAAAGAACAGGAAGGGAGAGAGAGCTGTTCCAAAAGCAGAGCCAGCCCAAAAAGTGGCAGAAAGCTGGGAAGGAAACTCCTCTGTGTCCCAGAGCGCCTGCAGCCGCGGCCTCCAGATTCATGAATCGAGTGCATTAAAGTTAAAACAAGCAATTGATGTTTACTGCAATGAAGGGGCAACCGATCGGCAGAAGTGAGGGGAGAAGCGCTTCGCTGCCAGGGGGAGCATTACCCATAATCAGGGAACAAAGTCCAGAATTGAAGCCACACAGGAAGCAACAGCTTATTTAAGTTATTTAGAAAGGTGAAACTATTCCGGGAGGTGGTGCTGTGCAAAATCGTGGTGAATCGGAGCGCCCAGCTGGGGATCCGCGACCCGGGTTTTGCCTTCCTCCCGGAGGGGCGGGCAGGAGAGGCGTCGCTTCCGCCCCGGCGGGTCTGGGAGGAGCAGGAAAGCGGCGCGGCGGGACGAGACGAGACGAGGCGCCCGGACGGTTCCCTGGCGAGCCCGGCGGGACCCCCGGCCGGAGGGGGCGGCCTCGTGGGGTGAGCGGGGCGGGCGCGAGGGAGGATTTCCCTTTGCCCCCCACGGAAGGAAGGGGCGCAGCAACTCCTCCCGCTTCGTGTTCACTCATGTAACCTTTTTGTTTTCTTAACTTGGCCAGCCTGTTCAAGGCAACTTCAGTTTGGAAGGCCTGTCAAAGGCATCTACTTAGAGTGAAATGTAACTTTTCTTTTTGGTGCTGTGAAGTGTATCCAATCCCCTTCCTGTGTATTGTACTGTATGTGTTTAATCACCCTCACTCGGGGGAGGACGGAATCCGCCCACCTTTCTCTCAAACACTGGCTAGGGACTCGTTCAAAAGGACCAGAGATTTTAATGCTGTTCTTACTACTGTATATGAACAATCTTAATTGCCACTGAGGTCACAGACCAATGCATGTCTGCCGGATTTCGTTCGGTCACCAAGGAAAAAGATGCAAACCTCACAAGGACAGGTGCAATATCTGGCTTTCTGACTTTCAAGGGGGAAAATATCAGCTGCCTCAAGATAGAAAAACTGGCAGCCAGCGCTCTCTTGGGACGCTCATGGCTGCTCCCCAGCACAGGGCAACTACTGGCATGGAAGTGCGAAAAGGGAGGGAGGGGGCTGGAGCTGGTCCTCTCCAGCACCAGACTCGGCAGGCATTTCTTCCCGTCCCACTGCGGCGATGGCTAGCTGGCCGGCATCGCTCCTTCTCCGAGCCCAGAGTGGCCACGCTGGCTGCCCGGCAAGGCCAAAGCAGCTGTGCCTGATCAACTGCCTGCCTGCAGTGTGTGAAGCTGTGACCACTGGCTGGTTGCTGCCTCCGCCTTGCAATGGCACAAGGGAAGGGGGCTGCTGTCTTACGCCAGCTGACTCGCCTGAGACTGGACCACCTGGAGATCATCGATGCAGCGGGTGGACCGTGCCCAGGTGCCCCTTGCCACACACAGCACTGAGATCGGAGGAAGCGCCTACGTGGGAACATTACTCCAGGCTGGGAAAAGCTCCAAAAACCACAGGGAGATGAGAGGACCATGGAACTCGTGGAGGACCTGAAGTTCCTGCTCAGACACCAACCCTGCAAGGGAGGACCAGCAGCATAACAGACCAGGATGAGAAGAAGCTACATCAGGGTCAGCCAAGGGCCCACAACTGGAGGGGGCAAGGGAGAAGAGCCCCGAAGAAAAGCAGCCTATCGGGGACCAGGATCGGGTTCCGGCTTGAAGACTTAGATCAAAGGGACTAGTATTTGCCTAATGCTAAGTAGCCTAGATGATAATGCAGAGGGAAAGGTGGGGGAATTGCTTGAAGTTGTTACTCTGGCTGTCTCTGTGTACTTCTGTTAGTTTTGTTACTCCCTTCTGTACTATATGTCCTTGTAGGAAGGAAGCAGTGGACTTCCTAATTTCTAAGTTTTCAGTTTTAGAATACTGCTTCAGTGTGTAACAAAATGTTTATGCTTTAGTAGCGCTGGTGAAAACCCAGCATGGATTTCTTACACCTGGAACATGTTATATGTCTGGATTCCCACCAAGGACCAGATAAAGCAGACATGTAGATTGCAGAAGGGCATGCACATGCTGTCCCAGAACAGCTAAAGGAAAGTAAAAAGAAATAAATCCTATTTATTTTTTAAAAAAATGATTTCACAGGTCCCTAGGGAAAACAATTTCCATGTGAAGCCACTACAGGGAAGGACCACTGAAAGCACTCTACCACTTGGGGTGATGATGGTGGACTAGCAACATCCTGACAGCCAAGTGGCACATGCTGGAATAGGCTCCCTGTGTGTGAGAGAGAATTTGGAGTGGTGGCTAGCATGTGGCTTTGTTTCTGCTAAGCTGGAAAGGCCCTGGCCTGCAGCTGGATGGGCAGCCACATGTGGATGCTGACTGCCATGCATCATTCACACAAATGGGGCTGGTAAGTGCCACTTGGTACAGCCTGGAACACACACTATGGGTACAAGACAACTCGGTGCTGGCCAAAAGGTGGAGGTCAGCAAACAGGCCTAGCTCAGTGGCTCACATTGGCACATGCAAAACTCCACGGGAGAAAACCCTCTACAGGGGATCTCTGGACTCAGTTTCACAACATGGATTTGCCTTCTAACCATGGAAGCCACCCATGAGATTTATAGGGTTAGTAGCCAGAAGGCTTTCGTGGCTTTCCCTACAGAAGGATAGGGCACTGGATACCTTGTCCCCAATCTCTGAATTATTACAGGATTCCCCAGGGGCGCTTGCCCTAACTGCAGAGAAGTAGTTCAAACAGTGGTGGAAGACAGTGTCAAAAAGGGGGGTAGGGTATTCATTCCTCTGTGCCATCCTTCCCCATTTGGCATTTTCCCAAATCACCATGAGATTAGAGTGCTAGTATCTGCATTCAGTGTTTGTAGTGAAACGCCTGGTGCCATTTCAGACAGACAAAGCTCAACTACAGCAACTTGCTGTATGAAGTTACTAGACACTGCATTGCTGGCTGGCCAGGACAGGGTTTGCAACACTTGTGGAAGACAAAACTTTCTTTGGAGCATCACATTTAAATCTCAATGCTTAATAAGCTGTTTACATTTAGGGTAGGCATGTCATGAACAGCTGGCTGGAGCCAGGGGTCAGACTGGTTGCCCCAGGGGGTCCCTTCGGAATCGCTCTGCTTTTGTGCTTCTGTGTTTATCCAAATGGCCCTCACCTGCACAGGCAGTCTGCACCTTCAAGGTGAAGCTGCAGGGGCTTGGCGGCCTGTCTCCCTGGTCAGGAGGAATCTGTCTTTTGCTAGAAGCTGTGGCCAATTGCGGCACCCCAAAACTCCTCAAGAATGGTTAGCCAGAGGGAGGCCACATAGTAAGAACACCACAGTTCTGTACATGCACTGGTGGGATAGCATTTTTGGTACGGCATGGTGGAAACATGCTGTTGTCATGAGTTGTGTAGTATACAGAGTACTCATATGATGACAACCCCTGTGGACAAAACTCCCCGGAGTGGGGGACACCTTCAGTGGGCTGAGCCATGGTTTTTCCTGACTGTGTTGACTCAAATACATACAGGGCCATGTTACACTTGGCAGTTTGGTGGGATGGTAAAAGGGGGGGGGGGGAGCTGTACTCAGAAAAGCAACTCTTGCCTCCCACCCCACTGCCCTGCCATAAACACATCAAAAGAGGCCTGTCTGGCAGTGAAGACCAGAGGACCCCCCTCCATTAGTGGGTAACTGTCAAAGTGCAATCTCTGTTTTACAGGCTTGCAAAAGTGCCTCCCTAACCCTGTAAGTTCACACATGCAACCTTTCTGTTTTCTTTACTTGGCCAGCCTGTTCAGGATGACTTTAGTTTAGAAGGCCTGTCAAAGGCATCAAATCAGTGAAATGCAACTTTTCTTTATGGTGCTGTGACATGTATCCAATCACTTTCCTATCCATATCAAAGTATCCAATCACCTTCCTGTGTATTGTAGTCACTCCTCTTTTGTGTACTTTATATAACCCTGAGGAAATTAACATGAGGTGTTCCTATCTTTGGCACCCATGGATCCATGTATTCAAGAAACCTGTTTGCCCTGACAAGAAACTGATTTCAAGCCTTAATTGTGGATCGGTGTGACAAGCTCCATGTGCAGCTCCTTCAGTTTCAGTGCCTCGAATGCAGAGTCCCTTTCATGCCTGGCATGGGGGGATTTCGCAGCCTGCCTGTTACTGGGGTGCTTCACCCGCACTGGGGCTCAGAGGAACGCTTCTCTTTCCATTTGCCCAAGCAGAAAACAGAAACACAAACTATCTGTATGAAGGCAGCTCTGCAGCATAGAAACACACAGACCAGGCCCTTTCCTCCTCTGGCTGAAAAGCCACAAGGACTGGCTTCCCATGACGTGTCCTCCCGCCTGGCCTCAGCGTGGCTTGGCTCGAATGTCTGGGGGTTGTTTTGATCCCTTTTCTCCAAGGATCGCCCTCTTCTCTGAACCCAAACCATGCTTTGGGCTCCCCAGGGAAACGGAGGGGGGTCTGCTGGGAAGGAAGGAGCTTGGGGTACTGGCAGTTCTGGGACGGGGGCCTCACAAGCAGGAGCCTCGAGCAGGAGGCTCTGGAAGCCTTGCCATCCATCTTGGCAGCCTGAGAGCCACGCCAAGGACACTTCCTGCCCCTCCTGCCCCAAGAGGTGCAGATCTGGGTGAAGGGACTCGGATACTAGATCTGTCTGTGCAGTGACACTGAAAGGGGGTTTCCTCTTGAAGCATCGAGAGGCCAAGAGCGGGGAAGAGCGGGTGCAATCTCTCCCAGAGGGTCATTTCTGTCACCTGTGGCCAGAACCAAGACCATGGTCATAAATCACGTGGCATCAGCTACTGGATCAGTGCCAGGATGTCTATCAGCCTCGAGAATGGAGTGTTCCATTTAACCCTGGTCTACCAATTCTGGGAAGTTATTGATCTCCGAAATAAAATGTGCTAATTCTTACATATTTTCAGTAGTCAGTACAGAATACAGGTGATGCAGGCGCTGGTTGGCTAACATTTTCGAGATATTTCACAATAAAGATTTATACACAGGTGCGTGTATTTTCTACAAGGGAAAGAGTCATACGATGAACCTGCTGCCTCCTAACTTCCCGAAAAAGTACGGTAGAACAATGAAAATGGTACACCGTGGAAGTGGATAAAGTTTATTTATTTATTTATTTATTTATTTAAAAATTTATATGCCGCCCCTTGCAATAGCCTCGGGGTGGCTTACAGCATAATACATTATTAAAAACATATAACAAAGTTAAAAACTGGCCCATCTCAGGTTATTATATAAAAACATGAACAAAATTTATAACAGTATAATTTAAACCTATTAAACATAAATTAAACATTAAACATAAATTAATTAAACATAAATTAAACATAAATTAAACATAAACTAAACCAAGACATAAACCTAAATTAAACAATAATATTAATTAAAATATTGTCTAAATAAAAAGGTCTTCGCCTGGCGCCGAAAAGCAAATAACGACGGCGCCAGGCGAGCCTCTCTGGGGAGCGCATTCCATAAATGGGGCGCCACCGCTGAGAAAGCCCTCCTCCGGGTACTCACCCTCCTAATCTCACGCACGGAGGGTTCCCGGAGGAGAGCCTCTGTCGCTGATCGTAAGGGGCGGGAGGGCATATATGGTCGCTCCTTTAGGTAACTTCATTTGAGACTAAAGATTATCACCGAACTGTACTTTATTCTTCTTTCATTGCAATTTTAATTCAAAATTATTATCCTAAAAACAAAGAAAAACTAAAAACAACATCAATCATCAAAAACATTGTGCCTGCTGGGTCAGCCCCCACATTTTTTTTCCATTTATGAAAACTTAAAAACATATTTAAATCTATACAAAGTCCCGTTTCTCTAGCCAATAATAAGAAGAGCCCCAAGTTTGATAGAAGTCAGTATCTTCTTTCTCCTTCAATGACAAAGTCAAGCTATTCATTTCTGCACAGTCCAAGTTGTTTTTTAGAATCAATTCGTTGGTGGGTAGTTCTTCACTTTTCCAGTGTTGAGCAAATGCAATCCTCGCCGCAGTGATTACATGTAAAATCAAGTACAATTCTTGTTTACTAATATCAACAGGTATAATGCCTAACAAGAAGACTTCAGGTTTAAAAGCTAAAGGTTTTTGTAACATTTCCTCAAGCCATTTATGTATTTTAATCCAATACTTTTTCGCGTTATCGCAAGTCCACCACATATGATAGAAAGTACCTAATTTCTGTTTGCATTTCCAACATCCATTTGACATATTTAGAAACATCTTAGCTAATCTATTTGGCGACAGATACCATCTATAAAACATTTTACACAGGTTTTCTGTATACGAAGTCGCTAATGTTACCTTAATATTTCTCTCCCATAGCTTTTGCCATTTTTCTAATTCAATATTATATCCAAAGTTTTGTGCCCACGTTATCATAGTTTCCTTCACCTATTCGCCTTCCATTCTCCTATCGGGTAAGAAATTATATAGTCTTTTAATCATTTTCTCATCTGATTTAAGCATCACTTGATCAAATGCTGTTAAGTCCATATAAAAGCCCCACATTTTATAGTCTTTAGCATATCTCGATTGTATCTGCACCTTATGCTACCAAGAGATATTAGATCCCTGTTCTTGTGTTTCTTGATTCAATTTTAATCCTCCATCTTTATCCAGAATAACATCATATCTTATGATCCCTTCAAAATTCAGTGCATTTGGATATACAAAAGCTTCCATAGGTGAAAGCCATCTTGGCAATTTATTATACAATTTTGTCTTTAACTTTTCCCACACTTAATGATTTTCTAATATAGTGACATAAAAAAGAGCCATGTAGCTTATTCTTTTCATACCACATATAAGCATGCCAGCCCATTTGCAAATCATGCCCTTCAAGATACAACATTCTCTTATTTCTCAAAGTTATCAATTCTTTTAGCCACGTTAAGACAGAAGCTTGATAACACAGCATCCAATCAGGGAGACCAAAGCCCCCATTCTCTTTAGCCTCCTGAAGTATTTTTAGTTTAATCCTTGGTTTCTTCTTTCTCCATATGAATCTTGAAATTTGAAAATTTAAATCCTCAAAAAAATTCTATCAATTTTATGGGAATCATTTGGAATAAAAACAAAAGCTTTGGTAACATATTCATTTTAACTAGTGCTATTCTTCCCAGCACGGATAATTGCAAATTAGCCCATTTTTCCAAATCACTCTTAATATCCTTCAATAGTTTATCATAATTGTCTTCTGTCAGAGTGGCACACTTAGCCATAAGATAAATTCCCAAATACTTAACCTTTTTAACAATCTGCAAGTCTACTTGTTCCTGCAGAGTTTTTCTATGGTTCTGTGTGAAATTTTTTACTAACAGTTCCGTCTTTTCTCTATTTATTTTCATCCCAGTATCCTCGTCATATTCTTCAATCCTTTGTAGGAGTTGAGGCATTGTTGCAAAGGGTTCTTCTGTTATGAAAACTAGATCATCTGCAAATGCTTGCAATTTATAGCTTTCATCTCTAATTCTAGGACCTTTAATGTCCGTATCATCCCTGATATTTCTGTTTAATGCTTCTAAAATCAATATAAACAACAGAGGTGATAACGGGCATCCTTGCCTTGTTTCCTTTTGTATATCTATAATATGTGTAAATTCTCCATTGGTTATAATCCTAGCCGACTGCTTTTGATCAATGTTTGATATTGCAGTAATAAACTTTTCACCAAACTCCATTTGAGCCAACTGTTGCTTCATAAATCGCCATTTAACATTGTCAAAGGCCTTCTGTGTGTCCATGAATAATAAAGCCATTGGTTTTTCCATATGTATCTCGTAATACTCTAAGAT
The DNA here is from genome assembly GCA_023646645.1 of Varanus salvator macromaculatus. Lineage (NCBI taxonomy): Eukaryota > Metazoa > Chordata > Lepidosauria > Squamata > Varanidae > Varanus > Varanus salvator. The sequence goes on from JAIXND010000811.1 coordinate 51,391, forward strand.
ATCCAAGACAGTTCTCAAGTTATTCCTCATTTGCCTTTTAGGTAAACAACCATTTTGATCTGAGTGAATATAGTCTGTTAGGTACTTCTTCAATCTTCCTGCCATTATGGAGGCAAAAATTTTGTAATCCACGTTTAACAGTGATATAGGTCTATAATTTTGAATCTTTGTCAAGTCCGTATCTTCTTTCAGTATTAATGCAATATGTGCATCTGTCCAAGTATTTGGTATTTTAGCATTTAACAATGCTGCATTACATATATCCTTAAGAAGCATAGCAAAAATTCCTTCAAAGGATTTATAAAACTCTGCTGATAGCCCATCCGGGCCAAGAGTTTTATCGTTCTTTTGTAGCTTAATTGCCTCTATTACTTCTGTGATTGTTACTTCTTGATTCAATACATTTTGGTATTTCTCCGGTAACTTTGGCAAAATCTCCCTTTCAGATGTATTCGTTTACTTTCTCAGTTGAAATCTCATCATTCTGGTACAGCTTTGCAAAAAAATCTTCCGCTATTTTCTTTTTCTTTTAGAAATTTTTTATTAAGATTTTAAACTAAAACTACATACATCAATCATCACACACATCAGATTTACTGGGTCAGCCCCCTACAACGTATCTTTTAACATTCTATGATCATACTAAAATTCTTTTATAATAACATGAAAACATCTTTAGATCAAAACCAAGTCCCGTTTCTCTAGCCAAATAAGAAAGTAATTGCACATTTGATAGAAGTCACTATCTTCCTTCTTCTTTATTGGTGAAATCAATCCCATCTTTTTTTTGCAAAGTCCTGTTTCACTTGACCATTATTTAAGGGAAGCTTCTCCAGGTTGGGTGAAATTACAGCATCTTCTTTCACCTAAACATTTCTGAACAATTCAAAATCTATCCATTTTTCTAATGATAAATAACTTCCTCAGTACCACGATTACTAATAACTTCAAAAAGATCTATTTGACATCTTATAGGGCATCCTAACTACTCTGCTTGGTGATAACTTTAAGCCAATTTCTTTAAACTCACTTACTAATGTTTCATCTAACGTAAACTCCATTTAATCAAATATAGTTAACTCCATACAGTGTCACATATAGACTTACCAACCCATATAAGTCATTCATTTTTTTTTAAATAGTAAATTCTCCTATTTTCAATTACAGATATAGTCAGAGATATCCATTTAACAATGTTTCATTAAGCTAGATTTTTAAGTTTTCACCAACCATATTAAATTAGCCTTTCGGTATTTCATGTGAACATACCAGCATATTTAAATCATCCCTTTTTAAGATGAAAAGAAGAACAAAAAGAAAGAAAGAGAAAAATCTCTACAGTTACAAATAACATCAAAAGCATCCATTTATCATCCCTAAAAACGGCTTAACAACTCTATTTGGTGATTATTAATACCTATAATGAATTCTCTTATTTTCAAATATAGATAAAATCAGAAACATCCACTTAACATCTTTAAAAGCACCATTGATTAATCTATTTGGTGACAACTAATACCTATAATATCTTTTAGCCGAAATTTCTTTAAACTGAATTACTAAAGCTTCACCAAGAACAGTAGCTTAGCTTTTCCACGTTACATATGAGCATACCAACCTCTATGCGTCTCCCCTTTTTGAAATAAGAAGAATGAAAGTTCTCTCATCTTCCCTTTGATTGTTTTTTTACACCTCTACCAAACCTTTCTCTTTTCTTTACATTATAACGTTGTAATATCTGCAATAGGATTTTCAAATGTAGCCACATGAACAAAGTCTCTCTTAAATGGTTAACTGTTTTCTTCTTCTCCAACATAGCAAGCAAATCCAATAACTCATGCTGATTAGCTCCACAGATTGTGCCAACTTTTCCGCTCGTACAAAAAAACATGCCTGTGATAAATCATGTAATAAATCGTGTCCGCGTGTTGCTTGTTTGTTTACATGAGAGTGTCGTAGTGTCTGCAGTAGTTCATGTGTCTTGGACTGTAGCCCAACTATCTTCTCTTTTTCCAGCATAATAAGCAAATCACACAGAGGCTTATTTATTCCTGATGTTTCCAAATATCCATCTGCTCATTGTCTATTTACAAGCCCATCCCATAATAATTTACTTGTTATCTTCCCGGTTTCAAACTTTTCTTCTACTTGCCAGATATTTTGCATATTCTGCTCAAGTACAAACCGCTTGCCCAAAGCCTGATTAATGGAAACATCTAGTTTATCAAAGTCAGCTTTTTGTTCAATCAAGAAACAGTCAAGTTGCTTAATTAAAACAGTCTTCTGTTGTATTATTATCGCCTGTTGGGATAGTTGCAAGGCTGTTAAAGAGGTCTGTATTGCCTTCCGTATTTCTTCAATTTCTTCCATAATTTGGAAGAGTCCCACGAACAGGGACCAAAGGGTCCTGGGAACAGAAGAGCAAAGATGGCCTTCTTGGCAAAGGTCCAACACACAAGAAAGATACTTCTACAGTTCAATTAATCAGTAATTTGTTATTTTAATTCTTTGCCCTTGGAGAGATTAAAGAAAAAAAAATCTTTTCCTTACTTACAAAAAGCTCTGTCTCTCTTCTCATGAAATTCGCCACCCTTCAACTCCGTGGAGAGAAGGGCTTTCTGTTTTTTCTTTCTTTATGTCAATTAGCAAGAAATGCAGCTTTTTCCATGGGTATCATTGCAGAAAAAAGAAATAAAAATAATTCCCAATAAATCTGATGCTAATAGCTAAGGTAGACTAAATGAAAAAAAGTATGCCGAAGACTTGCAGAGAGCTAAATTTCTCTCCTGTATCATCCAGCTGAGAAAAGCTTGATTTTCTCCCGGAAGTGCAGAATTGCCATTCCACAGCATCTGGGAGTTTGCCAAGCAATCTATCTTCACCCCTACAGGGCTTAGATTGAGCCCCACGGCCCACCACTGGAGAGTTACCAGCGTGATAACGGAGGTTCGTTAATCACGTCTCTCTTGTCCCGACGCCATACCTTCTCCCTCTGCTATTTTCTTGATATGTATACTTCGTATTGCAGTCGTCCTTCTCCATTCTTCAATTTAGTAATCAGTCTCTTCTCTCTCTCTTTCTTTAATTATAGGCTAACCATCTCCCTGATTTAATAGCATTTTCAAAGAAGTTCTGTTTGGCCAATTTCATTTGCTTAGTAAGTTCATTTGTATTCATGGCAATTCCAAGATGCTTCTTATTGGGAATATTGCTGAGATAAGAACCTCTCATCTGTGGAACTTATTGATTTAGGATGTGTCAACTATACCCTTTGCCTTGTCGTGGCGAAGGGGCTTGCGTAGCTCAATGAAGCGATGAGCTATGCCGTGCAGGGTCACCCAAGACGGACAGGTCATAGCAGAGAGCTCTGACAAAACGTGATCCACTGGAGAAGGAAATGGCAACCCACTCCAGTATCTTTGCCATGAAAACCCCATGGACATGAAAACCAAAAGGCAAAACGATATGACACCGGAAGATGAGCCCCTCAGGTCGGAAGGTGTCCAATATGCTACTGGGGAAGAGCGGAGGGCTAGTACTAGTAGCGCCAGAAAGAATGAAGCGACTGGGTCAAAGCCGAAAGGACACTCAGTTGCCGATGTATCTGGAGGTGAAAGGAAAGTCCGATGCTGCAAAGATCTTTACTCCATAGGAACCTGGAATGTCAGATCCATGAATCAAGGCAAGCTGGATGTGGTCAAACAAGAGATGACAAGACTGAACATCGACATGTTAGGAATCAGTGAACTAAAATGGACAGGCATGGGTGAATTTAGTTCAGATGACCATCAGGTATACTACTGCGGGCAAGAATCCCTCGGAAGAAATGGAGTAGCCTTCATAGTCAATAAAAGAGTAGGAAAAGCAGTACTGGGATACAATCTCCAAAATGACAGAATGATCTCAGTTCGAATCCAAGGCAAACCATTCAACATCACAATAGTCCAAGTCTATGTCCCAACCACTGGGGCTGAAGAGGCTGAAGTTGACCGGTTCTATGAAGGCCTACAACACCTGCTAGAATTAACTCCAAAAAATGATGTCCTTATCATCATGGGGGATTGGAATGCTAAAGTAGGAAGCCAAAAGATAACCGGAATAACAGGCAAGTTTAGCCTTGGAGTACAAAATGAAGCAGGGCACAGGCTGGTAGAATTTTGTCAAGAGAATACGATGGTCATAGCAAATACTGTTTTCCAACAACCCAAGAGACGACTCTACAGATGGACATCACCAGCTGGTCAACACAGAAATGAGATTGACTATTTGCTCTGCAGCAAAAGATGCAGAAGCTCTATACAGTCAGTAAAAACAAGTCCAGGAGCTGACTGTGGTTCAGATCATGAGCTTCTGGTTGCAAAATTCAGGCTTAAATTGAAGAAAGTAGGGAAAAGCACTAGGCCACTCAGGTATGACTGAAAGCATATCCCTGATGAATATACAGTGGAGGTGACAAATAGATTTAAGGAATTAGATCTGATAGACAGAGTGCCTGAAGAACTATGGACGGAGGTTCACAACATTGTACAAGAGGCAGCAACTCAAACCATCCCAAAGAAAAAGAAATGCAAGAAAGCAAAATGGCTGTCTGAGGAAGCTTTAAAAATAGCAGAGGAAAGAAGGGAAGCGAAAGGCAAGGGAGAAAGAGAAAGATACAAACAATTGAATGCAGAATTCCAGAGAACAGCTAGAAGAGATAAGAATGCCTTCCTAAATGAACAGTGCAAAGAAATAGAAAAAAACAATAGAATAGGGAGGACCAGAGATCTCTTCAAGAAAATTGGAGATATGAAGGGAACATTTCATGCAAAGATGGGCATGATAAAGGACCAAAATGGCAGGGACCTAACAGAGGCAGATTAAGAAGAGGTGGCAAGATTACACAGAAGAACTATACAAGAAAGAGCTTAACATCCCTGATAACCATGATGGGGTGGTCACTGACCTCGAGCCAGACATCCTGGAATGCGAAGTCAAATGGGCCTTAGGAAGTCTGAGCAACAACAAAGCTAGTGGAGGTGACAGCATTCCAGCTGAGCTATTCAAAATCCTGAAAGACGATGCAGTCAAAGTGCTACACTCAATATGCCAGCAAATTTGGAAAACTCAACAGTGGCCACAGGATTGGACAAGGTCAGTTTACATTCCGATCCCAAAGAAGGGCAATGCCAAAGAAAGTTCAAACTACCGCACCATTGCACTCATTTCACATGCTAGCAAAGTGATGCTCAAAATCCTACAAGCTAGGCTCCAGCAGTATGTGGACCGAGAACTACCAGAGGTACAGGCAGGATTTCGAAGAGGGAGAGGAACTAGAGATCAAATTGCCAACATACGCTGGATCATGGAGAAAGCTAGAGAGTTCCAGAAAAACATCTACTTCTGCTTCATTGACTATGCTAAAGCCATTGATTGATTGATTGATTGATTGATAACAGCAAATTGTGGTAAACTCCTAAACAGATGGGAGTACCAGACCATCTTATTTATCTCTTGAGAAACCTATATGCGGCTCAAGAAGCAACAGTGAGAACTGGACACGGAACCACTGATTGGTTCAAAATTGAGAAAGGAGTTCGGTAAGGCTGAATACTGTCACCCTGCCTATTTAACTTATATGCAGAGCACATCATGAGAAAGGCGTGGCTAGATGAATCACCAGTTGGAGTTAAGATTGCTGGGAGAAATATCAACTATTTTATTATTTTCAATTTATTTTTATTTATTTTTTCAATTCATATCCTGCCTTTTTCCTACGAAGGGCTCAAGGCAGCTTACATCTCCTCCGCCATCTTATCCCCACAACAACAACCCTGTGAGGTGGGCTGGGCTGGCAGAAAGTGAAGAGGAACTAAAGGTGAAGGAGGGTGAAGGAGGAGAGCGCAAAACTTGGCTTGAACCTTTACATCCAGAAAGCTAAGATCATGGCATCTGGTCCTATCAATTTCTGGCAAATAGATGGGGAAGAAATGGAGGCAGTGAAAGATTTTATTTTTCTGGGCTCGAAGATCACTGCAGACGGGGAGTTCAGCCAAGAAATTAAAAGATGCTTGCTCCTGGGGAGGAAAGCTATGGCAAATCTAGACAGCATCCTAAAAAGCAGAAACATCACCCAGCCAACAAAAGTTTTACTCCTGTAAAGAAAATCGCAACTATAACTTTGACATCCCCCTATGAAGGCTTGAGCGGTCTGAAAAAGCAAGCTCAAGCAGGCTGTTGAGGCTGCTGCCTGAAGACATTCCCTTATTTTGGCCAAGTCCAACAGAGTATGATGGGGGAAGCTCTCGTGGGAGTGTTGTCGCTGAGAGCAGAAGGGACCCTGTTTCAGTGTCCCTGCTCTGCGATTTGGTCTGCTTTGCTGTCAGTTACAGTCTTTAGTCTGCATGGAATGGAATGCAGATATACAGACGTGGCAAAGCAAAACACCTCCATAGCATTTGCCTCAGAAAATTTGCCAACATCAATCATCCAGGCGCACCAATGTTGGATGAGGACGCAGCCAATGTTCTGGTACATGGCCATTGATTGATACCTCGATCTCTGTATTGAGGCCATTCAAATGTGCAAAGCCAGGTCAAAAATCTCTTACTCTTTCCTTTCCCAATTCTTTCCCTGGGAATCCCCTCAGGAGAAGCAGGATTCCCTCTCCCTTTTCTTTCCTTCCCACAATCCATCTGCTCACTTGCCTCTATTTTCACTTAAAACATCTCCTACAAAATCCCAATCCAAACCATGAAACTACAATTCCGTTTGCACATGTTTCCTCCTGAACAAATCCTCTTCCTTCTTTCCTACCACATCCCAATATTTCAAAACACACTGCAAGGACGTTAAGCCTCCATTGGCAGCAAGTGCCCCCTTAGAGCTTGAGCCACCCATCCGATTCGTCGGCCGTCGCCGAGTACTGGATGAGACAATACAAATCAAGTCAGAACCGGTTTCTCTCCCCTGGACTCCAGTCACATGTGGTCCACACAGCACAACAGTTGCTGCGAGGCTGGGTTTCTCAGTCCAATCTCATGCCCTCGCTTTCGACCTTTTGCGAGTTTCCCGAGGATCGGTGCGGCTGTGCAAGAATCGGTTGAGAGGAACCCTGGGAGCCTCTGGGAATGAATGAGGGTCACACAAGAGACAACTCTCACACCGGCCAGACCTGTACCCACAAAGACCTGACCAGATACTTACCGTATTTTTCGCTCTATAAGACGCACTTTTTTCCCCCTCAAAAGTAAGGGGAAATGTCTGTGCGTCTTATAGAGTGAATGTGTGTGTGCCTGACGCCCGGGACGCTGCCGGCCCGCCTGCACCACCAGGCCGGCATGTGCTCGGCGCGCCCTGCTCCACCCCGCACTCCGGGAACTGATCACCCCCACCGGGAAGCTCCGCGCCTCCGCCGCTGCCCAGCGCCATTGCTCCACGCCACCGCGCACCGCCGCCCCACGCGGCCGCCCTGTTCCGCCGCGCACTGCCGCCCCGCGCCACCGCAGATGCAGGCACAGATGACACTTTGGAAGCACAATCCTTCTAAAGCCATGCCGCCCCCCCCCCCCGCACTGCCATCCTGCGCAGCGCTGATGCAGCCACACCACTGTCCCTGCAGGCACAGATGACACTTTAGAAGCACAATCCTTTTATTAAAGTTTAACAGGTTAAGAAACAGTATACATTGAAGCAGCGTTCTCTTTGAGATGTGAGAGAAGCAATTGACAATGTAAAGAGCTGGATCCAAACTTAAGCTTCCCCTCCTTCCATTCCTTTCAGAAAGAATTCAGCCCTGAAGGTGGCCCCTGCGGCATGAGGGCTAGACAGCAGGAATGCTGGACACTTCTGAATTGGTCCACTTGTTTAGCCTGTCATATCCTGTTGGTGCCAAGGACACCCCTTCCATCTCCTCCCCACCACTCTGAAATGTCTCCCTCCTTTTCCAAAGAGGGCTGGTTCTCTCTAGCCATGTACCAGCACTCTAGGACAATTTTTAAAAAGGGATCTGGAAAATTATATGCTGCTTTGCTTTCTGTTGGTTCTGTGTAAATTGGTTGAAAGTGTTATTCAGGATAGATTCAGTTAACATATAGAAGAACTAGCCCTGCTTTAAAAGAATTCTTTGAGAGTGTCACTACTACACATGGACAGAGCAATGAAATAGACACTGTTTTCTTCTAAAAGCCTTTTGATAAGATCCATCAACAGACTCTTGAGAAAACCTGGCAGTGATGGAATAAGGGCTGTGTGTGCACACACACGTTGTCCTATGGATCAGTAACTGATTAAAGAATTGAAAGCCAACATTGAGAATGCATGGTATTCTCACAAGATTCTGCATTAGGATCAGTGCTTTTCAACCTGTTCATAAATGATCTGGAATTAGAAGTGAGCAATAAAGTAGCCAAGTTTGCTCATGATACTAAAATAAAACATTTAAAAGGGATTGTGAGGAATCTCTCCGAGTTGGGAAAAAGGGCATCAGAACGGCAAGTGCTGTTCAGTGTAAGCAAGTGTAAAGTTAGCATGCTGGGGGAAAAGAATCTCATCTTCAAGTATAAGCTGATGGAATCTGAACTAGTGCTGACAGACCAAGAAAGGGTCTTGAGAATGTGGGGGATAGCTTGATGAAAATGTCAAATGTTAGGAGGAAATGCCATAATTAGGAAAGGAATTGAAAATCAAATTTCCAAGATCATATTCCTCTTATACAAATCTTTCATATGACCATACTTAAAGTATTGTGTACAGTGCTGGCCACCACACCTGAAAAATGACATTGTTGGAAAAAGTGCAAAGAAGGGCAACTAAAACAATCAAGGGATTGGAGCGGCTCCCCTATCAGACTTTGTTACAACAACCAGGATTGCTTCTCTTAGGAAAATGATGAGTAATGGGAAGCATGGCAAAGATGTTCAAAATTTTGCATGGTGTGAAAAAGTGGAAAGTGGGACATTTTCCTCCTCTCTGAAAAAAAAAAGGGAGGTTAATCCCCATGAAAACACCCATCACTCCTTTGTTCTGAGAAAAAAAAAGATTCAACAGCAGAAGTGTAGTGAGCTTGAAATACCTTTTGGGAATGGAAGGGAAGTTCCCCACAATTCAGCTTTGTCTCTCAAGGGTAGGGCCTTTTAATACCTCATGGATAATTAACTGGGACTTCTAAATGCTTAACAAAAACAATGTGGATATAAAGTTCCCTTCCCAATTGAGGATACAGGAAACACAATTATTATAGTGATCTCTGCAACTGTGCAAATGTTAGATTTTCATGCCCTTGGCCCACAGGAAGAAATGACACACAAGAGACCACTGAGTGAGCATTTCTCTTGACTCAAAAGGATGCATAGATGCAGCCCGAGTTTCTTAAGCAGCATTTTTAAATATGAAAAAAAAGAGAGAGAGAAAAGTTGGAGGATTGAATTTAGGTCTCCTCATTGCTCACCTTCTCTGTCTAAGATAGAGGCAAGAAAAACCAGAGAGAGCAGGTATGCTGGGGGTGTGCAATCAAAAGAATATTTACAGTTTATTCAGACCTACAGGAAATACATGTGGCATTGAAGGGACTGCAGAGATGGATTCTATACAAGATGTCTTCATCCCCTAACAGTTACATGCACGGTCTGTGGGGGATGGGGGGGTCATGCACACAGTATGCTAGAGGCACATGAGAGTAAAGCAACTGGGATTAAGACATCACAACACATCCCATTCTGTTATAGTTTATTAAATAGTTTAGTAAACCATTTGATTCAGAATATTTTTTTTCTTGTTTTCCTCCTCTAAAAACTAGGTGTGTCTTATGGTCAGGTGCGTCTTATAGAGCGAAAAATACGGTACATCCTGGAATCTTGTAATACCAGCCAAATGGGGTTCCCCTGAGGCATTTGCCAACCAAAAACCGTTGCCCCACAGCAGTCGAAGGCCTCCCTTCACAGCTGGTACCTTGGCAGGATACCCAAAGATCCTCTACGCTAAAAAGAGCGTGTGCTGGCTAGAGAGGATGAAAGGGTCCTGTCTCACCGTTGTCTCTTGTGTGGAAGCACAGCGTCTCCCCAATTCCGTCCTGTCGGCTGTGACCCCAGGATCAGAAGAAGGACTCTTGTCCCTTCTCCCCGCCTTCTCCACCAGAAAGCTGTCACACAGATCCGCAAAACTATGGCCTGGAATCAGTTTCTTGTCAGGGCAAATAGGTTTCTTTCCAATTGAAGGCATGGATCCAAGGCTGCCTAAGTAGGAACACCCCATGTTAATTTCCTCAGGGTTATATAGAATGCCCAAAAGGGAAGTGAATACAATAGACAGGAAGGGGATTGATATGGACAGGAAAGTGATTGGAGACACGTCACAGCACCATAAAGAAAAGTTACATTTCACTCTAATTAGATGCCTTTGACAAGCCTTCTAAACTAAAGTCATCCTGAACAGGCTGGCCAAGTTAAGTAAACAGAAAGGTTGCATGTCTGAACATACAGGGTTAGGGAGGCACTTTAGCAAGCCTGTAAAACACAGAGATTGCACTTTGACAGTTACGCAGTAACGGAGTGGGGTCCTCTGGTCTTCACTGCCGGACACTGAGGCCCCTTTTGATGTGTTTATGGCAGGGCAGTGGGGTGGGATGGTAAGAATTGCTTTTCTGATTGAAATCCTAATATGGGGGACATTCGGATTCTCTCCCGGATAACCCCCAGCCGGGAGGGGCAGGAGTTTTCCCGCCTAAGAGGGGTGGGATTCTGCCCTCTGGGTGGGAGTCCCCTTGTCCTGCCCCTGCTAAGGAGCCACCAAGAGGAACTGTGTGCCGATCACCTTCAATGGCTCAGCGGTCCCTGGAGAGTCGAAAGAGGCCAGGAGGGGAAGGGCTCCCACGTCCCTGCTCAGCACGGGGCTCCCAGCCAATCTCCCCCCCCCCCCGATGGCCATCCAGTGGTCTCTCCAGTGCCTGCAGTGCAGCAGCGCCACCACCACGCGAGGGCACAGCTTCCATGGTGACACGGGATGAGCGTGGGGCCATCCTGGCTGACGCCTGCCCGGAATCTAGCTTCCTGCCCCCAGAGCCCCTCATCCCAGGTCCTGCAGTCCTGGATGCTTGGGAAGGGATCCCGGCCCTCTTCCGCCTGACAGCCCCTCTTTCCTGATCTCTGTGCCCACAACTGGGCATACTCCTCACGAGGAGGCCTGACCAATGCCCAATGGAGGGGGACCAGTTCCCCACGTGGTTTGGAAGTGATCCTTCCCTCCATGCAGCCCAAGGCAGTGTTTGTCCTTCCTGCAGCTGCATCACATGCTTGGCTCACATTCGGCTTGTGATTCACAGCAACTCCAAGATGCTTCTCATTTGGAAAATCCCTGAGAAAAGCACCTCCCATCTGCGGAACTAGTTGTTATATTATGTATACTCTATACAACAGACCTCCTGATACCCTTCGCGGGGTTAACAGCAATCTCTTAAAACACCATCAAAAGGACACCCCAATATAAAAACATGGTGAAACATGAGGAAACGCTGCCAAAGAAACATTTAAAACCACATTGGAAACAGATAACAAATCCAGGAACTGCAACGATGGCAAGATAAAATCAGACCGAATCCAAGAAACAAAAAGAACCTCGGAAAGGAATGAAATGCCTTGCAGGAGAACCTTGACCTGGCACTGAACGGATTCCCAGGTTGGCATCAGGTGGGCACCTCTGACATCCATTCCCTGCTCCGCTTGCTCCCAGTCATTCCTACGCGTGTGGAAGGACCCTGGACCACGACCAAGCTCGGGGCCCACTCACTGGAGTCCACAGCCCGAGATGATGCCACTGAGAAGCCCAGGGGCCAATTCAGTGGCCAGCTCTGGATCCATCCACGAGTGGCTCTGTCGCAGCGCCTGTAGCTACTTTCCTGATCGGAATGTCATGGGACCTTTCAAAGAAAATGCTGGACTCAACGGACTTCCTGTCAAATCCATAACAGACCTTAAGACTCCTCCCTCATGTTCTTCGCTGATCCAGCTCCACTGCACCTCCCGGTGGCCCACCATACCCGGAAATCCCTCCAGGCCAGGCGCCCAGCGCTCTGTCCTAGTGGTTGCTACTTCCTGGAACCTGCTCCATTCCTGCCCAAAGCCATCTCAATTGGGGGCATTACTATCTCCCATGGCAGCAAATCCTGCCATTAAGCGATACACTATATGCAAAAATAAGTCCTTTTATGTGCCCTAAACATTCCACCAATGGGGTTCAGGGGCTGCTCCCGGGTTCAAGTGTTAGGGGGGAGGAAGAATCGTAGCCTAGTGGGCTCTAAGGGGCAATGAAGGCCATCAGGCCGACCCCCTCCTGTTGCAAGACATCCCACTCAGGTGGCTGGCCAGATTCTCCCTGAATGTCTCCAGTGTGGGAGAGCCTGTCGCCCCCCGGGCAGCTGCTTCCACTGCCGTATTGCTCTGACAGTGAGGAAGCCTTTCCTGAAGTCCAGCCTGAATCTGGGTTGTCGTTTTTGTGACTCTTCCCGGTAGGTACTTTCTCCAACCGTGTTGCACCTTAGCTGGGACAAGCAGAACAGGAGACGGTGTGTCTAGTGCAGTTGCTACAGAGAACTGTACAAGCGGAGTAAGACCCAGAAATTCTACCTTCGCTTCCATTCCCCACTGTGACCAGAACAGCATCGGACATTTTCCCATTGGGACCTTTTCATCACACAGCCTGCCCTCAAGATCCCTTCCTTGCTCACGCATGCGTTTGTGGAGCCTCTCCCCGTGTGGGTTCTTTGATGTTGAGTAAGGGCTGCACTCTGACTGAAGGCGATTCCACATTCCATGCATTTGTATGGCTTCTCTCCATACAAATAGGGGGGTTTTGTTTAAGGGGGGTTTTGTTATAGGTGGGTTTTGTTTAATAAATTTTATTAAAATTTTTAAACTAACACTAAAAACGTCAATCATCTAATACATCAGATGTAATGGGTCAGCCCCCTACTCATTTTTTTTAAAATATTCCTTAGTCATATTCAAATCCATTTATGATAACTTAAAAAACATCTTTCAATCTAAGCCAACTCCAAAAACATGTTTAAGTCCATGCGAAGTCCTGTTTCTCAAGCCAATAATAAAAGAAAAAATTCCCAAGTTGGATAGAAGTCAGTATCTTCTTTCTCCTTCAAGGATAAATTCAGTCTGACCATTTCTGCACAATCCAGGATCTTTTAATCAGTTCATCGATGGGTAATTCTTCACTGTTCCAGTATTAAATAAATACACTTCTCACCGCAATGATTACATGTAAAATCAGATACATTTCGTATTTACTAATCTCCCAGTATAATGCCTAATAAAAAAAGAAATTTCAGTTTTGAGAAACTAAGGATTTTTGTACCACTTCCTCTACCATATATAATAAAAAATACCCAGTCTATATTTACATATCCAACATCCATTTGACATCTTGAAAAACATCTTGGCTAATCTATTTGGTGACAGCTACCACATCTTAGGGGACTGCAGGTGGCGCAGTGGTTTAAACCGCTGTGCTGCTGGGCTGGTTGATCGAAAGGTCGCCGGTTCGAATCTGCACACGGGGTGAGCTCCCGTGCTCCGTCCCAGCTCCTGCCAACCTTGCAGTTCGAAAGCATGCAAATGCAAGTAGATGAAGAGGTACCACTTCGGTGGGCAGGTAACAGCGCTCCGTGCACTTCGGTGTTTAGTCATGCCGGCCACATGACCACGGAGACTGTCTGCGGACAAACGCTGGCTCCCTCGGCCAGGAAACGGAGATGAGCACCGCCCCCTAGAGTCAGGCATGACTGGACGTAACGTCAAGGGGAAACCTTTACCTTTACCTTACCACATCTTATGCAAGCTTTCTTTCTATGAAGTTGCTAATACTTCATCTAATTTAAGCATCACTTAGTCAAATACTATTAACTCCTTCTAAAAGCCCCACTCTTTACAATCTTTAACATATCTTGATTGTATCTGCACCTTATATCACCAAAAGATATCAACTCCCTGTTCTTGTATTTCTTAGCTCAATTTCAATCCTCCATCTTTATTCAAAATGTACATCATATTTTACAATCCCTTCAACATTCAATGCTTTTGGATACAGAGAAGTTTCCATGGGTGAATAAAATATCTTAGTATAACTTTTCCTACACCAACATTAATGGTTTTCTAGTATTGTAACTTTAAAAAAATAAAAAATCATATAACTTAGCCTTCTCATGCCACATATAAACGTGCCAACCTATTGAAATCATTCCTTTTAAAATAGATAATTCTCTCATTTCTTCTTTACACCCCTGCCCCATCTCTCTTCCTTTGCTTTCAGTATCTGTAGTGCTTGTTGTAAATCAGTATCCGCTTCCAGTGTCTGTACTTCTTGTTGCAAATCAGTATTCACTATTTCCCCTTCCTCAGAATGATATGTAGTCAGTTCGGCACCTTTCCCTCCTTCTTTTGAGGCACCCAATTCTTCCTCTTCAGACATACTTCTAAACTTTTCTGATGAACTGGACTCTGAAGAGCTGATGTAGATGCCTTTTCCATAGTGGTAATAATTTTTACCAAAAATTACAAGACAGCAATAAAGGAATAGAGAAGAGAATAAAAATACTTGCTATAATGCCAAACAGCTACATGGTGGCAGCAAAGGGCTATTTTTCTTTAAACGGCCAAAAAAAATAAATAAATGGCAACTCAAAGAAAGGGAGGTGATATTTCCCTATGAAGGTTGCTTTGGCAAGAGTCCAATTGTTTCTGGCAAGAGTCCAAAAAAAAGAAAGAAAAAAGGCTGATCAGAGTAAACTTTATCTTCTACCACGTTATTCCACAGTAATTATTTATTCTGATTCCTCGGCCTTGGGGAGGTGAGGAAAAAAAGGTCTTTCGCTGCAGCCCCAAACTTCCCAAAAGAGCCTCAGTTCCTCTCCCCCAGATCAGTCACCGCTGAAAACGCCGTGAGGGGAGGAAGACTTCCTCCCTCCGTCAAAGAGGTTTCCCTTTCTTCTTTATGCCAAATTAGAAGCAGTTGCTGCTCTTTACGGGTAGTATAGAAGAAAAAATAGATAAAAATGCTCACCCAGAAGGTCCGATGAACTTCCAGCTAATTCTTCTATGCTATTGTCCCGGATCTCAATGGCTTCTACGGAGCTGTTACCTCACCTCTGTGTTGTCCGATTGAGAAAAGCCCGAATCTCTTCCAGTAAATGAGGAGCCGCAGCCCCGTGCAATTACAAGAGTGCCCGGACCATCTAATCTTCGCCCCGACAGGGCTTAGATGAACCTCCCACGGCTCTCTGTCGAACAAATACTGGCGTGATAGCGGGAGCCCCTGCTCCTCACAGCCCTGCCGCCACGAGGCCAAACAGGAAGCCTCCAGTGTGGGTTTTTTGATGCCTTATGAGATGTCCACTCTGACTGAAGGCCTTTCCACATTCCATGCATGTGTATGGCTTCTCTCCAGTGTGGGTTCCTTGATGCAGTATAACATGTCCCCTCTGTCTGAAGCTCTTTCCACATTCCATGCATGTGTAGGGCTTCTCTCCAGTGTGGGTTCTTTGATGCGGTATAAGACATCCCCTCTGACTGAAGCTCTTTCCACATTCCATGCATGTGTATGGCTTCTCTCCACTGTGGGTTCTTTGATGTCGGGTAAGGGCTATACTCTGACTGAAGCTCTTTCCACATTCCATGCATGTGTATGGCTTCTCTCCAGTGTGGGTTCTTTGATGGCTTGTAAGAGTTCCACCAGAAGTAAAGCACTTTCCACATTCCATGCATGTGTATGGCTTCTCCCTGGTGTGGATCCTGTGATGTTCAGTAAGCTCTCCACTCCCAGTGAAGGCCTTTCCACATTCTGTGCATTTGTATGGTTTCTCTCCTGTGTGGGTTCCTTGATGCCTTATGAGATGTCCCCTCTGACTGAAGCTCTTTCCACATTCCATGCATGTGTATGGCTTCTCTCCAGTGTGGGTTCTTTGATGGCTTATAAGATTTCCACCAGAAGTGAAGCTCTTTCCACATTCCATGCATGTGTATGGCTTCTCTCCAGTGTGGGTCCTGTGATGTTGAGTAAGTTCTCCACTCCCACTGAAGGCCTTTCCACAGTCCATGCATTTGAATGGCTTCTCTCCAGTGTGGGTTCTTAGATGCCTTATAAGATGTCCACCAGAAGTGAAGCTCTTTCCACATTCCATGCATGTGTATGGCTTCTCTCCAGTGTGGGTCCTGTGATGTTGAGTAAGCTCTCCACTCCAACTGAAGCTCTTTCCACATTCCATGCACGTGTATGGCTTCTCCCTGGTGTGGGTCCTGTGATGTTGAGTAAGATCTCCACTCCCACTGAAGGCCTTTCCACATTCCGTGCATTTGTATGGCTTCTCTCCAGTGTGGGTTTTTTGATGCCTTATGAGATTTCTACTCTGACTGAAGGTTTTTCCACATTCCATGCATGTGTATGGCTTCTCTCCAGTGTGGGTTCTTCGATGCTTTCTAAGACTTCCAGTATGAATGAAGCTCTTTCCACATTCCATGCATGTGTATGGCTTCTCCCCAGTGTGGGTTCTTTGATGAAGTTTAAGACATCCCCTCCAACTGAAGGCCTTTCCACATTCCAGGCAAGTGAATGGCTTCTCTCCAGTGTGGGTTCTTTGATGCCGTATAAGACATACCCTCTGACTGAAGCTCTTTCCACATTCCATGCATGTGTATGGCTTCTCCCCAGTGTGGGTTCTTTGATGCAGTATAAGGCATCCCCTCCAACTGAAGGCCTTTCCACATTCCAGGCAAGTGAATGGCTTCTCCCCAGTGTGGGTTCTTTGATGCCGTATAAGACAGACCCTCTGACTGAAGTTCTTTCCACATTCCAGGCATGTGTGCGGCTTCTCCCCTGTGTGGGTCCTGCGATGTTGAGTAAGATCTCCACTCCTTCTGAAGGTCTTTCCACATTCCATGCATGTGTACGGCTTCTCTCCAGTGTGGGTTCTTTGATGCAGCATAAGATAGCTCCCCTGACTGAAGCTCTTTCCACATTCCATGCATGTGTGCGGCTTCTCTCCTGTGTGGGTTCTGCGATGACGACTACAACCTGCACTCCCACTGAAGGTCTTTCCACATTCCATGCATTTGAATGGTTTCTCTCCAGTGTGGGTTCCTTGATGCCTTATAAGATTTCCACCAGAAGTGAAGCTCTTTCCACATTCCAGGCATGTGTATGGCTTCTCTCCAGTGTGGGTCCTGTGATGTTGAGTAAGCTCTCCACTCCCACTGAAGGCCTTTCCACATTCCATGCATTTGAATGGCTTCTCCCCAGTGTGGGTTCTTTGATGCCTTATAAGATTTCCACCAGAAGTGAAGCTCTTTCCACATTCCAGGCATGTGTATGGTTTCTCCCCACTGTGGGTCCTGTGATGTTGAGTAAGCTCTCCACTCCTACTGAAGGTCTTTCCACATTCCAGGCATGTGTATGGTTTCTCTCCTGTTCGGGTTCTTTGATGTCGGGTAAGGACTATACTCTGCCTGAAGGCTTTTGCACATTCCATGCATGTGCAAGGCTTCTCCCCAGTGTGAGTTTTTGGATGCCTTCTAAGATCTCCACTCGCACTGAAGCTCTTTCCACATTCCTTCCTTTTCTTTGCTTTCTCCCCAGTGTGCTTTCTTTGGCATCTAGAAACATCACCTGGATCACTGGAGGGCTTACAATATTCCATGTATTTATATAGCTGCTCTCCAGGTTGGGCTGCTCCATCCCCTGGAAGCCTCTCACCAGCCCTTACACTCTCCCTACTTTCCATGATTATATAGGGCTTCCTCAATTGTTGGATTGTGTTGCCTATTAAGTCAGTTCAAGCTCTCTGAGACTTGTTCCACGGGTGACATGGTCAACTGCGTCCTGCAGAGGGCTAGATGGTGAGCAAGGTTCCTGCACGGATCTCTTTCAACATTCTGCACATTCACTCAGTCTCTGGAGGTTCCACAGTTTGATTGTTTTCGTGGATCCTTTGCCAGTTTGTGACACCCTGGACCATTCGCCTTCCGCTTTTCTGAACTTCTGGAATCTTTCCAGAAGATGGTTTCCAACACTGTGAGAAATACAGGATTATTTTCTCCTGTTCTTTACGTGGTTTCCCCTGTGCTTTTTGCATTCTGTGCAACTGGAAATGTCTCTTTTCTCACTTCGTCCTCACTTCTTTCTGATGATATGGCGCAGGGATCCAAATAATTCGACTGTCTTGCAGTTCATCTGCTTGGGAGGAAAGAGAAAATGAAACTCGCGGAAGGAATGAAAGGCCAAAACAGCCGAGATCATTCCAGCTCAAGGCAAAGTTGGCACCTTTCTTGCCAACATCTCCAACTTTCCCCCTTCTGCACTTTGGAAGCCCTGCCAAAGCCTCGCTTCCGAGGAATTGCCTTCAAGCGAAGAGCTCACATGCAGTGAACTCTTGAGAAACTCCGAACTGTCTAGGTAGCCAGAGAAGGAAATATTTCCAGTAAGAAATGAAACCTAATATTTAAGGGTATTGCACTGGCAGTGATGTTGAGAGCAAAACACATATGAAGAACTCTTGCCAAATGCAAAGAGATGTGGCATAAGGAACAGACACATAGAGAGACAAGATTTGCAAGGATCACTGCAAACAAAAGATCCAGACCTGGGACCGCCCTCCTCCAGCAGCTCCCAGTGAGGCAGTCAAGCGGGTGGAGACCTGGCCATCCCTTCCACGGGGCATTTTCAGGCAGGAATCTTGCAGCCCTGCCGGGAACGCCTCAACTGGGCAAGGGTGCGGCCCCTCAATGCACTGAAAGGTTCTGCGTGTCCCAAAGGAACCGCATGCAGCACCCAGGTTGACTCACAAGGAGACTTGCTGATCTTTGAGACACTGGGAATGCACACAAGGCCAGCAACCACCACTCAGCCAGGCTCCATCAGCCAGAACGGAGGGAAGCAGGCCCTGCTCTTCTTCACAGCGAGAGCCTGGCTGGATGCAGGTGAGCGCTCTGAGGGTCCCTCGAGGGGAACCACATCGGCTTCAGGGTCGCACCAAGCCCGGCTCTGCCCACTGGCAAAGCACGTTTCCAGCCATATGCTCGTTCCGCTGTGGGGACTGGGAGTGGCTGTGCTGTGGTAGATGGGATCGGGAGCCAACTGTGCTCCGTTGCATTGACTCAGCCCGAGCTGGACTGCTGGCTCAGAAGGGAGCCTCAGAAGCACATCTTTTCCGCTGCTTGGTACCCCGTGCCGGTCCTTCATCAGTCTTCCTGGCGGAGGCCAAAGCACAGGCGTGCCTTCCTGCCTGCCTGTTTGCCAAGGAGCTAAAATATGAGCTGATGGAAGACCCTGAGAGATCCTCCAAGGCCGCGCTCTGGCAATGAGCATGTTCAATACTAGGGGGAAAGGTTGAGATTGTGTGACATGGAAAGAAGGGCTCAGGTTACAAGCAGCCCCTTCCTGGTTAGGTATCAGGAAAAAGTCCCCGACTGTTGGAGCAGCATGGCAAGATCCGGTTCCCCTGGCAGTCTGTGGACTCTGCAACATGCAGGCAAGCGAGATGCAACCGGGCAGCCGTCTGGGAGGGAGGATCCCGCTTGGAGGCCTGCACTGAGCAGGGAGGTGGGACCTGAAGGCCCTGCAGAACTTTCCAACCTGCCCTTCCAGGACGCTCTCTGACCTGAGGTGCAAGAACAGGGGGGTTTCAAGGGACTGAGGGGCCACCGAGTCCGAAGCCCCGCTCAGGGCAGGAGTCCAGCTAGAGCATCGCTGGCAGGTGGCTGTCCTGATGCCTCTTGCAGGCCTCCAGGGGCAGGAGGACAGCGCAGGGAGGGCAGCTGGAGAGGGAGGAGGGCGGGAGCAAGGCGGGCACGAGAAGAGACGGCCTTCCTCCACCAGCCCTGCAAGGGAGGCCTGCTCCTCCCAGGAGAATTTGCTTTCCTCTGCTCCAGGTCAAGGTATTTATTTAGTCCAGGCTTAGAACTGAACCTTGTGCTTGGACAGCAAAGAAGAGCCGCTTGGCTGCTACCCTGTTCCCTCTCGCCCTTCCCCTACTCCTACACAGCAGAAAGGAAAGGGAGGAGCTGTGTGGCTTCCCTAAGGTGGGGTCTTTTCTGAGGGGGAAGACCCACACCAGCACAGCAGCTCTGTCGTCCTCCATGCATGGAGGCGCTTCCTCTCTGGCGTGCCTTCTTTGATATGCACCAAGAGATCCTATGCACAGAAACCCTTTTCCGCTCTCTGTGCATCTATATGACTTTTCCCTATGGGAATTTTTCACTGAAATGCACATACTGGTTGCATCTGATGCCCCTTCCCACCCCGTGAATTCGCTGGGCATCCCCAGCATTTTGGGTGGTGGGGAACGAGTACAGTTTGGAGTAACCTTTCTGCTTGCAGAAAACCTCTTCTGGCCAGGTACTGTTTATCTGTCTATCGATAAACTTCTTCTTCCCATTTCAACTGTTGCTTGTATTGCAAATATATTGGATATCCAAAGAAGGAATGCAGATGTTTTGCCCAAGGGTGAGCCCATTCCGCTTCTCTGTCTTTCCTGAGCTTCTAGGATTCTGGGTCCTCTTTGCCCACACTCTGCCAAAGAGAGGATTTGCTTTGCCCCGATTCTTTACCTGGTTTCGGTCCTGCTTTTTCGATTCCTCTCCTCACTTTGCGCCCTCCTGCTCTTGATGAAGAGGCGGATGGAGCCACGCGCTTCTCGGCGTTCAGCCAATCCGCTGCTTGGGAACCGAGGCAAAAAGAGAAGGTGGCTCGGAGTTAGTGGCCGAGGCAGCCGATCCCACTGGGGACGGGCGGAAGGTGCCCCCTTCTGCCCCAGTGCCGGGAATGTTACCCCTTTCCCTCTGCGCCTGGGCTGCCGCAACGGGGGCCTCGCCTGGCCCGCGTCTCCCGCGATTCCGACGAGCGGTTCTGCACGGAGCGCTGCGGCCCTTCCTTCCGTGGGGGCAAGGGGCGATCCTGCCCCCCCCCCCCCCCCCCCACGGCGCCTGCCGGGCCCGGGCCCGCGGCCCAGGCTCCCCGGGGCTGCACGCCTCTCCGGGGGCTCCGAGAGGGGGCCGCGCACCGGGGCCGCGCCGCGCTCTGCCCCGGAGAGCAGGGGCCGCGCCCCCCAAGCAGCCGCCCCTCCCGCTGCCCCCGCCCGCCCCGCTCACCCCACGAGGCCGCCCCCTCCGGCCGGGGGTCCCGCCGGGCTCGCCAGGGAACCGTCCGGGCGCCTCGTCTCGTCTCGTCCCGCCGCGCCGCTTTCCTGCTCCTCCCAGACCCGCCGGGGCGGAAGCGACGCCTCTCCTGCCCGCCCCTCCGGGAGGAAGGCAAAACCCGGGTCGCGGATCCCCAGCTGGGCGCTCCGATTTGTTCAGGAGGAAACACGTGCAAACGGAATTGTAATCTCATGGTTTAGATTGGGATTTTGTAGATGTTTTAAGTGAAAGTAGAGACAAGTGAGCAAATGGATTGTGGGAAGGAAAGAAAAGGGAACGGGAATCCTGCTTATCCTGAGGGGATTCCCAGAGAAATAATTGGGAAAGGAAAGAGTAAGAGATTTTTGACCTGGCTCTGCACATTTGAATGGCCTCAATACAGAGATCAAATGCTATGGAGGTGTTTTGCTTTGCCACGTCTGTATATCTGCATTCCATTCCATGCAGACTAAAGACTGTAACTGACAGCAAAGCAGACCAAATAGCAGAGCAGGGACACTGAAACAGGGTCCCTTCTGCTCTCAGCGACAACACTCCCACGAGAGCTTCCCCCATCATACTCTGTTGGGCTTGGCCAAGATAAGGGAATGTCTTCAGGCAGGAGCCTCAACAGCCTGCTTGAGCTTGCTTTTTCAGACCGCTCAAGCCTTCACAGGGGGATGTCAAAGTTAAGGCTGAGATGGTCTTTACAGGAGTAAAATTAAACTCCATTCTGGATAAGGCATGGGGTGAAGTCTTTCTAGCATATAGGAATGCAAACAATCACATTCCGCCACAGGAAGAGAGAGAAAGCCTCTGGTTAGAGTCCGGCAAGCTGCCCTTCCCTGCCTGACAACCAGTGAGTCCCGAGTAGAGTTGAACTCTATGGGAAGAGGCTGGTTCGATCAAAGTGGAAGGGGACTCCTTGGATGGAAGGAGGTTTTTGGAGATTCTTGTTGGTACAGATAAAGTGAAATGTGGCCAGGATCCAGACCTGGTTTGGGTCTGGGAGAAGCGGATCCCACAGAAGTGTGTGAGCAACCCCCCACTCCAGCTCACTCCGATTGCTTCAAGGACCCCATTCTTTTGTCCACAGTTGTTCCCAGCATGAGGCTCTTCTCCAGGGAGTCCTTCCTTCTCATTGGATGGCTGAAGCATTTGAGTTTCATCTTCAGGATTTGGCTTTTGAAGGAGCAGTCCGGGTTGATCTCCTCTAAGACTGACTGGTTTGACCTCCTTGCAGTCCATGGGACTTGCAGGAATCTTCTCTAGCACCACAATTCAAAGGCCTCAATTCTTAGGCATTTTCCTTATGGTCCAGCTTTCATAGGCATACATTGCAACAGGAAAAATCATGGCTTTGACAATTGGATCTCTAGTTCCTCTGCCTCTTTGAAACCCTGCTTGTACTTCTGGTAGTTCTTGGCTCACATACTGCTGGAGCCTCGCTTGTAGGAACAGTCTTTGGCATTGCCTGTCTTTGGGCATGCTGAGTGTGGCACTTTAACTGCATAGTCATTTAGGATTTTGAATATCTCAGCTGGAATACTGTCTCCTCCCCAAGTTCAATGGGTCAAGGTAAGTCAAAGCAAATGTGCACACCTCTGGGTTGTCTTTTGGGAATGGGAAAAAGTCCAAAAGAGATTCCATCGCAAAGAAAATGAAACTAAATGCCGGCTGTAATTCTATTTGGCCCCAGCATCAATTGGACAGTGGGGCAAAGTGGCCACCTGAAGGCTCTATCGGATTTCATACTCTTTTCAGAACAGTTGCAACTGTGCTATCAGCACACCGGTTAACAGCCCGAGCTCCTGCACAAGCGTTTGTACATTGACAGTCTGAACTCGCTGGGAGAGTGCAGGCTGGTTTCCATAGGGGAGGACAGGAAAGAAGAGGGAGAGTGGAACTCGCTCTCTTCCCTCCAAAAGCCAGCAGCCCAGTGTGCGTATGGGTTTGGCGATGCGAGGAGCTCTGGGGATCCTGTCTCCATGTCTGGGTGCAATAATGTCTTTGATGGTCAGGAGGGCATGAAGGGGGAGCTGAATCCTAGCCCAATGGCTACGGTTTGGAGTCACCAGCCCTTGAGCCCTTCAAACTAGCTACTTTTAGGACCCAGGAAAGAAAAGAAAGCAGGGGTTTCTAGAGCTAGCAAGTTGCTCCCTCACACAGACCGAGAGGTGTTCAGCTTGCTATGAGAACTCTGTTTGCCTGTGCTTTGATTAGCTACTCTTGAGAAAGCCATAGACCAGCCAGCCTCATTGTTTGAGGTGAGCATAAGACTTAGGATTCAGTTTGTAATCAGTGCCGCTATCCACTTTCCTCTTCCTCCTTGTGTGTCTCTGTGTGTCTGTGCTAATGTTCTTCTAAGATCCTTCCATTGCTTTCTGTTTTTGTTTTGCATTAAGTTTTGTCCTCCAAGTTTTTGTGCACTAAGCACTGGGTGCCCTGCACTAAGCCTTGTGTACCTCGAGAATGTTGTGGGGAGGTGCAGTTTTTGGAAACAGCTTAGAGGAAAGGCCAGTTGTGTCTAACCACCCTCGCTCGGGGGAGGAGGGCATTCACCCACCTTTCTCTCAAATACTGGCTAGGGACTGGTTTAAATGGACCAGAGACTTTAATGCTGTTCTAACTACTGTATATGAACAATCTTTTAATTGCCACTGAGGTCACAGACCACTGCACATCTCCTGGATTTCGGTCACCAAGGAAAAAGATGCAAACCTCAAAAGGACTTTCAAGGGGGGGAAATTTCAGGTGCCTCAAGAAAGGAAGAAAGCAGTTTGTCAGACTCCCATATATATATATATATTGAGAGAGAGAGAGAGAGAGAGAGAGAGGGGGGGATTTAAGGCTTGGAAAACTGGCAGCCAGTGCTGTCTTGGGACGCTCATGGCTGCTCCCCAGCACAGGGCGACTACTGACATGGAAGTGCGGAAAAAGGAGGGAGGGGGCTGGAGCTGGTCCTCTCCAGCACCAGACTCTGCAGGCATTTCTTCCCGTCCCACTGCGGCGATGGCTAGCTGGCCGGCATCGCTCCTTCTCCGAGCCCAGAGTGGCCACGCTGGCTGCCCAGCAAGGCCAAAGCAGCCGTGCCTGATCAACTGCCTGCCTGCAGTGTGTGAAGCTGTGGCCACTGGCTGGTTGCTGCCTCCGGCTTGCAATGGCACAGGGGAAGGGGGCTGCTGTCTTACGCCAGCTGAGTCGCCTGAGACTGGACCACCTGGAGATCATAGATGCAGTGGGAGGACCGTGCCCAGGTGCCCCTTGCCACACACAGCACTGAGATCGGAGGAAGCGCCTACGTGGGAACATTACTCCAGGCTGGGAAAAGCTCCAAAAACCACAGGGAGATGAGAGGACCATGGAACTCGTGGAGGACCTGAAGTTCCTGCTCAGACACCAACCCTGCAAGGGAGGACCAGCAGCATAACAGACCAGGATGAGAAGAAGCTACATCAGGGCCAGCCAAAGGCCCACAACTGGAGGGGGCAAGGGAGAAGAGCCCCAGAGAAAAGCAGCCTATCGGGGACCAGGATCGGGTTCCGGCTTCAAGACTTGGCTCCAAGAGACTAACATTTGCCTAATGCTACTGCCTAGATGATAATGTGGAAGGAAAGAGGGGGAGTTTCTTGAAGTTGTTACCGTATTTTTCGCTCTATAAGACGCACTTTTTCCCCCCTCAAAACTAAGGGGAAATGTGTGTGCGTCTTATAGAGCGAATGTGCCTGACACCCGGGACGCTATCCGCCCGCCCGCCCGCGGGCACCACCAGGCCGGCATGTGCTCGGCGTGCCCTGCTCCACCGCGAACTGATCACCCCCACCGGGAAGCTCCCCACCTCCCCCCCCACGCCAATCCTGCTAAAGCCTCCGCCGCTCGCTCGCGCTGTCATCCCGCGCCGATCCGCTCCTCCCCCCCACGCCAATCCTTCTAAAGCCTCCGCCGCTCGCTCGCACTGTCATCCCGCGCCGATCCGCACCTCCCCCCCCCCACGCCACTTCCGCGGCAGGCACAGATGAGGCTTTAGAAGCACCATCCTTCTAAAGCCTCCGCCGCCCCCACTGTCATCCCCCATTGCCATCCCGCGCCATCCCCCACCTCCCCCCACACCACAGGGGGCAGGCACAGATGAGGCTTTGCTTTAGAAGCACAATCCTTTTATTAAAGTTTAACAGGTTAAGAAACAGTATACATTGAAGCAGCGTTCTCTTTGAGATGTGAGAGAAGCAATTGACAATGTAAAGAGCTGGACACATGGACTGAGCAGTCAAATAGACATTGTTTCTTCCAAAAGCCTTTTGATAAAATCCATCAACAGACTCTTGAGAAAACCTGGCAGTGATGGAATAAGGGCTGTGTGTGCACACACATGTTGTCCTATGGATCAGTAACTGATTACAGAATTGAAAGCCAACATTGAGAATGCATGGTATTCTCACAAGATTCTGCATTAGGATCAGTGCTTTTCAACCTGTTCATAAATGATCTGGAATTAGAAGTGAGCAATAAAGTAGCCAAGTTTGCTGATGATACTAAAATTAAAAGGGATTGTGAGGAATTCCAGTGGGACCTCTCTGAGCTGGGAAAAAGGGCATCAGAACGGCAAATGCTTTCAGTGTAAGCAAGTGTAAAGTTAGCATGCTGGGGGGAAAGAATCTCATCTTCAAGTTTAAGCTGATGGAATCTGAACTAGTGCTGACAGAAAGGGTCTTGAGAATGTGGGGGACAGCTTGATGAAAATGTCAAATGTTAGGAGGAAATGCCATAATTAGGAAAGGAATTGAAAATCAAATTTCCAAGATCATATTCCTCTTACACAAATCTTTAATATGACCATACTTAAAGTATTGTGTACAGTGCTGGCCACCACACCTGAAAAATGACATTGTTGAAAAAAGTGCAAAGAAGGGCAACTAAAACAATCAAGGGATTGGAGCAGCTCCCCTATCAGACTTTATGCATGGTGTGAAAAAGTGGAAAGTGGGACATTTTCCTCCTCTCTGAAAAAAAAGGGTTAATCCCCATGAAAACACCCATCACTCCTTTGTTCTGGAAAAAAAAAAAAAAGATTCAACAGCAGAAGTGTAGTGAGCTTGAAATACCTTTTGGGAATGGAAGGGAAGTTCCCCACAATTCAGCTTTGTCTTTCAAGGGTTGGGCCTTTTAATACCTCATGGATAATTAACTGGGACTTCTAAATGCTTAACAAAAACAATGTGGATATAAAGTTCCCTTTCCAATTGAGGATACAAGAAACACAATTATTATAGTGATCTCTGCAACTGTGCAAATGTTAGATTTTCATGCCCTTGGTCCAGAGGAAGAAATGACACACAAGAGACCACTGAGTGAACATTTCTCTCAACTCAAAAGGATGCGTAGATGCAGCCCGAGTTTCTTAAGCATCACTTTTAAATATGAAAAAAAGAGAGAGAGAGAAAAGTTGGAGGATTGAATTTAGGTCTCTCCTCATTGCTCACCTTCTCTGTCTAAGATAGAGGCAAGAAAAACCAGAGAGAGCAGGTATGCTGGGGGTGTGCAATCAAAAGAATTTTGTTGTTAGTCGCAAAGTCGTGTCCAACCCATCGCGACCCCATGGACAACATTCCTCCAGGCCCTCCTGTCCTCCACCATTCCCCGGAGTCCACTCAAGCTCACACCAACCGCCTGTGTGACTCCATCCAGCCACCTCATTCTCTGCCGTCCCCTTCTTCTTTTGCCATCTGTTGTTCCCAGCATTAGGCTCTTCTCCAGGGAGTCCTTCCTTCTCATTAGGTGGCCAAAGTATTTGAGTTTCATTTTCACTATCTGGCCTTCTAAAGAGCAGTCAGGGTTGATCTCCTCCAGGACTGACTGGTTTGATCGCCTTGCGGTCCAAGGGACTCGCAGGAGTCTTCTCCAGCACCACAACTCAAAGGCCTCAATCCTTTTGCGCTCGGCCTTCCTTATGGTCCAGCTTTCACAGCCATACATTGCAACTGGGAAAACCATAGCCTTGACTATACACACTTTTGTTGGCAGGGTGATATATCTGCTTTTTAGTATGCTGTCTAGATTTGCCATAGCTTTCCTCCCCAGAAGCAAGCGTCTTTTAATTTCTTGGCTGCAGTCCCCATCTGCGGTGATCTTGGAGCCCAGGAAAATAAAATCTGTCACTACCTCCATTTCTTCCCCATCTATTTGCCCGGAAGTGAGAGGACCGGATGCCATGATCTTAGTTTTCTTAAAAATATTCAAAAGAATATTTACAGTTTATTCAGACCTACAGGAAATACATGTGGCATTGAAGGGACTGCAGAGATGGATTCTATACAAGTTGTTTTCATCCCCTAACAGTTACATGCACAGTCTGTGGGGGATGGGGGGGTCATGCACACAGTATGCTAGAGGCACATGAGAGTAAAGCAACTGGGATTAAGAGATCCCAACACATCCCATAGTTTATTAAATAGTTCAGTAAACCATTTGATTCAGAATATTTTTTTTCTTGTTTTCCTCCTCTAAAAACTAGGTGCGTCTTATGGTCAGGTGCGTCTTATAGAGCGAAAAATACGGTACTCTGGCTGTCTCTGTGTACTTCTGTTGATTTTGTTACTCCCTTCTATACCATATGTCCTTGTAGGAAGGAAGCAGTGGACTTCCTAATTTCTAAGTTTTCAGTTTTAGAATGCTGCTTCAGTGTGTAATAGAATGTTTATGCTTTACAAAGAGATTATTGAATTATGAAGAGATTATAAAATATGATCTAAACTGAACTAAGAAAGATTAGAACGGGGAGTTGAGTTTTTCTTTGTTGGTGACATAAGGAAAAATAAGAGATTTTTTTAATCTTAAAAATGAATGATTAAAGGCTAAGTTACATGATTCTTTTGTCCTTGAGTTACTATAGTAGAAAATGATTCTTATTGGTGTAAGAAAAGCTGTACCAAGATGATTCTTTTTTTATAAGTGAGATATGTTAAAGATTGTAAGGTGTTGGGCTCTTATAAGGAGTTAATTGTATGTGACTAAGTGATGTTTAAGTTAGATGAAACTTTAGTAAATTAGCTCAAAGAAAACTTGTTTAAAAGATATTGTAGGTAATAGTTGTCGCTAAACAGATTAGCTAAGATGTCGTTAAAGATGATATATGGATGTTAGACATGTTAACATAAATTGGGTTAAAAGTCTTTCGTTCTTTTTTAAACTTGGAACTTTTCTTCTTTTTCGTTTTTCTTTTTAGTAGATATTGGATTGCAATGCTAGTAAACAAGAAATGTATCTGATTTTATTTGTAACTATTGTAGTGAGGAGTTTATTTGTCTAATATTAGAAAAATGAAAAGATCTTGAATTGTGTAGAAATGGTTAGATTGAAGTTACCACTGAAGAAGAAAGAAGATATTGACTTTCATCCAATTTGGAGATTCTTTCCTTTAATATTGGTCAAGAAAAACAGAACTTTCTAAGAAATGGATGGACTGACCTTATCAATGAAGGAGAAAGAGAATAGTGACTTCTATCAAATTTGGAACCTCTTTTTTTTATTGGCTGGAGAAATGGAACTTGGTTTAGATCTAAAAGTGTTTTTAAGTTATCATAACTGGATCTGAATATGATTACAGAATGTTAAACGATATGTAGCTAGGGGCTGACCCAGTAGTTCTGATGTATGTGATGATTGATGTTTCCAGTATTAGTTTAAAAGTTTAATAAAAATTCTTTTTAAAAAAGAGTGTTTATGCTTTAGTAGCAAAACCCAGCATGGATTTCTTACAGCTGGAACATGTTATATGTCTGGATTCCCACCAGGGACCAGGTAAAACAGACATGTAGATGACAGAAGGGCGTGCACATGCTGTCGCAGATCAGCTACAGGAGAGTAAAAGGAAAGAAATCATATTTGTTAAAAAAATAATAAAAAAATTAAAAAAAGATTTCACAGGTCCCTAGGGCAAACAATTTCCATGTGAAGCTGCTACAGGGAAGGGCCACTGAAAGCACTCTACCACTTGGGGCGATGATGGTGGACTAGCAACATCCTGACAGCCAAGTGGCACATGCTGGAATAGGCTCCCTGTGTGTGAGAGAGAATTTGGTGCGGTGGCTAGCATGGGGCTTTGTTTTGCTAAGCTGGAAAGGCCCTGGCCTGCAGCTGGATGGGCAGCCACATGTGGATGCTGACTGCCATGCATCATTCACACAAATGGGGCTGGTAAGTGCCACTTGGTACAGCCTGGAACACACACTATGGGTACAAGACAACTCGGTGCTGGCCAAAAGGTGGAGGTCAGCAAACAGGCCTAGCTCAGTGGCTCACATTGGCACATGCAAAACTCCACAGGAGAAAACGCTCTACAGGGGATCTCTGGACTGTTTCACAACATGGATTTGCCTTCTAACCATGGAAGCCACCCATGGGACTTCTAGAGTTAGTAGCCAGAAGGCTTTCATGGCTTTCCCTACAGAAGGATAGGGCACTGGATACCTTGTTCCCAATCTCTGAATTATTACAGGATTCCCCAGGGGCGCTTGCCCTAACTGCAGAGAAGTAGTTCAAACAGTGGTGGAAGACAGTGTCAAAAAGGGGGGTGGGGTATTCATTTCTCTCTGCCATCCTTCCACCATTTGGCATTTTCCCAAATCACCATGACATTTGAGTGCTAGTATCTGCATTCAGTGTTTGTAGTGAAACAGCTGGTGCCATTTCAGACAGACAAAGCTCAACTACTGCAACTTGCCATACTAAGTTGCTAAACATTGCATTGCTGGCAAGCCAGGACAGGGTTAGCAACACTTGTGGAAAACAAAACTGTCTCTTTGGAGCATCACATTTAAAAGCGCAATGCTTTATAAGCTGCTTTACATTTCATTTTGGTCAAAGTGGCTTGGGAGGATTGCTTTCTTGACAGGAAGGCCTGGAGGAGTGTTGTCCATGGGGTCGCAATTTGTTGGACATGACTTCACGACAACAACAACAAACAGAAGGCAACAAAAATGATCCGGGGTTTGGAAACACTGCCCTATGAGAAGAGATGGAGGGAATTGGGCCTGTTTAGCCTTGAGAAGAGAAGCCTGAGGGAGGACAGGATATCCCTCTAGAAGTACCTCAAAGGCAGCCACAAAGAGGAAGCTCAAGATCTCTTCTTGCTGATGCCACAGTGTAGGACACGGAATAGTCAAGTTGCGACAACTCAGATGCAGGCTGGATGTCAGGAGAAAGGTCCTCACTGTCAGAGCAATGCGACAGTGGAACCAGCTGCCCGGGGAGGCGGTGGGCTCTCCCACACTGGAGACATTCAAGGAGAAACTGGGCAGCCCTCTGAGTGGGATGGTGCAACATGGTGTCCTGCAACACAGGGGGGTTGGACCCGATGGCCTTCATGGCCCTTTCCAACTCTATGATTCTCTGAGTCTATGAAAAAGATGGAGAAAAGCTAGACAGGGTCAGTGGAGGGCAACAAGGATGATTCAGGGCCTGGAGACAAAGCAACCAATAGCCCTCCTTTTTTCTTTTTAAGAACTTTGGGCTTTTTACAGCTAAAGGGTGTTCATGACACACTGCTGCTCCCTGTCTATAATTTATTTATTGCACTTCTATGATTTATTGCACCTCACGGCCCACAGGCTCTCCAGGCAGTTTACAGATGTAGATACCATAAAATAACCTTATTTAGATGAAGCACTGGAACAATAAACCAGTATAAGAAGATCAACAACCCACAGCAACTATAAAAGCCACAGCAGCAGTAGTAGCAGCAGCAGCAGTAATTTCAAACGGTATTAATACTGAATAGTGATCTACTGAAATGCCTAGAAGGTGCAAAGGTTTCTGCCTGGCAGCCAAAAGAGCAGAGATGGTGCCAGGCGGGCCTCCCAGGTGTAGGATGCTGCTTTGGGGCAGGGACCCTTCCCTGCTCTGTCCTGCACGACTGTCCCCGTTAGACCCACCCTTCCGACCGGCAGCTCGTTTTCCCTGGGGAAGGAAACCCAGCGGGGGACGCGCAAACCACCCCCACCCCCTGCAACCATGCGGCTCCTTGGTGACTCTGCCCCTCCTGGAGGCGTCCTGGGGTGGCCACCGCCTCCCCTGCCTCAGGTGGGCTTCCCTCCTGCTCCTCCAGCCCAATCAGGGTTGTGGCTGCTTCTTCCGGCAGGGGCGCTGGGCCCCGTCCACTGACCCAAGGGGCCCGGAGAGCACGTTGGAGGAAGATGTCGTGTGAGCTGTTTTCGGGACAGCGGAGTCCAGGACGGCTTCTGCCCGTCCAGCTCTTGTCCCCGGATCCACATGACCCACGGAGCGACCTGGCTAGCCCACGTGGCTTCGCAGGTTGTCTGAACTTGCAAGGGATTATCTGGGTAGCTTACAAGGGGAAGAGAGGGAGGCTGTCCATGCAGCGATGGCCACAATACGGCGCCGGCCAGTTCTTGAACCATCCGTCTCACCGGCCTCTTTCGGAGCAGCTGCAAGTGCTTCCAGGGCAGCCCAGGAAGCACCAGGCGGCCTCCTGGGTGGGAGGGCGCCGGAGCCACTCTGGCAGTGCCACCTGTGCAACCAGAGGGCACGGAAGGGAAGAGCCCTGTGCCCCCTTGGCGCTTCTCCGGTCAGCACCCAAAGCTGCAGGCAGCCTCCTTCCAGGGAGCGCCAGCTGCTCCTGCTGCGAGCAGAGCATCACCCACCCAGCTCAGGCAAAGCGCACCAGACGCCTCTTTGGCATTCTTTGGAGCAGAGCAGAGGCCGGCCCCTCCCTGCATGACGAGGGAAGGACCATGCGAAGCCCCACCACCGCCCCAGGTGGCCCTTGCCTTGGTGGTGGACTGGCCTCCCCTCCATGCTCCTGCTTGGCCCAATCATGGGGCCACCTGTGCATATATTCCGGCGAAGCTGCCGCTCCTACTGGGAGTTCTGTGGACAGCTCTCGGATCAAGTTCCCAGGTGCCTGAGAACAGTAGGAAACATTCTGTTCAAGGAAGGAGGCGTTTTCCTCAAGGGTCGGATTCAGGGCAGACTTGGGTCAATTTGTGGCTGCACCGGCCTGTGGGGAAGTGCCAGCTCCACCCATCAGCTGATGGGATCGGAGCTCCAACAATGCCCAAGAAAGAGCCCCGAGGTGGCAGCGGGCAGCTCAATGCCAACGTCAACGCCGTGAGTGGCGGGGTGGAAGATGCGCACCTCAAGCCAGGATCAGGCTGCCAGTGCTGCTCAAATCCGCAGAGCGAGCAGAGCTGGAATGCGGCGCCGTTCTGCTCCCCTTGCCAAAAAGCACTCACTGCGGGGCTGAGAAAGGACCAAGTGCCTGGGCGGAAGAAGCTGCAACCTCTGGGCTGCGGGACTCCCAGGAAAGCTGAGTTGGGCAGAGATCCCACAGCTGCACAGAAGGATGCAGAAAAGACACGAGACAATGAAGAGTTTAGAGAAAGGAATGAAATGTGTTAGGAGATGAGAATGAAATGCGACCAGTCCTGACAGGGACAATTCTATTTATACTAAGATGCATAAACTACAGGGAATGTCCAATTCACGGATCCTGGCATTGGTCCAATAGATGGTGTCACGTGATTTATGACCATGATCTTGGTTCTGGCCACAGGTGACAGAAATGAACCTCTGGGAGACTTTGTACCTCTCTTCCCCGCTCTCGGCCTCTCAATGCTTCAGGAGGAAACCCCTTGCCAGTGTCACTGCACAGACACAGGTCTTGTATCCGAGTCCCTTCACCCAGATCTGCACCTCTTGGGGCAGGAGGGGCAGGACCTGTCCTTGGCTTGGCTCTCAGGCTGCCGAGATGGGTGGTGAGGCTTCCTGAGCCTCCTGCTCGAGGTTCCTGCTCATGAGGCTCCCCCGTCCCTGATGCGCCAGTACCCCCAGTGCCTTCCTTCCCAGCAGACCCCCCTCGGTTTCCCTGGGGAGCCCAAGGCATGGTTTGGGGTCCGAGAAGAGGGCGGGCCTGGGAGCGCCCTCCATGCCCAACCCCTGGGCATCCAAGCCAAGCCACACTGAGGCCAGGCGGGAGGATGCGTCATGCGAAGCCAGTCCCTGTGGCGTTTCAGCCCGAGGAGGGAAGGGCCCGGTCTGTGTGTTTCTGTGCTACAGAGCTGCCTTCATACAAATCGTGTTTGTGTATTTGTGTTTCCTTCCTGGGAAAACGGAGAGAGAAGGGTTCTTCTGAGCCCCAGTGCAGGTGAAGCACCCCAGTAACAGGCAGGCTGCGACATCCCCCGCTGCGAAGTGTGAAAGGGACTCTGCATTCGAGGCACTGAAAGCGAAGGAGCAGCACATGGAGCTGCAGAAACCTCCTGTTTTGGCCTGTAACTCTGAGTGGTTGCAGAAGACTTTGTTTTTGCCTTGTTTTCAAGCACAGGATTGGAAGGGCCGTGAAAATAATACGACTGCACCTGCCGTTTCAACAAAAACAAAAGAACAGGAAGGAGAGAGAGCTCTCCAAGAGCAGTAGGAATATAAAAAGTGTGGCAGAAAGCTGGGAAGGCACGGAAAGGAAACGGCCTCCGGATTCTGGAAGTTCTCCAAAGGCTTTGAGGGGCAAAGAGGTCAATCAATATTGTTTTATTCATGCATCGACTATATTCCTTATGCATTGAGAAACTAAAAGGGAAATGAAGAACTGATCTTTCCTACAACACCCATCGAAAAAAGTAAGAGGAGAAAAGCGCTTCCCTGCAGGGGGAAGGATTACCCATAAACAGAGAGAAAAACTCAGAAGAAAAGCCACACAGAAAGCAGCAGCTCATGCAGCATAAATAGTGCGGCGTTTCCGAGGCCACAATAGTAAAACTATTCCGGGAGGTGGTGCTGTGCAAAATCCTGGTGAATCGGAGCGCCCAGCTGGGGATCCGCGACCCGGGTTTTGCCTTCCTCCCGGAGGGGCGGGCAGGAGAGGCGTCGCTTCCGCCCCGGCGGGTCTGGGAGGAGCAGGAAAGCGGCGCGGCGGGACGAGACGAGACGAGACGAGGCGCCCGGACGGTTCCCTGGCGAGCCCGGCGGGACCCCCGGCCGGAGGGGGCGGCCTCGTGGGGTGAGCGGGGCGGGGGGGCGGGGGCAGCGCCGGTGGCCCGTCAGCCCCCGGGCAGCGGGCGGGGCGGCTGCTTGGGGGGCGCGGCCCCTGCTCTCCGGGCGCAGAGCGCGGCCCCGGTGCGCGGCCCCCTCTCGGAGCCCCCGGAGAGTCGTGCAGCCCCGGGGAGCCTGGGCCGCGGGCCCGGGCCCGGCAGGCGCCGTGCGGGGCGGGAGGGCAGGATCTCCCCTTGCCCCCCACGGAAGGAAGGGGCGCAGTGCTCCCTGCTATGATTGGTGGGTGCCCTCCACTCCATGGGGTCTGCGAAAGGCTTGGGCCTTTTCTTCTTCTTTTTTTTAAATCAATTTATTAGTGTTTTTAAACTACAAACTACATACATCATCACGGAACGCACATCAGATCTACTGGGTCAGCCTCTACAACATATCTTTTAACATACAATAATCTTATTATGCTCCTTTTTATAACAATATAAAAAAAAATTAATGTCAAGTCCCGTTTTTCCAGCTAATTCATAATGAATTTTCAAATTCGATAGAAGTCACAATCTTCCTTCTTCCATAAGATCAATCCCATCTCTCTCTTGAAATCAATCCCATCTCTCTCTCCCTTTTCTTCTTGTTTAGCCAATGAGGCAGAGCAGTTGTGGATATAATGCAACCAGAATGAGGGGCCCATCTCTCCTCCTGGTCCCCTGTTTTGCATCCAAAATTGAGGTGGTGTGTCTTTCACTACTGCCCTCATGCTTCACTTTTATGATGCAATGTAGTCTCGCCACAAATGTAGCAAAAGTGTTGTGTTGTTTACACATTTTCGAGGCACCTCGGCTTCCGAAGGAAAATACACAATTCTTCTTTGGAAATGTTAGGCGATGTCACTCTCTGAAGGCACCAGATGTAAGTGCATGATGCCAAGATCTGACCAAGACAAATTTCCTTTGCAATAAAAGAACAATAAAGTACAGTTAGGTAAAAATCTTTAGTATCAAAGCCATGATCTTGTTTCTGGCCACGGATGACAGAAATGAACCTCTGGGAGAGATTGCACCCCTCTTCCCCGCCCTTGGCCTCTCGATGCTTCAGGAGGAAACCCCCTTTCAGTGTCACTGCACAGACACAGATCTTGTATCCGAGTCCCTTCACCCAGATCTGCACCTCTTGGGGCAGGAGGGGCAGGACCTGTCCTTGGCGTGGCTCTCAGGCTGCCATGATGGATGGCGAGGCTTCCAGAGCCTCCTGCTCGGGGCTGCTGCTCGTGAGGCCCCCCTGTCCCTGAAGCACCAGTACCCCCAGCGCCTTCCTTCCCAGAAGATCCCCCTCGGTTTCCCTGGGGAGCCCAAGGCATGGTTTGGGGTCCGAGAAGAGGGCGGGCCTGGGAGCGCCCTCCATGCCAACCCCCGGGCATCCAAGCCAAGCCACGCTGAAGCCATGCAAAGCTAGTCCCTGTGGCATTTCAGTCCGAGGTGGGATGTGATGGGTGTGAAAGGGTGATTGGAAACAAGGCAGTAACAGATTTAAAAAGGTAACAAAGAAAATTACTTAGCCCAAAGGAGGGGAGGGGCCACAATCAGATGGCACAAGGCATGGGGACACCGGTACCCAGGCAGGAGGGCCTAATACTTCCTGATTGGTTATTGACAGGCTAAGTGAGCCCATTGAAGCCCACCGGGGGCAGGGCTGGATTGGGAAGAAGGGCCGGTGCTGGGGCAGCGCGGAGCAGGCGGGCGGAAAGAGTGCGACTCTCAGTGCCCTATCAGCCAAGTAGGGGAAAGGAGGAGGGACCAAGCGGCCGGGAGCAGGGTTCAAAAGGGGTGTGTGAACGTGTGCTCAGGTGAGCAGAAGAATGGGAAGAAACCGTTCCTTTCTGTTCCCTTCTTTGCAATAAAGTTTTAAAAAGAACTCTGCATGCCTGGAATATTTTTCTCTTCCGGTGGAAAGGAAGGAGTGTTCATAACAACCTGGGGGCTCTGTCCCGGACATCTCCTGAATCCGTCGTCGGCTCGGATCGGTGAGTCTCTGTCGGAGGGTCCCCTGCCGAGGTTATGGCAGTCCTGCAAGTGACTCTCAGGACGAAACGAGGATGATCGGAGACACGAAGACTGACTGAAAATCTGGCAGCAGAGACTTCCAGAACCTTCGGGGGGGGTGTTCAAAAGGGGGGTTACTCAGGTAGAGTAAGCCTGATAAGGTGCATCTAAGTTTAGGTAAGGAATCTTTATTCCTCATCCGAGGGAAAGAGAAAGGGGAGTAAAGTATTCAAAAGGGGGAGGGGGGTCAGGCTGGATGGCCCAGGAGGCCCTTTCTGACCCGTTCTGTTTCTCTAGGGGTAAAGGGGCCAAGGACAATGCTTTCCTTGAAAGTTCCTACGGAGGATTTTAAGGTTCTGGGATAGCTTTTGGGTTGGCCTGGCTGGAAAAGGAAAACTGGAAAACTGCTGTGTATGTGTATGTGTCTTTGATGGGAATCCCGCCTAAATAAGCGGGGCTGGTATAATGGTGGTTGTTGCTGCTGTTAGTCATGGGTCTTGCGGATTGGGCCTGAAGTGTGGGGCCTTTCAGGGAAGAACTCATACTCTCTGGAGGCCCAGTTGAGGTGAGGGTAGCAGGTTGCATCCACGACCTGATTGTGGATGAGGGGGCCGACCTGGCTTGCATCACAGAGACCTGGGCGGGAGAGCGGGTGGACGTATCCCTCTCTCAACTGTCCGCCCGGGTATCTGGTTCAGCATTGGCAGCGCCCGGGGGGGGGGGGGATGGGGGTCGCTTTAGTTCATTTAGCCTCTATTTCCCTTGCGGGGCTTCCTGTCCTCTCGAGCGCGGGTCCAGAGTGCCTCTACCTGGTGCTGGGCGACTGAGACAGATTGGGGATTCTGCTGGTGTACCGAGCACCCTTCTGCCCAACAGACTCCCTGCCTGAGCTGACGGAGCTCGTCTCGGACCTGGTGTTGAAGACTCCCAGGATGCTGGTCCTGGGGGACTTCAATCTCCATGCCGAGACTGTTCTGACTGGGGCGGCTCAGGACTTCATGGCCTTCATGACGGCCATGGGACTGTCTCAACATGTCATTGGCCGGACCCATGAACGTGGATGCACGCTGGACCTGCTTTTCTCGACGGGGCCGGAAGAGGGTGATCTGAGGGTGAGGAATTTGTGTCTGACCACTTCCTCGTGAGGTTTGAGCTCGATGGTGGCCTTTCCCTCTGCAAGGGTGCGGACCCTATTGTGCTGCTCCGCCCTCGGATCCGGATGGATTCCTGAAAGCTCTGGGGGAGTTTCCGGTTGATAAAACTGGGGCTCCTGTTGATGCTGTGGTTGAACTGTGGAATTAGGAATAGCCAGAGCTATTGACACGGTCGCTCCTAAGAGTCTTCTCCTGCTGGGCAGAGCCCGTTCATCCCCTTGGTACACACCTGAATTACGGGTGATGAAGCGGGATGGGAGACAACTAGAGCATAGGCGGAGGAAACCTCGGGACGAATCTGACCGAACACACTTAAGAGCCCATTATCGGGCCTATGCTGTGGCAGTGAGGACGGCGAAGAAGAAATTCTTCTCCACTTCCATTGCCTCCTCACAGTGCCGTCCAGCGGAACTTTTTGGGTGGTACAGGGGCTGTACAGCCTGGACCTAAGAAAGATCCTGTATCACCCACGGTAACCCGCTGTAACAACTTTGCCCAGCACTTCAAGGAGAAAGTCGCTCAGATTCGTCATGAGCTGGACTCCACTAGTGACTCAGATGGGAGATGCCAATGTTACCGTCTGGTCACATATTGTTGGATGAGTTTCAGTTCAGTTTCGGCTTGATGACGTGGACAAGGTGCTTGGACAAGTACATAGCACCACCTGTGGGCTGGACCCTCGCCCATCATGGCTGCTATACAGAGCCAAACATGGGATTGGTTCCTGGATCCTGGAGGTCAACAACACCTCTCTGAAGGATGGCCGGGTGCCTGCCCCTCTAAACGAGGTGGTGGTCAGGTCGGTCCTAAAGATGGTGTCCCACCGGTCTATAGTTGGCCACCTCTGGATCCAGGGATGCCTTCTTTAGGACTGGCCGGACTACTGCCTCCTTTTGGAGTGCAGGCACCCGGCCGTCTCTTAAAGAGGCGTTGACCACCTCCAGGATCCAGGGCCCAATCCTGTCCTTGGCTGTCTTTAGTAGCCAGGAAGGGCATGGGTCTAGTAAGCAAGTGGTAGGACATACTCGTCCAAGCACCTTATCCACATCATCAGGCCGCAACAACTGAAATTCATCCAATAAGCATGGACCGGACGGCGTCGAAGGCAACTCCACAGTAGAATCTGCTTCCAAAGCAGAGTCGAGCTCGCAGCGTATCTGAATGATTTTCTCCCAAAAATGCTTGGCAAACTCGTCACAGCGGGCTTCTGAGGGCGGCACCAGATCTTTCTTAGGGCCTGGATGAACTAGGCCCTGCACCACACGAAAAAGCTCCGCCGGATGGCATTGTGAGGAGGCAATGGAAACGGAGAAGAATTTCTTCTTCGCCATCCTCACTGCCACAGCATAGGTGCGATAGTGCACACACAAGTGTGTTCGGTCAGATACCTGTCGTGATCTCCTCCACCTGTCCTCTAGTCGTCTCCCAGCCTGCTTCATCACCCATAATTCGATCATATACCATGAAGATGCACGGGCTCGGCTGGACGGAAGAGGACGCTTGGGAGCAATCGTGTCGATAGCCCTGGTCATCTCCGTATTCCACAACTCAACCAGCCAGCCCTGTCAGCTGGAAAATCCCCCAGGGCATTCAGGAATCCTTCAGGATCCATCCTGCTTCGAGGGCGGACCCACACAATCGGGTCCGCACCCTTGCAGAGGGAGAGGCCGTTCTCGCGCTCAAACCTTATGAGGAAGTGATCCGACCATGACAAGGGCATCAAGCTCAAATTCCTCACCCTCAGATCACCCTCTTCCTGCCCCATCGAGAAAACCAGGTCCAGTGTGTCCACGTTCATGGGTTGGGCCAGTGACATGTTGAGACAGCCCCATGGCCGTCATGGAGGCCATGAAGTCCTGAGCCGCCCCGGAAAGATCAGTCTCCTCGGCGTGGAGATTGAAGTCCCCCAGGACCAACATCCTCGGGGTCTTCAACACCCGGTCTGAGACGATCTCCGTCAGCTCAGGCAGGGAGTCTGTTGGGCAGAAGGATGCACGGTACACCCAACAGAATCCCCAGTCTGTCTCAGTCGCCGAACACCAAGTGGAGGCACTCCAGCCCCGGTCTCGAGGAGACAGGAAGCCCCACAAGGGAAATAGAGGCCTGATAAACCAGAGCAACCCCCCTCCCCTCTCTTCCGGGCATGGGCGGTGCTGAACCAGATACCCAGGCGGGCACAGTTGCGAGAGGGAAACGTCCCCCCCATCACCCGCTCAGGTCTCGGTGAAACAAGCCGGATCGGCCCCCTCATCCACAATCAAGTCGTGGATGAGGGCAGATTTGTTGTGCACCGACCTGGCATTGAGCAGCAGCACTGACAGGCCCGAGGGGCAACTGACAAGACTACCAGGAACCCGCCAGCTGGGAGAATAACCAGAACGAGGGACAGGTGTCAACCATCTGTCCCTCCTTCTTCTATGGGGACACGCTAATCTCCCACTGCTGTAACGCCCCCTGCCCATCACCACCCCTATGGCTGCGCCCCCACGCTCCCCAGGCAACGACATAACGCAAACAACACACAATCAGCCGAGATGCACCAAACTAAAATTAATAATCTAAAATTACCCCATTTAAAACCCCATTAAAAAACTCTTACCTACCGATGTCCCTCCCTCCACCAGGGCCAAAATCCCTGGCCAGTCCAGTCCCCGCTCGGTCTGCCAAACGGCCCCCCAAACAGCGGCGGGCGACGGCTCGGCTCGGCTGGGCTCGGCAGGGCGACATCGGCGGCGGCAGCAGATGCCCACGGGCGCCGTGCAGCGGCACGGGCGGGCCTGGTCCAGTGGCACAGGTAGAGTAGTCCCATATAACCCCAGTCCTCTACCAGCGTCACTGGCTTCCCATCCAAGTCCGGGCTCAATTCAAGGTGCTGGTAATCACTTATAAAGCCCATAACGGTTTGGACCCGGATACCTGAAGGAACGCCTGCGGCCATATTTGCCCTCCCGCCCCTTGAGATCGGCAGCAGAGGCCCTCCTCTGGGAGCCTTCCGTGAGAGATGCTAAGAAGCAAAGTACCCAGAGGACGGCTTTCTCTGCGGTGGCGCCCCATCTGTGGAATGCGCTCTCCAGAGAGGTCCACCTGGCACCATTGTTATTTGTTTTTCGGCGCCAGGCCAAGCCCTTTTTATACAAACAGTATTTTGATAATGTTTAATGTTTATAGATTTTAATTGTGCAGCCAGTGTATTTCCGGGTTTTTATTGTAATTGTAATTATTTTGTATTTATTTATTTCTGTGAGCCGTCCCAAGGCTATGTAGCAAGGGGACGGCATATTAAAACTTTAAATAAATAAGTAAGTAAGTAAGTAAGAAAGAAAGAAAGAAAGAAAGAAAGAAAGAAAGAAAGAAAGAAAGATTGTGCTGGAGGCCATGTGAGGATGTGAGTATGTGAGGTGATGTGTTTTGCAGGAATTCCTTGCTTTAAGGGGCGCATGGAGCTTGGTGTGTGAGTGGACTATTTAAGAGTTTTGGATAAATGGTGGCTGAGTGTTTTGGCACAAAATGGGAAAAACGTGTAAGAAATGAAACTGCTAAAGTTTTTCATGGAGGCACAAAATGGAGGAGTTGGGAGGGGCCACGGAGGCCATCGAGTTCAAACCCCTGCTGTTGGAGGGCGACATGATACACCCTTTCATTCGGGTAAAGAAAAGAAGGAAAAAGCAAAAGAAAAAAAGGAAGAGGGTTGGTGTACCTCATTTGCCGAGAGCACCCCATCTTTTAAGGGACAGCAACTGCAGCTTTTTCTGGATTTGGACTGGGCAGCTGAATTCGGGGAAATGTGTGTTGGAAACTTCTTGACTGTGGGATCCACACAGCCAAGAAAGGGGAGTGCTCTGGCAGAAGGTACTACCATTTTGTGAGTGCTGCAGAGGGAGCGCACATACAAGAGCCTCTGAGCATGTGCAGAGTTCAAAGTGCATTAGGAAGTTGGGGCAGTGCTGCTTCCAGCCACAAGTTGGGGGCAGGCTTGCACTGGTTTTCTGGATGGGATCTGGAGTGTCTAGAAAACTCTAGAAGAAAATGTTGGGTGTTTAAATCTTGAAGGGAGGGGGACAATAAGGTATTGCAACTGAGGCGAGACATTGGAGGTTCTCTGAGTGTTCAAAGCCTCTATTGCCTCAGGAAAACATCTGCGTGGGAAGGAATGGGGTTGAAACGAGGGATCCTTGAGCACTCTCAGTGGGGAGGCTGGAGGCATTGTTTAAGGGAAGGAAGCCTTCTAGAAGCGGTATTGTGGGAATGCATTAATTGTTTGTGTTGGCCACCAGGAGTGTTGTGTGGAAGGGGGAGGGGAATACGTTCTGAACTCTTTGCCACAACACAAAGATTGGAGGAAGGGGGGTAACGGGTGGAACTGGGGCTGTCTGGCTGGGTGTGTGCGTGTGCAGGGGTGCACAGTGGTTCTTTTCGAAAACCCCAAGAAGATTACGTGTTGAACCCACAACAAGGGAGGCCACAACAAGTGGGTTGTCCCCTTTTCCTTTTTGCAATGCTGATCAGGCTCCAGATTTTACAAGGAAAGATAGCTATGGAGGGTGTTTTGTACAAGAAATGAATATTGATGGTGCTAAGGAGAGTTTTCCTTACAGCAACCTAATGTTTGGGGAGGGGGCTAAGCCCATTTGTTTGCCCCCGGAAATGGCGAGGTTTTTTTATTCTTCTTGCAGTGAGCATAAGCAGTCATGCTCATCCAGATGAACAAGGACTGATTATTTGATTGTAAAGGGTGCTAGTTCAAATTGCATGTACACGTACTGGATTTGGGACATTTTTGTATTTATGTATGTGGG
Organism: Varanus salvator macromaculatus; assembly: GCA_023646645.1. Classification (NCBI taxonomy): domain Eukaryota; kingdom Metazoa; phylum Chordata; class Lepidosauria; order Squamata; family Varanidae; genus Varanus; species Varanus salvator. The sequence goes on from JAIXND010000811.1 coordinate 93,522, forward strand.
GAGGGGTACCATCTGTGTAAGAATTTGTGTGATACCATGTTCTCACTGGACAAACACCATCAGAAGGCACATTTTGCTTTAACCAAGGCAAGCAATGGGTTTGTGAAGCACGCAAATTCAATGAGGGGGTTCTCTTGTGTGTGCTTTTGGCACGGGCTGGATTTGATTTCAACATCTCAGACATTTTTCTTGAGACTGTGCTGAGGAGACTTGGGGGGGGGGGACCAGGCTTGAAATGGGGCAAAGATTTCTCAACTTTCTCTCCAAGCTAACGTGGTTAACCAGCATCAGTGAAGAAATGTAAAGGTTTTTTCCTAATCCACCTGTTTTGTGAGCTGTACTATCCAGACACTGGATGAACTGGAACTGCAAAGACTGTGATTCCTGTGTTCTGCCTTTTTGTATCGTCCACGAGGAAGCGAAGGACTAACCAGGCAAACCGTGAGAGGCAAGTCCTACAGCCAAGTGTACAGATGAGTCCAGAAGTTGAGTGAAGCCTAGACAACGAAATCTCGAAGAATCGCCTCAAAGGGCAAGACAAATAACTGAACTGGACATCAGGCCATTGCCTCGCCTCACACTGCTCCCACCTTGCAAAGCAGGCTAACCCAAGTCTGTTGACCAACAAGGGAGGGAGCCTTAGACAGGGTATTCATCATCGTGGGGTCTCAGCCCCAATGAGGATGATATCCTTAGGCCAATGGGTCAAAAGGAGGGGCCTAGGGAGCAAAGGAACCAGGCCTCAGAGTAGATTGGGTAATAGGGCTGCAAAAGTGCAGGGGAGCAGGATAGAGGTGAGAGCTGGCTGGCACGGGGTTCCTTGCAGCCAAAGGAGGGGGCAAAGAGATCAAGGGGTGTGACTCAGACAAGCCCCATCTGAGCTGCAGGGATAGGAGCTGCTTCCGGAGAAAGAGGAAGCACCTGGACTTAGCTGAACTGGCTGATTTGTTTGGTTGCTCACAAAAGGGGGGAACTGCTGGAGAAATACGAAAATCCGGGCAGAGGGGGGTTGCTTATATGCACCTCCGCGCTGAGGCCAGATCTGTGTTGGTTCAAGAGGATGGGAACTGGTGGCTTGTTTAGGGGCTGCTGGGGCCGTTGTTTTGCTGATCAGTGATCCCTGTGCCTCAGAGGAAATTTTACAGCTGGGTTACACAGGGGTAGAGCTAGTGTGGGCGGCTAATCCAGGGGGGAGATTCGTGCAGCAAGACATCAGGGATGCCCACTGATGCTGGTTGGCAAGGGGAAATGAGGGGAATTCGCTTTTGGACATCAAAGGCCCCATCAGATACTTTGGGGGCATTTTAGATACAAATGAGCAGGAAATTGGGGAATGAACCAGGAGATGAGGACTGCTCCAGGCAGCCAAAAGTGGCTTGGATAGAGAGCCTCTTTTCAAAGGTTAGAGGATCTACGGTGAGAGGGGAGCATTTTGGAAGACGGAAGCTAAATGTATAAAATGCTGCTCCGACAGTCAGGAACTTTTTCCTAATACCTAACCAGAATGGGGCTGCTTGTAACCTGAGCCCCTCATTCCATGTCTCACAATCTGAGGTCCCGTCTCAAACTTTCCCCCTAGTATTGAATATGCTCATTGCCAGAGCGCGGCCTTGGAGGATCTCTCAGGGTCTTCCATCTTCTGTCAGCTCATATTTTAGCTCCTTGGAAAAGAGGCAGGCAGGAAGGCACGCCTGCGCTTTAGCCTCGGCCTGGAAGATGGACGAAGGACAGGCACGGGGTACCAGGCAGTGGAAAAGATGTGCTTCCGAGGCTCGCTTCTGAGCTAGCAGTCCAGCTTGGGCTCAGTCAATGCAACGGCGCACAGGTGGCTCCCGATCCCATCCAGCACAGCCACTCCCAGTCACCGCAGCAGAACGAGCATATGGCTGGAAACGTGTTTTGCCAGTGGGCAGAGCCGGGCTTGGTGTGACCCTGAAGCCGATGTGGTTCCCCTCGAGGGACCCTCAGAGCGCTCACCTGCATCCAGCCAGGCTCTCGCTGTGAAGAAGAGCAGGGCCTGCTTCCCTCCGTTCTGGCTGATGGGAGCCTGGCTGAGTGATAGTTGCTGGCCTTGTGTGCATTTCCAGTGCCTCAAAGATCAGCAAGTCTCCTTGTGAGTCAACCTGGGTGCTGCATGCAGTTCCTTTGGGATACGCAGAAACTTCTAGCGCATTGTAGGGGCAGCACCCTTGCCCAGTTGAGGCGTTCCCAGCAGGGCTGCAATATTCCTGCCTGAAAATGCCCCGTCGAAGGGATGGCCGGGTCTCCGCCCACTTGACTGCCTCACTGGGAGCTGCTGGAGGAGGGTGGTCCATGGTCTGGATCTGGATTGCGGTCCTTGGAATTCTTGCCTGTCTCTGTGCCTGTTCCTTATGCTACATCTCTTTGCATTAAGACATCCTTAACAGCTGGGCAGACATCCCAAGAGGCGATGTTAATTCAACAGGAAAACATTTCAGTTGAACAAAGAGAACGTCTTGACAAGCTGGATAATTCTATTAAGGAGGTTTTGGTGATCATTCAATTTAAAACTGAACAGAATACACAAAAAATACAACAAGCATATGAAAAACTTGAAACGGTGGATAAAGAAACACAGTTAATAAAGCCAATAAACCAGTTATCATGGGATTGGCTTGTTTTACTAGAGAGGGAGAAGGTATCCAGATATTTGAGAGAGACTATGTTTAGGTGGCTATCGACAGAAGGAACATCTCTTACCTCGAACATTACAAGATACAAACCGGACTCGATTTTTAAGGCACAAGGGGTGTATGAAAAGTTTAGAAGTATTTCTGAAGAGGAAGAATTGGGTGCCTCAAAAGAAGGAGGGAAAGGTGCCGAACTAACTACATATCATTCTGTGGAAGGAGAGATAGTGAATACTGATTTGCAACAAGTACAGACACTGGAAATGGATACTGATTTACAACAAGCACTACAGATGCTGAAAGCAAAGGAAGAGAGATGGGGCAGAGGTGTAAAGAAGAAATGAGATAATTTTCTATTTTACAAGGAATGATTTCAATGGGTTGGCACGTTTATATGTGGTATGACAAGGCTAAGTTACATGATTTATTATTTTTAAGTTACTCTACTAGAAAACCATTAATGTTGGTGTAGGAAAAGTTATACTGAGATGTTTTTTTCACCCATGGAAGTTTCTCTGTATCCAAATGCACTGAATGTTGAAGGGATGATAAGATACGATGTACATTTTGGATAAAGATGGAGGATTGAAATTGAGCTAAGAAATACAAGAACTGGGAGTTGATATCTTTTGGTGACATAAGGTGCAGATACAATCGAGGTATGTTCAAGATTGTAAAGAGTGGGGCTTTTATAAGGAATTAAAAGTATTTGACTAAGTGATAGTTAAATTAGGTGAAATATTAGCAACTTCATAGAAAGTAAGCTTGCATAAGATGTGTTATAGGTGCTAGCTGTCGCCAAATAGATTTGCCAAGATGTTTTTAAAGATGTCAAATGGATGCTGGATATGTAAACATAAATTGGGTATTTTTTATTATATATGGTAGAGGAAGTGGTACAAAAATCCTTAATTTCTTAAACCTGAAATTTCTTTTTTTATTAGACATTATACTGGGACATTAGTAAATAAGAAATGTATCTGATTTTATATGTAATAATTGCGGTGAGGAGTGTATTTGCTTAATACTGGAACAATGAAGATGAACTTTCCTCCCATCTGTTCTACCAAGGTCTCAGCTTGAGGGCTTTGTAGTCCCCCCAGCACTTGCTGAAGCAACGAGCTTTGGTTCTGGAGCTGACCAGTGAAAACCTGCTCCATAAGCTGCGTCTGTTGCTTGGATAATTCCTGCAACAGGTGTTGCTGCTCCTGGGCATGGAGCCTTTGCTGTTCAGCCCACCAAGCCACCCAGGAGTCAGTTGGGGCAGGGGGGGAAACAGCCTGTGCACCTCCCTGTCACCCAGTGCCCGCATTCTCCACCACAGTGACTGCTTCGGGAGGGGGCTGCGGGCCAAAGCCTCGCCTTTCCGGCTTCTCCATGCAGAGCAACACAAGAAAGCCGTTGCACTCACCAGGTCTTTATTCTGTGCTTACAGTTTCCACCACACGCTTCCCGTAGCGCCTTGACCTTGCCTGCTCCAGCTCCCTTCTCCCTTGTCGCTATGGCAATGACTTGCGCCGTCCCGGCCGTACCGCTGCCCAGTCTCTGCTAGCGGTTGGTCCCGGTCCCCCTGCCGGCCGACGCCGCTGCAACTCCTCTTCAAGTGCACGTGTGTTTCTTTGCTCTCTGCTCACTTGCTGTCTTTCACTGTCTCTCTCTCCTTCCCCCCTTCCTTCTCCTGCCGCCTCCTCATCAACCCTGCTCGCACACCATTCCACCCAGCCCAGCTGTACGTGATGCCGAACAGCTGCGCCCGGATCCGGATCCCCTGGCCGCTGCTTCCCGGCAAATTGCTCACCCCACCTGGGCTCCCAGCCCCACCCTGCTGTCTTCAGCCTGGCCCTGTGGAAGGCCCCAGGGAAAGGGGTGAGCCCCTCTGCCTCCTCACAATATCACTTCATATCATTATTAAATTTTTGCCTCCATAATGGCAGGAAGATTGAAGAAGTACCTAACAGACTATATTCACTCAGATCAAAATGGTTGTTTACCTAAAAGGCAAATGAGGAATAACTTGAGAACTGTCTTGGATATCTTAGAGTATTACAAGATACATACGGAAAAACCAATGGCACTGTTATTCATGGACACACAGAAGGCCTTTGACAATGTTAACTGGCGATTTATGGAGCAACAGTTGGCTCAAATGGAGTTTGGTGAAAAGTTTATTACTGCAATATCAAGCATTGATCAAAAGCAGTCGGCTAGGATTATAACCAATGGAGAATTTACACATATTATAGATATACAAAAGGAAACAAGGCAAGGATGCCCGTTATCACCTCTGTTGTTTATATTGATTTTAGAAGCATTAAACAGAAATATCAGGGATGATACGGACATTAAAGGTCCTAGAATTAGAGATGAAAGCTATAAATTGCAAGCATTTGCAGATGATCTAGTTTTCATAACAGAAGAACCCTTTGCAACAATGCCTCAACTCCTACAAAGGATTGAAGAATATGGCAAGGTTACTGGGATGAAAATAAATAGAGAAAAGACGAAACTGTTAGTAAAAAATTTCACACAGAACCAGAGAAAAACTCTGCAGGAACAAGTAGACTTGCAGATTGTTAAAAAGGTTAAGTATTTGGGAATTTATCTTATGGCTAAGTGTGCCACTCTGAAAGAAGACAATTATGATAAACTATTGAAGGATAAGGGACTGCAGGTGGCGCAGTGGTTTAAACCGCTGTGCTGCTGGGCTGGTTGATCGAAAGGTGATTTGGAAAAATGGGCTAATTTGCAATTATCCGTGCTGGGAAGAATAGCACTGGTTAAAATGAATATGTTACCAAAGCTTTTGTTTTTATTCCAAATGATTCCCATAAATTTGATAGAAATTTTTTTGAGGATTTAAATTTTCAAATTTCAAGATTTATATGGAGAAAGAAGAAACCAAGGATTAAACTAAAAATACTTCAGGAGGCTAAAGAGAATGGGGGCTTTGGTCTCCCTGATTGGATGCTGTATTATCAAGCCTCTGTTATAACGTGGCTAAAAGAATGGATAACTTTGAGAAATAAGAGAATGTTGTATCTTGAAGGGCATGATTTGCAAATGGGCTGGCATGCTTATATGTGGTATGAAAAGGCTAAGCTACATGGCTCTTTTTTTAGTCACTATATTAGAAAATCATTAAGTGTGGGAAAAGTTAAAGACAAAATTGTATAATAAATTGCCAAGATGGCTTTCACCTATGGAAGCTTTTGTATATCCAAATGCATTGAATTTTGAAGGGATCATAAGACATGATGACATTCTGAATAAGGACGGAGGATTGAAATTGAATCAGGAAACACAGGAACAGGGATCTAATATCTCTTGGTAGCATAAGGTGCAGATACAATTGAGATATGCTAAAGACTATAAAGCGTGGGGCTTTTATACAGACTAGACAGCATAGTAATAAGCAGAGACATCATCCTGCCAACAAAAGTGGGTACAGTCAAGGCTATGGTTTTCCAGTTGCAATGTATGGCTGTGGAAGCTGGACCATAAGGAAGGCCGAGCGCCGAAGGATTGAGACCTTTGAGTTGTGGTGCTGGAGGAGACTCCTGCGAGTCCCTTGGACCGCTAGGCGATCAAACCGGTCAGTCTTAGAGATCAACCCTGACTGCTCTTTAGGAGGCCAGATCCTGAAGATGAACCTCAAATACTTTGACCACCTAATGAAGGACTCCCTGGAGAGGAGCCTAATGCTGGGAACAATAGATGACAAAAGAAGAAGGGGACAGCAGAGGATGGGGTGGCTGGATGGAGTCACTGAAGCAGTCAGTGTGAGCTTAAATGGACTCTGGGAGATGGTGGAGGACAGGAAGGCCTGGAGGAGTGTTGTCCATGGGGTCGCAATGGGTCGGACACGACTTTGTGACTAACAACAACAACAGCATTTGATCAAGTGATGCTTAAATCATATGAGAAAATGGTTAAAAGATTATATAATTTCTTACCAGATAGGAGAATGGAAGGCGAACAGGTGAAGAAAACTATGATAACGTGGGCACAAAACTTTGGATATAATATTGAATTAGAAAAATGGCAAAAGCTATGGGAGAGAAATATTAAGGTAACATTAGTGACTTCGTATACAGAAAACCTGTATAAAATGTTTTATAGATGGTATCTGTCGCCAAATAGATTAGCTAAGATGTTTCTAAATATGTCAAATGGATGTTGGAAATGCAAACAGAAATTAGGTACTTTCTATCATATGTGGTGGACTTGCGATAACGCGAAAAAGTATTGGATTAAAATACATAAATGGCTTGAGGAAATGTTACAAAAACCTTTAGCTTTTAAACCTGAAGTCTTCTTGTTAGGCATTATACCTGTTGATATTAGTAAACAAGAATTGTACTTGATTTTACATGTAATCACTGCGGCGAGGATTGCATTTGCTCAACACTGGAAAAGTGAAGAACTACCCACCGACGAATTGATTCTAAAAAACAACTTGGACTGTGCAGAAATGGATAGCTTGACTTTGTCATTGAAGGAGAAAGAAGATACTGACTTCTATCAAACTTGGGGTTCTTCTTATTATTGGCTAGAGAAACGGGACTTTGTATAGATTTAAATATGTTTTTAAGTTATCATATATGGAAAAAAAAATGTGGGGGCTGACCCAGCAGGGCTGATTTTGATGATTGTTGTTTTTAGTTTTTCTTTGTTTTTAGGATAATAATTTTGAATAAAAATTATTATTAAAAAAAAAAAAGGAATTGCCGTGAATCACAAGCCGAATGTGGGACAAGCGTGTGATGCAGCTGCAGGAAGGACAAATGCTGCCTTGGGCTGCATGGAGGGAAGGATCACTTCCAGACCATGTGGGGAACTGGTCCCCCTCCACTCGGCATTGGTCAGGCCTCCTTGTGAGGAGTATACCCAGTTCTGGGCACGGAGAGCAGGAAAGATGGGCTGTCAGGAGGAAGAGGGCCTGGATCCCTTTCCAAGCATCTGGGACGGCAGGACCTGGGATGAGGGACTCCAGGGGCAGGAAGCCAGATTCCGGGCAGGAGTCAGCCAGGTTGGCCACACTCTCATCCCGTGTGATAACGCAAGCTGTGCCCTCGCGTGGTGGTGGCCCTGCCACACTGGAGGCACCGAACAGGCCACTGGGCAACCATCAGGGGGGAGGGGAGATTGTCTGGGAGCCCCGTGCTGAGCAGGGACGTGGGCGCCCTTCCCGTCCTGGCTGCTTCCGACTCTCCAGGGACCGCTGAGCCATTGAAGGTGATCGGCACACAGTTCCCCCTGGTGGCTCCTTAGCAGGGGCAGGACAAGGGGTCTCCCACCCTGAGGAAACCATGCGGGGAAAGAATGATTAGCTGTGCACTGCACAATGGGAAGAATCACACAGGTGTGCAAGGAAGCTCGTGAGAAGGCCTGTGCCGGCTGCAGGTGAGAGAGGTCCCTCGGATGGATGCCCTCAGGTCCTCCTCCCAGTGAGTGCCCCTCTTGCTGCCATGTTCCCACATTGCTTCCGCTCCTCGCCCCTTTCTCCGCTTCCACTTTTGCCAGTGCCTTGTAGGAAGTGCATTTGACCGTCCCCTGCTGTGCTTGCGTTGTCTCCTCTGCAGATAGTTTAGTATCCATGTGGGAGTTCTCCTTTAGGGGCTGTGTGGAGGAGAAGTATGCCCACTACAGAAATAAAAGAGTGTGAATTGGACTCTTTCCCCCTCTCAGGCTTTGGGAGCCTCCATAATCGGGAGGGCCCGGCTGCCCCCGCTCTGCCAAACGGGATTCTGCAGTGGAGACGGTCCGATGTCTCTCACTGGCTTCCTCCCTTTAACCCTGGTCTACGCGGGGTAACCGAGCTGAGTATCAATTGCCTCCAGTATCCAAGATTCAGCTTCAGGTCAAAATGGCATGCGATTCAGCGCTACATGGGAGGCTCCCAATTGTGGAGCCCGGGAGCTCTGCCTTCCTCTTGGGCCATTCCGAGTCCCTGAGCAGCTGCTTCGGTCGGTCTGGGGGTTCCCTCCACTCCATGGGACTGCGCAGGGCATGGGCCTTTTCTTCTTGTTTGCCAATGACACAGATCAGTTGCACCTATAATGCAACCATAATGAGGGGCCAATTCTTGTCCTGAACCCCAGTTTGCATCCAACATTTAGGTGGAGTGCCTTTTTGACCGCTGCCCTCATAATGCCTTTTTTGGGGTGCAAATGTAACCTCTTGTATTACATTTCTCAGGGGGAAGAGTCCACACCCTGCACTGAGCAAGATGCTGCAGAGTCCGGGTTCAAAGGGAATGAGCATCATGCTGGCACACGAGCTGTTTAGGTAAAGGAAACCACAAGCCAGGACCCTAGGTTCTGGTGACCGACTACTTTTCTGGTTAAATGAGCTGTTTCAGCTCGTGGAAAGAACCAAGTGCAAGCCATCGGACCATGTACCATGGCAACAGGCAATATTGCCATTCTCAATAATGGCATTCAAGCATAGGCCATCCGAGAGCGGTGATTGAACCTGGGAGTCCTGCCTGAGCAGGCGGTGGCACCCGATGGCCCTCCGGCCCCTTCCAACTCCACTGTTCCATGACTCCACTGGGCCACAACCCTGGCAATCCTTGTTTACTGTTCTGTGTAAACATGGCCATGATTAGCTTTTCCAGGGACAGTCAGTTGAGTCAGTTAGAGGGGCAACAGTGAGACTTCCTGCTCTTTCAGACTAAGACGATTTTATCAGGAGTCAAAATTGCCTTCATTCATCAGAAGATAATTTCTTTCTTCAGATATAATGAAAGAAACCCCCAGTCAGAAAAGACAAGAGACATTCAAGAGTGTAGAGAAAGGAACAAAATGTGTTAGGAGATGGGGATGAAATGCAACCAGTCCTGACAGGGACAACTCTGTTTAAACTAAGATGCATAAATTACACGGAGCGCCCAATTCACAGATCCTGGCACTGATCCAGTAGTTGATGCCACGTGATTTATGACCATGATCTTGATTCTGGCCACAGATGACAGAAAGGAACCTCTGGGAGACTTTGCACCCCTCTTCCCCGCTCTCGGCCTCTCGATGCTTCAGGAGGAAACCCCCTTTCAGTGTCACTGCACAGACACCGATCTTTATGCGAGTCCCTTCACCCAGATCTGCACCTCTTGGGGCAGGAGGGGCAGGACCTGTCCTTGGCGTGGCTCTCAGGCTGCCGAGATGGGTGGCGAGGCTTCCAGAGCCTCCTGCTCGAGGCTCCTGCTCGTGAGGCCCCCCTGTCCCTGAAGCATCAGTACCCCCAGCGCCTTCCTTCCCAGCAGACCCCCCTCCATTTCCCTGGGGAGCCCAAGGCATGGTTTGGGTTCAGAGAAGAGGGCGGCCCGGGAGCGCCCTCCATGCCCAACCCCCGGGCATCTGAGCCAAGCTGCGCTGAGACCAGGTGGACGGATGCATCATGTGAAGCCAGTCCCTGTGGCTTTTCAGCCCGAGGAGGGAAGGGCCTGGTCTGTGTGTTTCGATGCTGCAGAGCTGCCTTCATACAAATCATGTGTGTTTGTGATTCCTCCCTGGGCAAACAGAGGGAGAAGTGTTGTTCTGAGTCCCAGTGCAGGGGACACAACCCAGTAACAGGCAGGCTGCGAGATCCCTCCTGCGAAGCGTGAAAGGGACTCTGCATTCGAGGCACTGAAAGCGAAGGAGCAGCACATGGAGCTTGTCACACCGATCCACAATTAAGGCTTGAAATCAGTTTCTTGTCAGGGCAAACAGGTTTCTTGAATACATGGATCCATGGGTGCCAAAGATAGGAACACCTCATGTTAATTTCCTCAGGGTTATATAAAGTACACAAAAGGGGAGTGACTACAATACACAGGAAGGTGATTGGATACTTTGATATGGATAGGAAAGTGATTATATACACGTCACAGCACCATAAAGAAAAGTTGCATTTCACTCTGATTTGATGCCTTTGACAGGCCTTCTAAACTAAAGTCATCCTGAACAGGCTGGCCAAGTAAAGAAAACAAAAAGGTTGCATGCGTGAACTTACAGGGTTAGGGAGGCACTTTTGCAAGCCTGTAAAACAGAGATTGCACTTTGACAGTTACCCACTAATGGAGGGGGGTCCTCTGGTCTTCACTGCCAGACAGGCCTCTTTTGATGTGTTTATGGCAGGGCAGTGGGGTGGGAGGCAAGAGTTGCTTTTCTGAGTACAGCTCCCCCCCCCCTTTTACCATCCCACCAAACTGCCAAGTGTAACATGGCCCTGTATGTATTTGAGTCAACACAGTCAGGAAAAACCATGGCTCAGCCCACTGAAGGTGTCCCCCACTCCGGGGAGTTTTGTCCACAGGGGTTGTCATCATATGAGTACTCTGTATACTACACAACTCATGACAACAGCATGTTTCCACCATGCCGTACCAAAAATGCTATCCCACCAGTGCATGTATAGAACTGTGGTGTTCTTACTATGTGGCCTCCCTCTGGCTAACCATTCTTGAGGAGTTTTGGGGTGCCGCAATTGGCCACAGCTTCTAGCAAAAGACAGATTCCTCCTGACCAGGGAGACAGGCCGCCAAGCCCCTGCAGCTTCACCTTGAAGGTGCAGACTGCCTGTGCAGGTGAGGGCTATTTGGATAGACACAGAAGCACAAAAGCAGAGCGATTCCGAAGGGACCCCCTGGGGCAACCAGTCTGACCCCTGGCTCCAGCCAGCTGTTCATGACATGCCTACCCTAAATGTAAACAGCTTATTAAGCATTGAGATTTAAATGTGATGCTCCAAAGAAAGTTTTGTCTTCCACAAGTGTTGCAAACCCTGTCCTGGCCAGCCAGCAATGCAGTGTCTAGTAACTTCATACAGCAAGTTGCTGTAGTTGAGCTTTGTCTGTCTGAAATGGCACCAGGCGTTTCACTACAAACACTGAATGCAGATACTAGCACTCGAATGTCATGGTGATTCGGGAAAACTCCAAATGGTGGAAGGATGGCACAGAGGAATGAATACCCTACCCCCCCATTTGACAACGTCTTCCACCACTGTTTGAACTACTTCTCTGCAGTTAGGGCAAGCGCCCCTGGGGAATCCTGTAATAATTCAGAGACTGGGGACAAGGTATCCAGTGCCCTATCCTTCTGTAGGGAAAGCCACGAAAGCCTTCTGGCTACTAACCCTATAAATCTCATGGGTGGCTTCCATGGTTAGAAGGCAAATCCATGTTGTGAAACTGAGTCCAGAGATCCCCTATTGAGGGTTTTCTCCCGTGGAGTTTTGCATGTGCCAATGTGAGCCACTGAGCTAGGCCTGTTTGCTGACCTCCATCTTCTGGCCAGCTCCAAGTTGTCTTGTACCTATAGTGTGTATTCCAGGCTGTACCAAGTGGCACTTACCAGCCCCATCTGTGTGAATGATGCATAGCAGGCAGCATCCACATGTGGCTGCCCATCCAGCTGCAGGCCAGGGCCTTTCCAGCTTAGCAAAACAAAGCCACAGCTAGCCACAGCACCACATTCTCTCTCTCACACACACAGGGAGCCTATTCCAGCATGTGCCACTTGGCTGTCAGGATGTTGCTAGTCCACCATCATCGCCCCAAGTGGTAGAGTGCTTTCAGTGGTCCTTACCTGTAGCGGCTTCACATGGAATTTTTTTTTTAACAAATATGATTTCTTTCCTTTTACTCTCCTGTAGCTGATCCGGGACAGCATGTGCACGCCCTTCTGTCATCTACATGTCTGTTTTACTTGGTCCTTGGGAGGAATTCAGACATATCACATGTTCCAGATGTAGGAAATCCATGCTGCGTTTTCACCAGCATGACTAAAGCATAAACATTCTATTACACCCTGAACCAGTATTATAAAACTGAAAACTCAGAAATTAGGAAGTCCAGTTTTCTTCCTACACGGACATATGGTATAGAAGGGAGTAACAAAATCAACAGAAGTACACAGAGACAGCCAGAGTAACAACTTCAAGAAACTCCCCCTCTTTCCTTCCACATTATCATCTAGGCTACTTAGCATTAGGCAAATGTTAGTCTCTTAGATCCAAGTCTTGAAGCCGGAACCCGATCCTGGTCCCCGATAGGCTGCTTTTCTTTGGGCTCTTCTCCCTTGCCCCCTCCAGTTGTGGGCCCTTGGCTGACCCTGATGTAGCTTCTTCTCATCCTGGTCTGTTATGCTGCCGGTCCTCCCTTGCAGGGTTGGTGTCTGAGCAGGAACTTCCGGTCCTCCACGAGTTCTACAGTCCTCTGGTCACCCTGTGGTTTTTGGAGCTTTTCTCGTTCCCACGTAGGCACTCCCTCCGATCTCACTGCTGTGTGTGTCAAGGGGCACCTGGGCCCGGTCCTCCCACTGCATCTATGATCTCCAGGTGGTCCAGTCTCAGGTGAGTCACCTGACCTAAGACAGCAGCCCCCTTCCCTTGTGCCATTGCAAGGCAGAGGCAGCAACCAGCCAGTGGCCACAGCTTCACACACTGCAGGCAGGCAGTTGATCAGGCACGGCTGCTTTGGCCTTGCCGGGCAGCCAGCGTGGCCACTCTGGGCTCGGAGAAGGAGCGATGCCGGCCAGCTAGCCATCGCCGCAGTGGGACGGGAAGAAATGCCTGCTGAGTCTGGTGCTGGGGGGGACCAGCTCCAGCCCCCCTCCCTCCCTTTTCGCACTTCCATGTCAGTAGTTGCCCCGTGCTGGGGAGCAGCCATGAGTGTCCCAAGACAGCGCTGGCTGCCAGTTTTCCAAGCCTTAAATATATATACATATACATACATACATACATACATACATACATACATATATATATATATATATATATGGGAGTCTGACAAACTGCTTTCTTCCTTTCTTGAGGCACCTGAAATTTCCCCCACTTGAAAGTCAGAAACTGCACCTGTCCTTGTGAGGTTTGCATCTTTTTCCTTGGTGACCGAAATCCGGCAGATGCGCATTGGTCTGTAACCTCAGTGGCAATTAAAAGATTGTTCATATACAGTAGTTAGAACAGCATTAAAGTCTCTGGTCCATTTAAACAAGTCCCCAGCCAGTTCTTTTGAGAGAAAGGTGGGCGGATTCCCTCCTCCCCGAGCGAGGGTGATTAGACACATCTGGCTTTTCCTCTAAGCTGTTTCCAAAAATCGCACCTCCCCATAACATTCTCAAAGATCTGTACACAAGGCCTAGTGCACGAGCACCCAGTGCTTAGTGCACAAAAACTTGGAGAACAAAACTTAATGCAAAACAGAAACACAAAGCAATGGAAGGATCTTAGAAGAACATTAGCACAGACACACAGAGACACACAAGGAAGAAGAGGAAAGTGGATAGCGGCACTGATTACAAACTGAGAATTCAAACACCAAATCCCAAGCCTTTTGACCACCTCAAACAATGAGGTTTGTTGGTCTAGGGCTTTCCCAAGAGGAGCTAATTGAAGCACAGGCAAACAGAGTTCTCATAGCAAGCTGAGCACCTCTCTCTGTGTGAGGGAGCAACTTGCTAGCCCTAGAAACCCCTGCTTTCCTTTCTTTCCTGGGTCCTAAAGGTAGCCAATTTGAAGGGCTGAAGGGCTGGTGACTCCAAACCGTAGCCATTGGGCTAGGATTCAGCTCCCCCTTCATGCCTTCCTGGCCATGAAAGGCATTATTGCACCCAGACATGGAGACAGAATCCCCAGAGGTCCTCAAATCACAAAACCCATACCCACGCTGCGCTGCTCCCATGGACTGCAAGGAGATCAAACCAGTCAGTCTTAGGGGGGAGCAACCCTGACTGCTCCTTCAAAAGCCAAATCCTGAAGATGAAACTCTAATACTTTAGCCATCCAGTGAGAAGGAAGGACTCCCTGGAGAAGAGCCTAATGCTGGGAACAATTGAGGGCAAAAGAAGATGGGGTGGGGGGATGAGGGGGACACTCACACACTTCTGTGGGATCCGCTTCTCCCAGACCCAAACCAGGTCTGGATCCTGGCCAGACTTCACTTTATCTGTACCAACAAGAATCTCCAAAAACCTCCTTCCATCCAAGGAGTCCCCTTCTGCTTTGATCGAACCAGCCTCTTCCCATAGAGTTCAACTCTACTCGGGACTCACTGGTTGTCGGGCAGGGAAGGGCAGCTTGCCGGACTCTAACCAGAGGCTTTCTCTCTCTTCCTGTGGCGGAATGTGATTGTTTGCATTCCTATATGCTAGAAAGACTTCACCCCATGCCTTATCCAGAATGGAGTTTAATTTTACTCCTGTAAAGACCATCTCAGCCTTAACTTTGACATCCCCCTGTGAAGGCTTGAGCAGTCTGAAAAAGCAAGCTCAAGCAGGCTGTTGAGGCTGCTGCCTGAAGACATTCCCTTATTTTGGCTAAGCCCAACAGAGTATGATGGGGGAAGCTCTCGTGGGAGTGTTGTCGCTGAGAGCAGAAGGGACCCTGTTTCAGTGTCCCTGCTCTGCGATTTGGTCTGCTTTGCTGCCAAAGTTACAGTCTTTAGTCTGCATGGAATGGAATGCAGATATACAGACGTGGCAAAGCAAAACACCTCCATAGAATTTGATCTCTGTATTGAGGCCATTCAAATGTGCAGAGCCAGGTCAAAAATCTCTTACTCCTTCCTTTCCCAATTCTTTCCCTGGGAATCCCCTCAGGAGAAGCAGGATTCCCTCTCCCTTTTCTTTCCTTCCCACAATCCATCTGCTCACTTGCCTCTATTTTCACTTGTAACACTTCCTACAAAATCTCAATCCAAACCATGATATTACAATTCCGTTTGCACGTGTTTCCTCCTGAACAAATCCTCTTCCTTCTTTCCTGCCACATCCCAATATTTCGCAACGGTGTTAAGTCTCCATTGGCAGCAAGTGCCCCCTTAGAGCTTGAGCCACCCATCCGATTCGTCGGCTGTCGCCAAGTACTGGATGAGACAATACAAAACTGATCAAATCAGAACCAGTTTCTCTCCCCTGGCCTCCAGTCACACGTCGTCCACACAGCACAACAGTCGCTGCGAGGCTGAGTTTCTCAGTCCAGTCTCACGCCCTCACCTTCGACCTTTCGGGAGTTTCCCGAGGATCAGGGCGGCTGCACAAGGATCGGTTGAGAGGGGCCCTGGGAGCCTCTGGGAATGAATGAGGGTCACACAACAGACAACTCTCACACAGGCCAGACCCGTACCCAAAAATACCTGATCAGATACTTACATCCTGGAAACTTGTAATACCAGCCAAATGGGGTTCCCCTTAGGCATTTGCCAACCAAAAACCGTTGCCCCGCAGAAGTCGAAGGCCTCCCTTCACAGCTGGTACCTTGGCAGGATATCCAAAGATCCTCTACGCTAAAAAGAGCGTGTGGCGGCTAGAGAGGATGAAAGGGTCCTGTCTCACCATTCTCGCTTGTGTGGATGCACAGCATCTCCCCGATTCCGTCCTGTCGGCTGTGAACCCGGGATCAGAAGAAGGACTCTTGTCCCTTCTCCCCGCCTTCTCCACCGGAAAGCTGCCACACTGATCCGCAATTCAGAGGCTCGGAGATCATTTTCTTGTCAGGGCAAATAGGTTTCTTCACAATTGAATGAATGGATCCAAGGCTACCTAGATAGGAACCCCCCATGTTAATTTCCTCAGGGTTATATAGAATACACCAAAGGGGAGTGAATACAATAGACAGGAAGGGGATTGATATGGACAGGAAAGTGATTGGAGACACGTCACAGCACCATAAAGAAAAGTTACATTTCACTCTAATTAGATGCCTTTGACAAGCCTTCTAAACTAAAGTCATCCTGAACAGGCTGGCCAAGTAAAAAAACAAAAAGGTTACATGTGTGAACTTACAGGGTTAGGGAGGCACTTTAGCAAGCCTGTAAAACACAGAGATTGCACTTTGACAGTTACCCACTAATAGAGGGGGGTCCTCTGGTCTTCACCGCCAGACACCGAGGCCTCTTTTGATGTGTTTATGGCAGGGCAGTGGGGTGGGATGGTAAGAATTGCTTTTCTGATTGAAATCCTGATATGGGGGACATTCGGATTCTCTCCCGGACAATCCCCAGCTGGGGGTGGGGGGCAGGCAGTTTCCCAACTAAGAGGGGTGGGATTCTGCCCTCAGGGTGGAAGTGCCCTTCTGCTGCCTCTGCAAAGGAGCCACGAAGGGGAAACGTTGGCCAATCACTGGTACCGGATGAGCGGTCACTGGAGAGTCGGAAGCAGCCAGGAGGGGAGGGGCGCCCAAGTCCCTGCTCAGCATGGGGCTCCCAGCCAATCTTCCCTCCCAGATGGCCTCCAGTGCCTGCAGTGCAGCAGCGCCATCAGTGCAGCAGCGCCAACATGCGAGGGCACAGCTTCCGTTGTCACACGGGATGAGCGTGTGGCCAGCCGGGCGGACGCCTGCCTGGAATCTGGCTTCCTATTCCTGGAGCCCCTCATCCCAGGTCCTCCCGTCCCAAATGCTCAGGAAGGGATCCAGGCCCTCTTCCGCCTGACAGCCCTCTTTCCTGATCTCCGTGAATACTCCTCACGAGGAGGCCTGACCAATGCCAAACGGAACGGGACCAGTTCCCCACATGGTCTGGAAGTGATCCTTCCCTCCATGCAGCCCAAGGCAGCGTTTGTCCTTCTTGCAGCTGCATCACACGCTTGTCCAACGTTCGGCTTGTGATTCACAGCAATTCCAAGTTGCTTCTCATTTGGAAAATCCCTGAGACACGCACCTCCCATCTGCAGAACTTGCCGCTTTAGTATTAAACATCTATGCCATACACTTGTTGGTGCACTTCGGGTGGTTTACAGCAATCCTTTAAAACACAATTAGAAAGACACCACAGTATATAAACATGTTGAAAAATGAGGAAAAGTTTCCACAGAAACATTTCACACCACATTGGAAACACATAAAAGCTCCAGGAAGTGCCACAACAACAAGATAAAATCAGACAGAATCCAAGAAAAGAAAGGGCAAACCCCAGAAATAAATGAAATACCTTGCAGTAAAACCTTGACCTGGCGCTGAACGGATTCCCGGGTTGGCATCAGGTGGGCACCTCTGACATCCATTCTCTGCTCCGCTTGCTCCCTGTCATTCCGTGTGTGGAAGGACCCTGGACCCACGACCGAGCTCGGGGTCCACTCGCTGGGGTGCACACCCTGAGATGATGCCACTGAGAAGCCCAGGGGCCAATGCAGTGGCCAGCTCTGGATCCATCCGCGAGTGGCTCCGTCACAGCGCTTTGAGCTACTTTCCTGATCGGAAAATCATGGGGCACCTCATCCCCTTCAAAGAAAATGCTGGACTCAACAGGCTTCCTCTCGAATCCAGAAGAGATCCTAAGACCCCCGCGTAATGCTTCTTCGCTGATCCAGCTCCACCGTACCTCCCGGTGGCCCACCATACCCGGAAATCCATCCAGGCCAGGCACCCAGCGCTCTGTCCTAGTGGTTGCTACTTCCTGGAACTTGCTCCATTCCTGCCCAAAGCCATTGTAATTGGGGGCATCACTGTCTCCCATGGCAGCAAATCCTGCCGTTAAGCGATATGCTGTGTGCAGAAATAAGTCCTTTTATCTGCCCTAAACATTCCACCAATGGGGTTCAGGGGCTGATCCCGGGTTCAAGTGTTAGGGGGGAGTAAGAATCGTAGCCTAGTGGGGCTCTAAGGGGCAATGAAGGCCATCAGGGCCAACCCCCTCCTGTTGCAAGACATCCCACTCGGGTGGCTGGCCAGATTCTCCCTGAATGTCACCTGTGTGGGACAGTCCCCCGCCCCCCAGGCAGCTGCCTCCACTGCTGTATTGCTCTCTCAGTGAGGAAGCCTTCCCTGCTGTCCAGCCTGAAACTGGGTTGCCATTTTTGTGAGGCGTCCCAGTCCTTTCTCCAACTCAACCGCGTTGCTATTGAGCTGGGACAACCAGAACAGGAGATGGTGTTTCAAGTGCAGTTGTGGCTGAGATTTGTTCAAGGGTAATTAGATCCAGAAATTCCACCTTCGCTTCCATTCCTCACAGTGAACACAATGGCATTTGAGGTTTACATAGTGAACATGCAATGCAATCCCTTCTCAAGATCCCTTCCCTGCTCACGGCACGCTTTCACAGAATTTCTCACCCATGTGGAGAAGTCTTTGGTGTTGAATAAGAGACGAACTCAGACTGAAGTCTTCTCCACATTCCATACATGTGTATGGCTTCTCTCGAGTGTGGGTTCTTTGATGCCTTGTAAGATGTCCACTCCCACTGAAGCTCTTTCCACATTCCATGCATGTGTATGGCTTCTCCCCAGTGTGGGTTCTTTGATGCCTTCTAAGAGTTCCACTACAAGTGAAGTTCTTTCCACATTCTATGCATTTGTATGGCTTCTCCCCTGTGTGGGTTCTTTGATGTCGAGTAAGGGCTGTAATATGACTGAAGTCTTTTCCACATTCCATGCATATGTATGGCTTCTCCCCAGTGTGGGTTCTTTGATGCCTTGTAAGGTGTCCACTCCCACTGAAGCTCTTTCCACATTCCATGCATGTGTATGGCTTCTCTCCAGTGTGGGTTCTTTGATGCCTTCTAAGAGTTCCACTACAAGTGAAGTTCTTTCCACATTCCATGCATTTGTATGGCTTCTCCCCTGTGTGGGTTCTTTGATGTCGAATAAGTGCTGTACGCTGACTGAAGGCTTTTCCACATTCCACGCATGTGTAAGGCTTCCCTCTAGTGTGGGTTCTTTGATGCTTTCTAAGATTTCCACTACAAGTGAAGTTCTTTCCACATTCCATGCATTTGTATGGCTTCTCTCCAGTGTGGGTTCTTTGATGCCTTCTAAGATTTCCACTACAAGTGAAGTTCATTCCACATTCCATGCATTTGTATGGTTTCTCTCCTGTGTGGGTTCTGTGATGATGAGTAAGATCTCCACTCCCACTGAAGGCCTTTCCACATTCCATGCATTTGTATGGCTTCTCTCCAGTGTGGATCCTGTGATGACTTAGGAGATGTCCACTATGACTGAAGCTCTTTCCACATTCCATGCATGTGTATGGCTTCTCTCCAGTGTGGGTTCTTTGATGCTGTATTAGATGTGCACTCCGAATGCAGGCCTTTCCACATTCCATGCATGTGTATGGCTTCTCTCCAGTGTGGGTTCTTTGCTGCATTATAGGACTTGCACTACAAGCGAAGCTATTTCCACATTCCATGCATGCATATGGCTTCTCTCCAGTGTGTATTCTTTGATGCCTTATAAGACTTCCACTACAAGTGAAGCTCTTTCCACATTCTATGCATGCGTATGGCTTCTCCCCAGTGTGCGTTCCTTGAAGCCTTCTAAGATATCCACTCCCACTGAAGCTCTTAACACATTCCTTGCTTTTCTTTGCTATCTCCCCAGTGTGCTTTCTTTGGCATCTAGAAACATCACCTGGATCACTGAAGGTCTTACAATATTCCATGTATTTATAGAGGTGCTCTAAAGGCTGGGCTCCTCCATCCCCTGGAAGCCTCTCACCAGCCCTTACACTCTCACTACTTTCCATGATCATACAGGGCTTCCTCAATTGTTGGATTGTGTTGCCTATTGTCAGTTCCTGCTCTCTGAGACTCGTTCCATGTGAGACACATTCACCTGCGTCCTGCAGAGCTAGATGGCAAGCGAGGTTCCTGCACGGATCTCTTTCAACATTCTGCACATTCACTCAGTCTCTGGAGGTTCCAGAAGATGGAATCTTTCCAGAAGATGATTTCCAACACTGTGAGAAATACAGGATTATTGTCTCCTGTTCTTTACTTGGTTTTCCCTGTGCTTCTTGCATTCTGTGCAACTGGAAATGTCTCTTTTCTCACTTCGTCCTCACTTCTTTCTGATGATATGACACAGGGATCCAAATAATTCGACTGTCTTGCAGTTCATCTGCTTGGGAAGAAAGAGAAAATGAAAATCTTGCAAGGAATGAAAGGCCAAAACAGCCGAGATCATTCCAGCTCAAGGCAAAGTTGGCACCTTTCTTGCCAACATCTCCAACTTTCCCCCTTCTGCAGTTTGGAAGCCCTGCCAAAGCCTCACTTCTGAGGAATTGCCTCCAAGCGGAGAGCTCACATGCGGCGAACTCTTGAGAAACTCTGAACTGCCTAGGTGGCCAGACAAGGAAATAATTATTTCCAGTAAGAAATGAAAGCTAATATTTAAGGGTATCGCACTGGCAGTAAAGTTGAGATCAAAACACACCTGACGCACTCTTACCAAACGCAAAGAGATATGGTATAAGGAACAGACACATAGAGAGACAAGATTTGCTAGGACCGCTGCAAAGAAAAGATCCAGACCATGGACCGCCCTCCTCCAGCAGCTCCCAGTGAGGCAGTCAAGCGGGCAGAGACCCGGCCATCCCTTCGATGTGGCATTTTCAGGCAGGAATATTGCAGCCCTGCCGGGAACGCCTCAACTGGGCAAGGGTGCGGCCCCTCAATGCACTGAAAGGTTCTGCGTATCCCAAGGGAACCGCATGCAGCGCCCAGGTTGACTCACAAGGAGACTTGCTGATCTTTGAGACACTGGAAAGGCACACAAGGCCAGCAACCATCACTCAGCCAGGCTCCCATCAGCCAGAACGGAGGGAAGCAGGCCCTGCTCTTCTTCACAGCGAGAGCCTGGCTGGATGCAGGTGGGCGCTCTGAGGGTCCCTCGAGGGGAACCACATCGGCTTCAGGGTCACACCAAGCCCAGCTCTGCCCACTGGCAAAACACGTTTCCAGCCATATGCTCATTCTGCTGTGGTGACTTGGAGTGGCTGTGCTGTGGTAGATGGGATCGAGAGCCACCTGTGCACCGTTGCATTAACTCAGCCTGAGCTGGACTGCAAGCTCAGAAGCGAGCCTCAGAAGCACATCTTTTCCGCTGCCTGGTACCCCGTGCCGGTCCTTCCTCCGTCTTCCAGGCCGAGACTAAAGCACAGACGTGTCTGCCTGCCTGGGAGCTGATTGATGGGCTGACAGAAGAAAGCAGGGGAAAGGTTGAGACGGGGCCTCAGATTGTGAGACATGGAATGAAGGGCTCAGGTTACAAGCAGCCCCTTCCTGGTTAGGTATCAGGAATAAGTCAGTGACTGTTGGAGCAGCATGGCAAGATCCGGTTCCCCTGGCAGTTTGTGGACTGTGCAACGTGCAGGCATGCGAGATGCAACCGGACAGCCATCTGGGAGGGAGGATCCCGCTTGGAGACCTGCACCGAGCAGGGAGGTGGGACCTGAAGGCCCCGCAGAACTTTGCAACCGGCCCTTCTAGGACGCCCTCCCACAGGCTGTCCTGCAATGCAAGAACAGGGGGGTTTCAAGGGACTGAGGGGCCACCGAGTCCGAAGCCCCGCTCAGGGCAGGAGTCCAGCTAGAGCATCGCTGGCAGGTGGCTGTCCTGATGCCTCTTACAGGCCTCCAGGGGCAGGAGGGCAGCGCAGGGAGGGCAGCTGGAGAGGGAGGAGGGCGGGAGCAAGGCGGGCACGAGAAAAGACGGCCTTCCTCTGCCAGTCCTGCAAGGGAGGCCTGCTCCTTCCAGGCGAATTCCATTCCTCTCTGAGAGCAGGGGCCGCGCCCCCCAAGCAGCCGCCCCTCCCGCTGCCCGGGGGGCTGACGGGGCACCGACGCTGCCCCCCCCCGCTCACCCCACGAGGCCGCCCCCTCCCGGCCGGGGGTCCCGCCGGGCTCGCCAGGGAACCGTCCGGGCGCCTCGTCCCGCCGGGCGACGGACCGTCCCCTGGGCAGCGCCGAGCGAGGCACTTCGGCTCCTCTCGGCTCCAGCTCCGGCCACGGGGGGCGAGGCGAGCGCGCCCTTCCCCGCGGAGGGGCCGCCCCGACCGCCTCCCCGCGCGGGGCTGCACGGAGCGCTGCGCCCCTTCCTTCCGTGGGGGGCAAGGGGCGATCCTGCCCCCCCCGCGCCCCCCGCGGCGCCTGCCGGGCCCGGGCCCGCGTCCCAGGCTCCCCGGGGCTGCACGCCTCTCCGGGGGCTCCGAGAGGGGGCCGCGCACCGGGGCCGCGCCGCTCACCCCACGAGGCCGCCCCCTCCGGCCGGGGGTCCCGCCGGGCTCGCCAGGGAACCGTCCGGGCGCCTCGTCTCGTCCCGCCGCGCCGCTTTCCTGCTCCTCCCAGACCCGCCGGGGCGGAAGCGACGCCTCTCCTGCCCGCCCCTCCGGGAGGAAGGCAAAACCCGGGTCGCGGATCCCCAACTGGGCGCTCCGATTCACCAGGATTTTGCACAGCACCAGCTCCCGGAATAGTTTAACCCTTATACTGGCCTTGGACAAGCGCTACTATTTATGCTGTGTTAGCTGTTGCTTTCAGTGGGGCTGTTATTCTGGGTTTTGTTCTCGGATTATGTATAATACTTCCCCCTGCGGGGAAGCGCTTTTCTCCTCTTACTTCTGTCAATGGGTTATGTAGTAAAGATCAGTTCTATATTTTTCTTTTACTTCATGAATGCATAAGAAATATACTCGATTCATGAATAAAACAATATTAATTGACTTGTTTGCCCCTCAACGCCTTTGGAGAACTTCCAGAATCCGGAGTCCGCGGCTGCCGGCGCTCTGGGACACAGAGGCCGTTTCCTTCCCGTGCCTTCCCAGCTTTCTGCCACAGTTTTTATATTCCCTCTGCCCTTGGAGAGCTCCCTCCCCCTTCCTGTTCTTTTGTTTTTGTTGAAAGGGCACGTGGATCCGTATAATTCTCACGGCCCCTGCAATCCCGTGCTTGAAAACAAGGCAAAAGCAACGTCTTCTGCAACCAGTTACCGGCCAAAACAGGAGGTTTCTCCAGCTCCACGTGCCGCTCCTTCGCTTTCAGCGCCTTGAATGGAGTCTCTTTCACGCTTCTCAGGGGGGCTTTCGCAGCCTGCCTGTCACTGCGGTGCTTCACCTGCACTGGGGCTCAGAAGAACCCTTCTCTCTCCGTTTGCCCAGGCAGGAAACTCAAACACACACGATTTGTATGAAGGCAGCTCTGTAGCATCGAAACGCAAAGACCGGGCCCTTCCCTCCTCAGGCTGAAATGCCATGGGGACTGGCTTCGCATTGTTTCAGGGTGCCTTGGCTTGGATGCCTGGGGGTTGGGCATGGAGGGCGCTTCCAGGACTGCCCTCTTCCCTGAACCCAAACCATGCCTTGGGCTCCCCAGGAAAACCGAGGGGGGTCTGCTGGGAAGGAAGGTGTTGGTGGTACTGGCGGTTCAGGGACAGGGGGACCTCACGAGCAGGAGCCTCGAGCAGGAGGCTCTGGAAGCCTCGCCACCCATCTCGGCAGCCTGAGAGCCATGCCAAGGACAGGTCCTGCCCCTCCTGCCGTCCTGGCCATCACCACGTCTTCTCACAAATTGTGAGGGCCAGGGTGATGTAGTGGTTAGAGCACAGGACTGGGACTTAGGGCGTCCAGGTTTTAGTCCCCATTCGGCCACGAAGCTTTCAGCCCGGGGTCATTGCTGTGAGGACAAGACTGAGAGGAGCAGCACTTATCTCAGCTGCCTTGGGTTCCTTGAAAGGAAAAGGCTGGGATATGAATATAGGGAAGAAATTCTTCAATTTGGCTCTCCTGAAACTCCCACCAATGCACCTCATAAGGAGACACTCATTGCTGGTATCGGAAGGGGCAGAAATCGCTCCCCATCCGCTCCCTCAGCATCATGCATCCTTCTGTGCAGCTGTGGGATCTCTCCCCGACTCAGCTTTATTTATTTATTTATTTATTTATTTTATTTATTTATTTGGAAATTTATAGGCCGCCCCTTGCCACAAGCCTCGGGGCGGCTCACAACAAAATACAAACAATTTCTGATACATTAAAATTTCCAAATATTAAAAATTACATACATTAAAAACTGGCCCATCTCCAGGTCTAAATTAAAACCATCCAAATATCAATAAATTAACATTTAAAATATTGTTTGAATAAAAAGGTCTTCGCCTGGCGCCGAAAAGCAAATAAAGACGGCGCCAGGCGAGCCTCTCTGGGGAGCGCATTCCATAAATGGGGCGCCACCGCAGAAAAAGCCCTCCTCCGGGTACTCACCCTCCGAATGTCTCTCACAGAGGGTTCCCGGAGGAGGGCATCAGCCGCAGAACGTAAGGGGCGGGAGGGTATATATGGTCGCAGGCGCTCCTTTAGGTAGCCGGGACCCAAGCCGTGAAGGGCTTTATAGGTGACAACCAACACCTTGAATTGGGCCTGGACTTCAAGGGGGAGCCAGTGAAGCTGACGGAGGACTGGGGTTATGTGAGCACAATGCCCAGTCCCCGTCAGCACCCTGGCAGCTCTATTCTGCACCAATTGAAGTATCCGGACCGTCTTCAAGGGAAGCCCCACGTAGAGCACGTTACAATAATCTAACCGGGAAGTCACCAACGCGTGAGTCACCGTCGCCAAGCAGTCGAATTCCAGAAAGGGACGCAGCTGATGGATCAGCCGAAGCTGATGGAAGGCACTCCTCGCCACTGCTGACACTTGAGCTATCAAGGTCAGCTTTCCGGGAGTCCCGCAGCCCAGATGTTGCAGCTGTTTCTGCCCAGACCCTTGGTCCTTTGTCAGCCCCGCAGTGAGTGTTTTTTGGCAAGGGGAGCAGAACGGCACTGCCAAAGAGGCGTCTGGTGCGCTTTGCCTGAGCTGGGTGGGTGATGCTCTGCTCGCAGCAGGAGCAGCTGGCGCTCCCTGGAAGGAGGCTGCCTGCAGCTTTGGGTGCTGACCGGAGAAGCGCCAAGGGGGCACAGGGCTCTTCCCTTCCGTGCCCTCTGGTTGCACAGGTGGCACTGCCAGAGTGGCTCCGGCGCCCTCCCACCCAGGAGGCCGCCTGGTGCTTCCTGGGCTGCCCTGGAAGCACTTGCAGCTGCTCCGAAAGAGGCCGGTGAGACGGATGGTTCAAGAACTGGCCGGCGCCGTATTGTGGCCATCGCTGCATGGACAGCCTCCCTCTCTTCCCCTTGTAAGCTACCCAGATAATCCCTTGCGAGTTCAGGCAACCTGCTAAGCCACATGGGCTAGCAAGCTGGCTCTCTGTGTCGTGCGAATCCGGGAACAAGAGCTGGACAGGCAGAAGCCGTCTTGGACGCTGCTCTCCCAAAAACAGGATGGCGTTCAATGTGGAGAAGTGCAAGGTCTTGCACTTGGGGCATAGGAATAGCTGTCATAAGTACAGGTTAGGTGACAAGTGGCTGGAGAGCAGCACCTGTGAAAGGGACCTCAGGGTACTGGTTGACTGCAGGCTAAACATGAGTCAGCAGTGTGATGCAGTGGCCAAGAGGGCGAATGCCACCCTTGGTTGCATAGCCAGAAGTGTGGCTTCTAGATCAAGAGAGGTATTAGTACCACTCTACACGACTCTGGTGTGTCCACAGCTGGAGTGTTGTGCTCAATTTTGGGCCCCTCATTACAGAAAGGATATAGCCAGGCTGGAGTCAGTGCAGCGTAGGGCCACAAGGTTGGTGGCCAGTTTGCAGGGGATGCCGTATGAGGCAAGACTGAAGGAACTGGGTTTCTTCAGCCTGGAGGAGACTCAGAGGGGATATGTTGGTGACATGTATGAGGGGGTGTCACATGGCGGGGGGTAGAGACCTGTTCTCCCCTGCAGAGGAAGGCAGGACGCGCTCCAATGGAGCAAAGCTCAGGGAACCACGGTTCAATTTGGATGCCAGGAAGCACTTCCTGACAGTCAGAACCCCAAGGGTGTGGAATGGGCTTCCACAAGAGGTCATTGAGGCCCCATCGGTGAGGGTGTTCAAGGATAGGCTGGACATCCACATGGTGGGCATGTTGTGAGCAGAGCCGGCTGGTGCTGGAGGTCAGACTAGAGGGCCTGGGAGGCCCCTTCTGACTTGCTCTGTTTCTATGTTTCTAATATAACATGTTCCAGGTGTAAGAAATCCATGCTGGGATTTCACCAGTGCTACTAAAGCATTGTTGTGAGCCGCCCCGAGGCTTGTGGCAAGGGGCGGCCTATAAATTTCCAAATAAATAAATAAATAAATAAATAAAATAAACATTCTATTACACACTGAAGCAGCATTCTAAAACTGAAAACTTAGAAATTAGGAAGTCCACTACTTTCTTCCGACAGGGACATATAGTACAGAAGGGAGTAACAAAACTAACAGAAGTACACAGAGACAGCCAGAGTAACAACTTCAAGAAACTCCCCCTCTTTCCTACCGCATTATCATCTAGCCTACTTAGCATTAGGCAAATGTTAGTCTCCTGGATCCAAGTCTTGAAGCCAGAACCTGATCCTGGTCCCCGATAGGCAGCTTTTCTTCCGGGCTCTTCTCCCTTGCCCCCTCCAGTTGTGGGCCCTTGGCTGACCCTGATGTCAGCTTCTTCTCATCCTGGTCTTTTATGTGCTAGTCCTCCCTTGCAGGGTTGGTGTCTGAGCAGGAACTTCAGGTCCTCCACGAGTTCCATGGTCCTCTGGTCTCCTTGTGATATTTGGAGCTTTTCTCAGCCTGGAATAACGTTCCCACATAGGCGCTCCCTCCGATCTCACTGCTGTGTGTGGCAAGGGGCCATTGGGCTAGGATTCAGCTCCCCCTTCATGCCCTCCTGACCATGAAAGACATTATTGCACCCAGACCTGGAGACAGGATCCTCAGAGCTCCTCACAACGCCAAACCCATACGCACACTGGGCTGCTGGCTTTTGGAGGGAAGAGAGCGAGTTCCACTCTCCCTCTTCTTTCCTGTCCTCCCCTATGGAAACCAGCCTGCACTCTCCCAGTGAGTTCAGACTGTCAATGTACAAATGCTCGCGCAGGAGCTCGGGCTGTTAACCGGTGTGCTGATAGCACAGTTGCAACTGTTCTGAAAAGAGTCTGAAAACTGATAGAGCCTTCAGATGGCCACTTTGCCCCACTGTCCAATTGATGCTGGGGCCAAATAGAATTACAGCCGGCATTTTGTTTCATTTTCTTTGCTATGGAATCTCTTTCGAACTTTTTCCCATTCACAAAAGACAACCCAGAGCTGTGCACATTTGCTTTGACTTACCTTGACCCATTGAACTTGGGCAGTAGACAGTATTCCAGATGAGATTCAAAATCCTAAAAGACGATGCAGTTAAAGTGCCACACTAAGCATGCCCAAAGAGGGGCAATGCCAAAGATTGTTCCTACAAGTTAGGCTCCAGCAGTAGGTGGACCAAGAACTACTAGAAGTACTAGCAGGGTTTCAAAGAGGCAGAGGAACTAGAGATCCAATTGCCAACATAGGCTGGATCATGGAGGAAGCTAGGGAGTTCCAGAAAAACATCTACTTCTGTTTCATTGACTACGCTAAAGCCTTTGATTGATTGATTGATTGATCACAGCAAATTGTGGTAAACTCTTAAAGAGATGGGAGTACCAGACCATCTTATTTGTTTCTTGAGAAACTTGTCAAGAAGCAATGGTTAGAATTAGACATAGAACTACAGCAAGGCTCAAAATTGGGAAGGAATAGAGCAAGGCTGTATATTGTCCCACGGCCTATTTAACTTATATGCAGAGCACATCATGCGAAAGGCTGGGCTAGATGGATCACAAGTTGGAATTAAGCTTCCTGGGAGAAATATCAACAACATGAGATATGCAGATTATACCAGTCTAGTGACAGAAAGTGAGGAGGAACTAAAGAGCCTCTTGATGCAGGTGAAAGAAGAAAGAACAAAAGTCAGCTTGAAACTTAACATCCAGAAAACTAAAATCATAGCATCTGGTCCTATCAATTTCTGGCAAATAGATGGGGAAGAAATGGAGGCAGTGACAGATTTCATTTTCCTGGGCTCCAAGATCACTGCAGACGGGGACTGCAGCCAAGAAATGAAAAGACGCTTGCTCCTTGGGAGTAAAGCTATAGTAAATCTAGACAGCATCCTAAAAAGCAGAGACATCACCCTGCCAACAAAAGTGCGTATAGTCAAGGCCATGATTTTTCCTGTTGCAATATATGCCTATGAAAGCTGGGCCATAAGGAAAACGCCTAAAATCGAGGTCTTTGAATTGTGGTGCTAGAGAAGACTCCTGCAAGTCACATGGACTGCAAGGAGATCAAACCAGTCAGTCTTAGAGGAGATCAACCCTGACTGCTCCTTCAAAAGCCAAATCCTGAAGATGAAACTCAAATGCTTCAGCCATCCAATGAGAAGGAAGGACTCCCTGGAGAAGAGCCTAATGCTGGGAACAACTGAGGGCAAAAGAAGATGGCAAAGAATGCAATGGGGTCCCTGAAGCAATCGGAGTGAGCTGGAGTGGGGGGGGGGTGCTCACACACTTCTGTGGGATCCGCTTCTCCCAGACCCAAACCAGGTCTGGATCCTGGCCAGACTTCGCTTTATCTGTTCCAGCAAGAATCTCCAAAAACCTCCTTCCATCCAAGGAGTCCCCTTCCACTTTGATCGAACCAGCCTCTTCCCATAGAGTTCAACTCTACTCGGGACTCACTGGTTGTCGGGCAGGGAAGGGCAGCTTGCCGGACTCTAACCAGAGGCTTTTTCTCTCTTCCTGTGGCGGAATGTGATTGTTTGCATTCCTATATGCTAGAAAGACTTCACCCCGTGCCTTATCCAAAATGGAGTTTAATTTTACTCCTGTAAAGACCATCTCAGCCTTAACTTTGACATCCCCCTATGAAGGCTTGAGTGGTCTGAAAAAGCAAGCTCAAGCAGGCTGTTGAGGCTGCTGCCTGAAGACATTCCCTTATCTTGGCCAAGCCCAACAGAGTATGATGGGGGAAGCTCTCGTGGGAGTGTTGTCGCTGAGAGCAGAAGGGACCCTGTTTCAGTGTCCCTGCTCTGCGATTTGGTCTGCTTTGCTGTCAGTTACAGTCTTTAGTCTGCATGGAATGGAATGCAGATATACAGACGTGGCAAAGCAAAACACCTCCATAGCATTTGATCTCTGTATTGAGGCCATTCAAATGTGCAAAGCCAGGTCAAAAATCTCTTGCTTGTTCCTTTCCCAATTCTTTCTTTGGGAATCCCCTCAGGAGAAGCAGAATTCCCTCTCCCTTTTCTTTCCTTCCCACAATCCATCTGCTCACTTGCCTCTATTTTCACTTGTAACACTTCCTACAAAATCTCAATCCAAACCATGATATTACAATTCCGTTTGCACGTGTTTCCTCCTGAACAAATCCTCTTCCTTCTTTCCTACCACATCCCAATATTTCGCAACAGCGTTAAGTCTCCATTAGCAGCAAGTGCCCCCTTAGAGGTTGAGCCACCCATCCGATTCATCGGCCGTTGCCAAGTACTGGATGGGACAATACAAAACAGATCAAATCAGAACCAGTTTCTCTCCCCTGGCCTCCAGTCACACGTCATCCACACAGCACAACAGTCACTGCGAGGCTGAGTTTCTCAGTCCAATCTCACGCCCTCGCTTTCGACCTTTTGCGCGTTTCCCGAGAATTGGTGCGGCTGTGCAAGAATCGGTTGAATGGGACCCTGGGAGCCTCCGGGAATGAATGAGGGTCACCCAACAGACAACTCTCACACTGGTGCCAGACCTGTACCCACAAAGACCTGACCAGATACTTACATCCTGGAATCTTGTAATACCAGCCAAACTTAGACAATTGCCAACCAAAAACCGTTACCCCGCAGGAGTCGAAGGCTCTCCTCACAGCCGGTATCTTGCCAGGATATCCAAAAACCCTCTACACTAAAAAGATCGTGTGCCGGCTAGAGAGGATCAAAGGATCCTGTCTCACCGTTGTCACTTGTGTGGAAGCACAGCGTCTCCCTGATTTCGTCCTGTTGGCTGTGACCCCGGGATCAGAAGGAGGACTCTTGTCCCTTCTCCCCGCCTTCTCCACCGGAAAGCTGTCACACCGATCCGCAATTCAGAGGCTCTGAGATCAGTTCCATGCCAGGGCAAATAGGTTTCTTTACAATTGAAGGCATGGATCCATGCCTAAGTAGGAACACCCCATGTTAATTTCCTCAGGGTAATATAGAAAACACAAAAGGGGAGTGACTACAATACACAGGAAGGTGATTGGATGCTTTGATATGGATAGAAAAGTGCTTGGATACAGTTCACAACACCATAAAGAAAAGTTACATTTCACTCTAAGTAGATGCCTTTGACAGGCCTTCTAAATTAAAGTTACCTTGAACAGGCTGGCCAAGTTAAGCAAACAAAAAGGTTGCATGTGTGAACTTACAGGGTTAGGGAGGCACTTTAGGAAGCCTGTAAAACACAGAGATTGCACTTTGACAGTTACCCACTAACGGAGTGGGGTCCTCTGGTCTCCACCACCAGAGACCCAGGCATCCTTTTTAATCTGTTTATGGCAAGGCAGTAGGGTGGGATGGTAAGAATTGCTTTTCTGATTACAATCCTAATATGGGGGACATTTGGATTCTCTCCCGGCCAATCCCCAGCCGGGAGGGGCAGGAGTTTTCCTGCCAAAGAGTGGGATTCTGCCCTCAGGGTGGGAGTCCCCTTGTCCTGCCCCTGCTAAGCAGCCACCAGGGGGAACCGTGTGCTGATCACTTTCAATGGCTCAGCGGTCCCTGGAGAGTCGAAAGAGGCCAGGAGGGGAAGGGCTCCCATGTCCCTGCTCAGCACGGGGCTCCCAGCCAATCTTCCCCCAACGAGATGGCTGTCCAGCGGCCTCTCCAGTGCTTCCAGGGTGGCAGCGCCACCACCAGGCGAGGACACAGCTTCCGTAGTCACACGGGATGAGCATGTGGCCAGCCCGGCTGACACCTGCCTGGAATCTGGCTTCCTGCCCCCGGAGCCCCTCATCCCAGGTCCTCCTGTCCTGGATGCTCGGGAAGGGATCCCGGCCCACGTCCGCCTGACAGCCCCCCTTTCCTGATCTCTGTGCCCAGAACTAGGCATACTCCTCACGAGGAGGCCTGACCAATGCCGAGTGCAGGGGGACCAGTTCCCCACATGGTCTGGAAGTGATCCTTCCCTCCATGCAGCCCAAGGCAGTGTTTGTCCTTCCTGCAGCTGCATCACACGCTTGTCCAATGTTCGGCTTGTCCAACATTTCACCATCCCACTCGGGTGGCTGGCCAGATTCTCCCTGAATGTCTCCAGTGTGGGAGAGCCCAGCGCCTCCCCGGGCAGCTGCTTCCTCTGCCGTTTTGCTCTGACAGTGAGGAAGCCTTTCCTGAAGTCCAGCCTGAATCTGGGTTGTCGTTTTTGTGACTCTTCCCGGTACTTTCTCCAACCGTGTTGCACCTTAGCTGGGACAAGCAGAACAGGAGACGGTGTGTCTAGTGCAGTTGCTACAGAGAACTGTACATGCGGAGTAAGACCCAGAAATTCTACCTTCGCTTCCATTCCCCACTGTGACCAGAACGGCATCTGACATTTTCCCATTGAAAGGGAAATGGGCTGACCTTTTCATCGCACAGCCTGCCCTCAAGATCTCTTCCTTGCTCACGGCATGCTTTTGCGGAGCCTCTTCCCCGTGTGGGTTCTTTGATGTTGAGAGAGGGCTGCACTCCCACTGAAGGCCTTTCCGCATTCCATCCATTTGCAAGGCTTCACTCCAGTGTGGGTTTTGTTTAACAAATTTTGTTAAAATTTTTAAACTAACACTAAAAACGTCAATCATCTAATACATCAGACGTAATGGATCAGCCCCCTACACATTTTTTTAAAACATTCTTTAGTCATATTCAAATCCATTTATGATAACTTAAAAAACATCTTTCAATCTAAGCCAACTCCAAAAACATGTTGAAGTCTATGCAAAGTCCCGTTTCTCTAGCCAATAATAAAAGAAAAAATTCCCAAGTTGGATAGAAGTCAGTATCTTCTTTCTCCTTCAAGGATAAATTCAGTCTGACCTTTTCTGCACAATCCAGGATCTTTTAATCAATTCATCGATGGGTAATTCTTCATTGTTCCAGTATTAAACAAATATACTCCTCAGAGCAATGATTACATGTAAAATCAGATACATGTCTTATTTACTACTGTCCCAGTATAATGTCTAATAAAAAAAAGAAATTTCAGGTTTAAGAAACTAAGGATTTTTGTACCACTTCCTCTACCATATATAATAAAAAATACCCAGTCTATATTTACATATCCAACATCCATTTGACATCTTGAAAAACATCTTGGCTAATCTATTTGGCGACAGCTACCACATCTTATGCAAGCTTTCTTTCTATGAAGTTGCTAATACTTCATCTAATTTAAGCATCACTTAGTCAAATACTATTAACTCCTTCTAAAAGCCCCACTCTTTACAATCTTTAACATATCTCGATTGTATCTGTACCTTATGTCACGAAAAGATATCAACTCCCTGTTCTTGTATTTCTTAGCTCAATTTCAATCCTCCATCTTTATCCAAAATGTACATCATATCTTATCATCCCTTCAACATTCAATGCATTTGGATACAGAGATGCTTTCATGGGTGAAAAAAAAATCTAACTATAACTTATCCTACACCAGCATTAATGGTTTTCTAGTGCACAGAATGCTGTTACCAGCCCTCCGAAGTGGTACCTTTTTATCTACTTGCATTTACATGCTTTCAAACTGCAAGGTTGGCAGGAGATGGAACAGAGCAACGGGAGCTCACCCCATTGTGCAGATTCGAACCGGCAACCTTTCGATCAACCAGCCCAGAAGCACAGCGGTTTAAACCACTGCCCCACCTGCAGTCCCCTAGTATAGTAACTTTAAAAAAATAAAAAAATCATGTAACTTAGCCTTCTCATACCACATATAAACGTGCCAACCCATTGAAATCATTCCTTTTAAAATAGAAAATTCTCTTGTTTCTTCTTTCCACCCCTGCCCCATCTCTCTTCCTTTGCTTTCAGCATCTGTAGTGCTTGTTGTAAATCAGTATCCATTTCCAGTGTCTGTACTTCTTGTTGCAAATCAGTATTCACTATCTCTCCTTCCACAGAATGATATGTAGTTAGTTCGGCACCTTTCCCTCCTTCTTTTGAGGCACCCAATTCTTCCTCTTCAGACATACTTCTAAACTTTTCATACACCCCTTTTTGATATTTTCCAACATCTGCCGCTTTGGGCTGATGAACTGGACTCTGAAGAGCTGATGTAGATGCCTTTTCCATAGTGGTAATAATTTTTACCAAAAATTACAAGACAGCAATAAAGGAATAGAGAAGAGAATAAAAATACTTGCTATAATTCCAAACAGCTACATGGTGGCAGCAAAGGGCTATTTTTCTTTAAACGGCCAAAAATAAATAAATAAATGGCGACTCAAAGAAAGGGAGGTGATATTTCCCTATGAAGGTTGCTTTGGCAAGAGTCCAATTGTTTCTGGCAAGAGTCCAAGAAAAAGAAAGAAAAAGGCCGATCAGAGTAAACTTTATCTTCTACCATGTTATTCCACAGTAATTATTTATTTGGATTCTTCGCCCTTGGGGAGATGAGGGAAAAAAGGTCTTTTGCTCCAGCCCCAAACTTTCCAAAAGAGCCTCAGTTCCTCTCCCCCAGATCAGTCACCCCTTAAAACTTCGTGAGGGGAGGAAGAATTCCTCCCTCCATCAAAGGGCTTCCTCTTTCTTCTTTATGCCAAATTAGAAGCGGTTGCTGCTCTTCACGGGTAGTATAGAAGAAAAAATAGATAAAAATGCTCACCCAGAAGGTCCGATGAACTTCCAGCTAATTCTTCTATGCTATTGTCCCGGATCTCAATGGCTTCTACGGAGCTGTTACCTCACCTCTGTGTTGTCCGATTGAGAAAAGCCCGAATCTCTTCCAGTAAATGAGGAGCCGCAGCCCCGTGCAATTACAAGAGTGCCCGGACCATCTAATCTTCGCCCCGACAGGGCTTAGATGAACCTCCCACGGCTCTCTGTCGAACAAATACTGGCGTGATAGTGGGAGCCCCTGCTCCTCACAGCCGTGCCGCCACGAGGCCAAACAGGAAGCCTCCAGTGTGGGTTTTTTGATGCCTTATGAGATGTCCACTCTGACTGAAGGCCTTTCCACATTCCATGCATGTGTATGGCTTCTCTCCAGTGTGGGTTCTTTGATGCCTTATAAGATTTCTACCAGAAGTGAAGCTCTTTCCACATTCCCAGTCATCCCTTCGACAGGGCATTTTCAGGCAGGAATCTTGCAGCCCTGCCGGGAACGCCTCAACTGGGCAAGGGTGCGGCCCCTCAATGGGCTGAAATGTTCTGCGTATCCCAAAGGAACCCATGAAGCATCCAGGTTGACTCACAAGGAGACTTGCTGATCTTTGAGACGCTGGAAATGCACACAAGGCCAGCAACCATCACTCAGCCAGGCTCCCACCAGCCAGAACGGAGGGAAGCAAGCTCTGCTCTTCTTCACAGCGAGAGCCTGGCTGGATGCAGGTGGGCGCTCTGAGGGTCCCTCGAGGGGAACCACATCGGCTTCAGGGTCACGGCCCAGGCTCCCCGGGGCTGCACGCCTCTCCGCGGAGGCTCCGAGGGGGGGCCACGCCGCGCTTCGCCCCCGGAGAGCAGGGGCCGCGCTCCCCAAGCAGACCCCCCGCCCGCCCCGCTCAGCCCACGAGGCCGCCCCCTCCGGACGGGGGTCCCGCCGGGCTCGCCAGGGAACCGTCCGGGCGCCTCGTCTCGTCTCGTCCCGCCGCGCCGCTTTCCTGCTCCTCCCAGACCCGCCGGGGCGGAAGCGACACCTCTCCTGCCCGCCCCTCCGGGAGGAAGGCAAAACCCGGGTCGCGGATCCCCAACTGGGCGCTCCGATTTCCCAGGATTTTCCATAGCACCAGCTCCCGGAATAGTTTCACCTTACTAAGTAACCTGCATAAGCTGTTGCTTCCTGTGTGGCTTCAATTCTGGGCTTTGTTCTCTGATTATGGGTAATGCTCCCCCTGGCAGCGAAGCGCTTCTCCCCTCACTTCTGCCGATCGGTTGCCCCTTCATTGCAGTAAATATCAATTGCTTATTTTAATTTTAATGCACTCGTTTCATGAACCTGGAGGCCGCGGCTGCAGGCGCTCTGGGACACAGAGGAGTTTCCTTCCCAGCCTTCTGCCACACTTTTTGTATTCCCTCTGCCCTTGGAGAGCTCTCTCCCCCTTCCTTTTTTTTGTTTTTGTTGAAAGGGCAGGTGGAGCCCTATAACTCTCACGGCCCTTCCAATCCAGCGCTTGAAAACAAGGCAAAAGCAACGTCTTCTGCAGCCAATCTGAGTTACCGGCCAAAACAGGCGGTTTCTCCAGCTCCATGTGCTGCTCCTCCTCTTTCAGTGCCTTGAACGGAGAGTCCCTTTCACGCTTCGCAGGGGGGATTTCGCAGCCTGCCTGTCTCTGGGGTGCTTCACCTGCACTGGGGCTCAGAAGAACGCTTCTCTCTCCGTTTGCCCAGGCAGAAAACACAAACATACACCCGATTCGTATGAAGGCAGCTCTGTAGCATCGAAACACAGAGACCGGGCCCTTCTGTTATTTATTTATTTAGTTTTTATATGCCGTCCCCTTGCTACATAGCCTCGGGTTGGCTTACAGAAATAAATAAAACAATTACAATTACAATTAAAACCTGGAAACACACTGGCTGCACAATTAAAATATATCAATTTTAAAGAGTAGTAAAATAGTGTTTGAATAAAAAGGTCTGAACACTCTTTCCTTTCCACCAGAAGAGAAAAATATTCCAGGCCTGCAGAGAGTTCTTTTCAAAACTTTATTGCAAAGAAGGGAACAGAAAAGAACGGTTTCTTCCCATTCTTCTGCTCACCTGAGCACACGTTCACCCCCCCCCCTTTTGAACCCTGCTCCCAGCAGGTTGGTCCCGCCTCCTTTCCCCTACTTGGCTGATAGGGCACTGAGTCCCACTCTTTCCGCCGCTTGCTCCGCGCTGCCCCAGCACCTGCCCTTCTGGGCTTCAATGGGCTCCTTTTGCTCTGCCCAGCCTGTCAATAACCAATCAGGAAGTACTTGGGCCCCCCTGCCTGGGTGCTGGTGTCCCCATGCCTTGTGCCATATGATTTTGGCCCCCTCCCCTCCTTTGGGCTAAATAATTTTGTTACCTTTTTAAATCTTTTACTCCCTTGTTTCCAATCACCCTTCCACACCCATCCATTTCTCCCTATTCTTTCCTTCACCCTGAATTGAAACAATTCCTAATTCTTATGTCTTGATACCATCACCCTAATCATTTCCTCCTTGTCCGTGCATTTTCCCCAAACCCATCCCCTTATTCCATGGGGTGCAGACCAGTATACATTGTAGGCTAAGGCAGCAGATTGTGCTTATGCCCATCATCCCCAACGTGAAAACAGGTGTTCCAGCCGCTTAAAGTTGGGGAGCCATGATGCCAGCCGTTCTCCTATTCCTGACTCCTGCCTTATTTTGATCTCTGGTATTGCTCTTAAGTCGTTATTGACATCTGTCTGTCTAAATCCATCTTGCAGGTGTGTCCAATCGCCCCACAGGCCCCCTCCATGATTCAGAGCGGCCCTAGTCTGCTGTGCATATACCTCCACTTGTTGCGTCTCTCCAGCCGGCTTCCCCAGCATAGCAGCATCTCCAAGAGCCGCTGTTACAAGGCCGTTTGCTCCTGAAGAGGCGCTAAATTTGCATGAGTGGATACTGCAAAAGAGGCCATGCCAATCCCTAGCACCCCTCCTTCTGTTGGGATTGTTAGTTCCTTTCCCACACAGCATTCTTGAGTTACCCGCATGTCTCTGGCACGCCTCTGTGAATAATGACCCTGGTAGGGCACATCTTTTTTATTTATTTATTTTATTTTATTTATTTAGAAATTTATAGGCCGCCCCTTGCGACAAGCCTTGGGGCGGCTCACAATAATAACAAAAACAACAAGTTCTAAAACATTAAAAACATCTCCCCATTTTAGTATTCCTACTGCCACTCCTGCACCTTCCTCATGCTAACTGGAGAATCTCTCCCACACCCCTAACCAAGAAAAAAATATTCCGGGTGGAAGCATGGCGTCGGAACGACACAGACGTGATTGATGATTCTCCATTAATCACGCTGGTAATGCCCGGTCGTGGGCCGCGGGGCCCAATCTAAGCTCTGTAGGAGCTAGATAGATTGCTTGGCGAATCCCCCACGGGATGTGGAATGGCAACTCCACATTTAGTGGGAGGAAATCAAGCTTTTTCAGCCGGACAAAACCAGAGAGAGTGCAGCTCTCCTTGAGTTCTCGACATACTCTTTTTTTAGCTTTTGTTTTAGCTTTTGTGAACACACCGGATCTACTGGAAAGTATTTTGTTTTCTTTTTTTCTGCAAGGATACCCGTGGGATAAGCTGGATTTCTTGTTAATTAAAAAGCCCTTCGGATGGAGGGTGAATGAATTCTCCCCCCGCATGGAGTTGAAAAGCGGCAAATTACATAGCGGAGAGAAAGACAGAACTGTTTGTAAGTAAGAAAAAGATTTACTTTCTTCAATCTCTCCAAGGGCGAATATTTGTGATTGTGATGTGGAATTGAGAAATAGAGGATTTTTTCCTTTATTGGACTGCTGCCAAGAAGTAGCAGCCATCTTTCTCTCTCTCTGTTCTGAGACCCTTGGACACCTGCCAAGTCTATCTTACCAATATCATGGAGGATTTACAGCTATCATTTGTTGCAATACGATCTTCTTTAATATCTGTTCAGGTTTCTCAACAGGCGATAATTAAGCGTCAGGAAACTGTTTTAGAGCGACTTGATTCTCTTTTGACTGAACAGAAAGTTGGCTTTGACAAATTAAGTACCACTATTAATTTTGCTTTATGCAAACAACCTGCATCTGAACAGAATATCCAAAACATCCAACAAGTAGAAGGAAAATCCGAAACTGGAAAGAAAGAAAATGCAACTGTTTCATCTGATAAGCTGGAGGAAAAGACAGTCTGGCCACAACGCAAGATGCATGATTTATTGCAGCCATTATGAAGCGAGCTTCCATGGGACCTGTGTGTTATCTCAAAGAAAGACAATTTAACTGACCAGCTGAAAGAGGTTATGCCTATGTGGCTACAGCTGAAGTCTCCACTACAGACAGAAGGGAAATTTGGAATGAAAATAAGTCTAACTGATCTGCGTCGCATTTTAGGAAGGGGCAATTTAATTGATCATCTGAAAGAGATTATGTTTATGTGGCTGCAACTGAAGTCTCCATTAAGAACTATAGACAGATCTGGTGAGGGATAAAGAAAAAATAAAAGATAAACATGGCAGGGGTGTAAAGGGAAGATAAGACAAGGGAAATTTATTTCCTTCTGTTCTAAAAAATAAACAGATAAAAGGGTGATTCGTATAGCTTGATATACTCACACGTGATGTAGAAAGGCTAAACTATTATTGTTGATGAAATAGTTCCAATTTAGCTTAATGAAATCCTATGTAAAAGACATTATTGTTAAATGGAGGTCTTTGATTGGATTTCTAAGCTATTGTTGCTGATTATATATGTTAAAGACTGTAAACAGTTGGGCTCTTATATGGAACTAACCATATTTGATTAAATGGTGTCTAAGTGAAGTGAAATACTAGTAATCAAAGGAAAATGTTTAAAAAGATATTATAGGTATTACTTATTATCAAGTAGAATAGGTAAGAAAATTGTAGAGATGCTAAATGGGTATTTGTGATGTCTATATGTAACTGTGGTAGTGAGGAAGCTATTTGCTAATAGAAAATTAAAACGCTTTTGAATTGTCCAGAATGTTTAGGTTAAACTCTCCACCGAAAAAGAAAGAAAATATTGCAATCTTATTTAACCTGAAGATACTTCCCTTTGACACTGTCTAAGAGAAACAGACTTTGTAGGAAATGATGAACGTGATCTCATGGAGGAAGATAGTGACTTCTACTTAAATTGGATTATTATTATTATTATTATTATTTTATTGGCTGGGGAAACGGGACATGGTTTTGATCTAATAATGTTTTTAAGTTCTTATAAATTGATTCTAGTAGGATCATAAAATGTTTAAAAATACGTGGTAGGGGGCTGATCCAGTAAATCTGGTGTGTGCAGCGAATGTTGTTTTTTAGTTTTAGTGTAAAAAACTTTAATAAAATTTTAAAAATATATACATATTCAGGAAGGGGTACACGCCCCTCCTTACACACATAGGTGCCAACCCAGTGTAGCACAACTGCTTTCCACTGTCCACTGGGCCTCTTCTTGTGATCTCAGATACATCACACTTCCATCCAGTTGTGTGAACCAGTAAAAGACTCCCTTCTCCTCGAACTGGAGCCCTGAGCACACACTCATTTCCCTTTATGGTCCACCTGTAACAGTCCCTGGTGCATCCCCATTTTACACATTTAGCTTCCTTCTTCCAAAACGCTCCCCTCTCACCATAGATCCTCTGACCTTTGAAAAGAGGCTCTCTATCCAAGCCACTTTTGGCTGCCTGGAGCAGTCCTCATCTCCCGGTTCATTCCCCAATTTCCTGCTCATTTGTATCTAAAATGCCCCCAAATTATCTGATGGGGCCTTTGATGTCCAAAAGCGAATTCCCCTCATTTCCCCTTGCCAACCAGCATCAGTGGGCATCCCTGATGTCTTGCAGTGCGGCTCTCCCCCCTGGATTAGCCCCCGCACTAGCTCTACCCCTGTGTAACCCGGCTGTAAAATTTCCTCTGAGGCACAGGGATCACTGATCAGCAAAACAGCTTGTCCGATGTATTTGATGATTTATGTTTTTAATTTGCAGTTTAAAATCTTAAGAACATCTTATAAAAAAAAAATTAATACAAAATTCCAATCCAAACCATGAAATTACAACCACACCACACAATGTTTTCCTTTTGCACGTGCTTCCTCCTGAACAAGTCTTCTTCCTCCTTTCCTACCATGCCTTCCTTCACAAACTGATACTCCAGCAATATCTGATGGGCTGGATTTCCTGAATGCATTTCCCCTTCAGCCTCTCCAGCCCCTCGGATGCAGTTTTCACCTTTCTTGGTCCAAAGTACACTTCCTATCTCTAGTTCCTTATCCAAAAGCAACCTGCTACCCTCACCTCAACTGGGCCTCCAGAGAGTATGAGTTCTTTCCTGAAAGGCCCCACACTTCAGGCCCAATCCGCAAGAACTCCCTATTACCCATGACTAACAACAACAACAACCACCATTATACCAGCCCCGTTTATTTAGGCGGGATTCCCATCAAAGACACATACACATACACAGCAGTTTTCCAGTTTTCCTTTTCCAGCCAGGCCAACCCAAAAGCTATCCCAGAACCTTAAAATCCTCCATAGGAACATTCAAGGAAAGCATTGTCCTTGGCCCCTTTACCCCTAGAGAAACAGAACGGGTCAGAAAGGGCCTCCTGGGCCATCCAGCCTGACCCCCCTCCCCCTTTTGAATACTTTACTCCCCTTTCTCTTTCCCTCGGATGAGGAATAAAGATTCCTTACCTAAACTTAGATGCACCTTATCAGGCTTACTCTACCTGAGTAACCCCCCCTTTTGAACACCCCCCCCGAAGGTTCTGGAAGTCTCTGCTGCCAGATTTTCAGTCAGTCTTCGTGTCTCCGATCATCCTCGTTTCGTCCTGAGAGTCACTTGCAGGACTGCCATAACCTCGGCAGGGGACCCTCCGACAGAGACTCACCGATCCGAGCCGACGACGGATTCAGGAGATGTCTGGGACAGAGTCCCCAGGTTGTTATGAACACTCCTTCCTTTCCACCGGAAGAGAAAAATATTCCAGGCATGCAGAGTTCTTTTTAAAACTTTATTGCAAAGAAGGGAACAGAAAGGAACGGTTTCTTCCCATTCTTCTGCTCACCTGAGCACACGTTCACACACCCCTTTTGAACCCTGCTCCCGGCCGCTTGGTCCCTCCTCCTTTCCCCTACTTGGCTGATAGGGCACTGAGAGTCGCACTCTTTCCGCCCGCCTGCTCCGCGCTGCCCCAGCACCGGCCCTTCTTCCCAATCCAGCCCTGCCCCCGGTGGGCTTCAATGGGCTCACTTAGCCTGTCAAAACCAATCAGGAAGTATTAGGCCCTCCTGCCTGGGTGCCAGTGTTCCCATGCCTTGTGCCATCTGATTGTGGCCCCTCCCCTCCTTTGGGCTAAGTAATTTTCTTTGTTACCTTTTTAAATCTGTTACTGCCTTGTTTCCAATCACCCTTTCACACCTATCACATCCCACCTCGGACTGAAATGCCACAGGGACTGGCTTTGCATGGCTTCAGCGTGGCTTGGCTTGGATGCCCGGGGGTTGGCATGGAGGGCGCTCCCAGGCCCGCCCTCTTCTCGGAACCCAAACCATGCCTTGGGCTCCCCAGGGAAACCGAGGGGGATCTTCTGGGAAGGAAGGCGCTGGGGGTACTGGTGCTTCAGGGACAGGGGGGCCTCACGAGCAGGAGCCCCGAGCAGGAGGCTCTGGAAGCCTCGCCATCCATCATGGCAGCCTGAGAGCCATGCCAAGGACACTTCCTGCCCCTCCTGCCCCAAGAGGTGCAGATCTGGGTGAAGGGACTCGGATACAAGATCTGTGTCTGTGCAGTGGCACCGGCGAGGGGTTTCCTCCTGAAGCATCGAGAGGCCAAGGGCGGGGAAGAGGGGTGCAATCTCTCCCAGAGGTTCACTTCTGCCATCTGTGGCCAGAAAGAAGATCATGGCTTTGAGATTATTACCTAACTGCACTTTATGATTGTTTTATTGCAAAGGAAATTTATCTTGGTCAAATCTTGGCATCACGCACTTACATCTGGTGCCTTCAGAGAGTGACATCGCCTAACATTTCCAAAGAAGAATTGTGTATTTTCCTTCGGAAGCCAAGGTGCCTCGAAAATGTGTAAACAACACAACACTTTTGCTACATTTGTGGCGAGACTACATTGCATCATAAAAGTGAAGCATGAGGGCAGTAGTGAAAGACACACCACCTCAATTTTGGATGCAAAACGGGGGACCAGGAGGAGAGATGGGCCCCTCATTCTGGTTGCATTATATCCACAACTGCTCTTCCTCATTGGCTAAACAAGAAGAAAAGGCCCAAGCCTTTCGCAGACCCCCCCCATGGGCACCCACCAATCATAGCAGGGAGCGCTGTGCCCCTTCCTTCCGTGGGGGCAAGGGGCGATCCTGCCCCCCCGCCCGCCCCGCTCACCCCACGAGGCCGCCCCCTCCGGCCGGGGGTCCCGCCGGGCTCGCCAGCGAACCGTCCGGGCGCCTCGTCTCGTCTCGTCTCGTCCCGCCGCGCCGCTTTCCTGCTCCTCCCAGACCCGCCGGGGCGGAAGCGACGCCTCTCCTGCCCGCCCCTCCGGGAGGAAGGCAAAACCCGGGTCGCGGATCCCCAGCTGGGCGCTCCGATTTCCCACGATTTTGCACAGCACCACCTCCCGGAATAGTTTTACTATTGTGGCCTCGGAAACGCCGCACTATTTATGCTGTATGAGCTGCTGCTTTCTGTGTGCCTGTTATTCTGGGTTGCTTTCTCTGGTTATGGGAAATCCTTCCCCCTGCACGGAAGCGTTTTTCTCTGAAGTGACGCTGAAAGGGGGTTTCCTCCTGAAGCATCGAGAGGCCGAGAGCGGGGAAGAGGGGTGCAAAGTCTTCCAGAGGTTCATTTCTGTCATCCATGGCCAGAATCAAGATCATGGTCATAAATCACGTGGCATCAACTACTGGATCAGTGCCAGGATCTCTGAATTGGACGCTCCGTGTAATTTATGCATCTTAGTATAAACAGAGTTGTCCCTGTCAGGACTGGTTGCATTTCATCCCCATCTCCTAACACATTTTGTTCCTTTCTCTACACTCTTGAATGTCTCTTGTCTTTTCTGACTGGGGATTTCATTCTTTATAGCTGAAGAAAATACCTTCTGATGAATGAAGGCAATTTTGACTCCTGATAAAATCGTCTTAGTCTGAAAGAGCAGGAAGTCTCACTGTTGCCCCTCTAACTGACTCAACTGACTGTCCCTGGAAAAGCTAATCGTGGCCATGTTTACACAGAACAGTGAACAAGGATTGCCAG
Organism: Varanus salvator macromaculatus; assembly: GCA_023646645.1. Classification (NCBI taxonomy): domain Eukaryota; kingdom Metazoa; phylum Chordata; class Lepidosauria; order Squamata; family Varanidae; genus Varanus; species Varanus salvator. The sequence continues at coordinate 136,997 of JAIXND010000811.1, forward strand.
GGTTGTGGCCCAGTGGAGTCATGGAACAGTGGAGTTGGAAGGGGCCGGAGGGCCATCGGGTGCCACCGCCTGCTCAGGCAGGACTCCCAGGTTCAATCACCGCTCTCGGATGGCCTATGCTTGAATGCCATTATTGAGAATGGCAATATTGCCTGTTGCCATGGTACATGGTCCGATGGCTTGCACTTGGTTCTTTCCTCCAGCTGAAACAGCTCATTTAATCAGAAAAGTAGTGGGTCACCAGAACCTAGGGTCCTGGCTTGTGGTTTCCTTTACCTAAACAGCTCGTGTGCCAGCATGATGCTCATTCCCTTTGAACCCGGACTCTGCAGCATCTTGCTCAGTGCAGGGTGTGGACTCTTCCCCCTGAGAAATGTAATACAAGAGGTTACATTTGCACCTCAATAACGCATTATGAGGGCAGCGGTCAAAAAGGCACTCCACCTAAATGTTGGATGCAAAACTGGGGTTCAGGACAAGAGTTGGCCCCTCATTATGGTTGCATCACATGCACAACTGATCTGCATCCTTGGCAAACAAGAAGAAAAGGCCCATGCCCTGCGCAGTCCCATGGAGTGGAGGGAACCCCCAGACCGACCGAAGCAGCTGCTCAGGGACTCGGAATGGCCCAAGAGGAAGGCAGAGCTCCCGGGCTCCACAACTGGGCGCCTCCCATGTAGCGCTGAATCGCATGCCATTTTGACCTGAAGCTGAATCTTGGATACTGGAGGCAATTGATACCCAGCTCGGTTACCCCGCGTAGACCAGGGTTAAAGGGAGGAAGCCAGTGAGAGACATCGGACCGTCTCCACTGCAGAATCCCATTTGGCAGAGCGGGGGCAGCCGGGCCCTCCCGATTATGGAGGCTCCCAAAGCCTGAGAGGGGGAAAGAGTCCAATTCACACTCTTTTATTTCTGTAGTGGGCGTACTTCTCCTCCACACAGCCCCTAAAGGAGAACTCCCACATGGATACTAAACTATCTGCAGAGGAGACAACGCAAGCACAGCAGGGGACGGTCAAATGCGCTTCCTACAAGGCACTGGCAAAAGTGGAAGCGGAGAAAGGGGCGAGGAGCGGAAGCAATGTGGGAACATGGCAGCAAGAGGGGCACTCACTGGGAGGAGGACCTGAGGGAATCCATCCGAGGGACCTCTCTCACCTGCAGCCGGCACAGGCCTTCTCACGAGCTTCCTTGCACACCTGTGTGATTCTTCCCATTGTGTAGTGCACAACTAATCATTCTTTCCCCACATGGTTTCCTCAGGGTGGGAGACCACTTGTCCTGCCCCTGCTAAGGAGCCACCAGGGGGAAATGTTGGCCGATCACCTTCAATGGCTCAGAGGTCTCTGGAGAGATGGAAGTGGCCAGGAGGGGAAGGGCGCCCACGTCCCTGCTCAGCACGGGGCTCCCAGACAATCTCCCCTCCCAGATGGCCACCAGTGGCCTCCAGTGCCTGCAGTGCAGCAGCGCCACCACCACGCGAGGGTACATCTTCCATGGTGACACGGGATGAGCGTGTGGCCAGCCGGGCGGACGCCTGCCCGGAATCTGGCTTCCTATTCCTGGAGCCCCTCATCCCAGGTCCTCCCGTCCCAAATGCTCAGGAAGGGATCCCGGCCCTCTTCTGCCTGACAGCCCCTCTTTCCTGATCTCCGTGACCAGAACTGGGCATACTCCTCACGAGGAGACCTGACCAATGCCCAATGGAGGGGGACCAGTTCCCCATGTGGTTTGGAAGTGATCCTTCCCTCCATGCAGCCCAAGGCAGCGTTTGTCCTTCTTGCAGCTGCATCACACGCTTGTCCAACGTTCGGCTTGTGATTCACAGCAATTCCAAGTTGCTTCTCATTTGGAATCTCCCTGAGACACGCACTTCCCATCTGCGGAACTAGTTGATATATTATGTATACTCTATACAATGGACCTCCTGATACCCTTCAGGGGGTTAACAGCAATCCTTTAAAACACCGTCAAAAAAATACCACAGTATAAAAACATGAGGAAACATGAGGAAACTTGGTCAAAGAAACATTTAAAACCACACTGGAAGCAGATAACAAATCCAGGAACTGCAACGAGAGCAAAATAAAATCAGACCGAATCCAAGAAACAAAAAGAACCTCGGAAAGGAATGAAATGCCTTGCAGGAGAACCTTGACCTGGCTCTGAACGAATTCCCGGGTTGGCATCAGGTGGGCACCTCTGACATCCATTCTCTGCTCCGCTTGCTCCCTGTCATTCCTACAAGTGTGGAAGGACCCTGGACCCACAACTGAGCTTGGGGCCCACTCAATGGGTTCCACAGCCTGATATGAGGTCACTGAGAAGCCCAGGGGCCAATGCAGTGGCCAGCTCTGGATCCATCCATGAGTGCCTCTGTCACAGCGCCTGTAGCTACTTTCCTGATCGGAAAATCATGGGACCTTTCAAAGAAAATGCTGGACTCAACGGGCTTCCTGTCAACCCCTGAAGAAATCCTAAGACCCCTGCGTAATGCTTCTTCGCTGATCCAGCTCCACCGTACCTCCCGGTGGCCCACCATACCCGGAAATCCATCCAGGCCAGGCACCCAGCGCTCTGTCGTAGTGGTTGGTACTTCCTGGAACCTGCCCCATTCCTGCCCAAAGCCATTGCAATTGGGGGCATCACTGTCTCCCATGGCAGCAAATCCTGCCGTTAAGCAATATGCTGCGTTCAGAAATAAGTCCTTTTATCTGCCCTAAACATTCCACCAATGGGGTTCAGGGGCTGATCCCGGGTTCAAGTGTTAGGGGGGAGTAAGAATCGTAGCCTAGTGGGGCTCTAAGGGGCAATGAAGGCCATCAGGGCCAATCCCCTCCTGTTGCAAGACATCCCACTCGGGTGGCTGGCCAGATTCTCCCTGAATGTCACCTGTGTGGGACAGTCCCCCGCCCCCAGGCAGCTGCCTCCACTGCTGTATTGCTCTCTCAGTGAGGAAGCCTTCCCTGCTGTCCAGCCTGAAACTGGGTTGCCATTTTTGTGAGGCGTCCCAGTCCTTTCTCCAACTCAACCGCGTTGCTATTGAGCTGGGACAACCAGAAGAGGAGATGGTGTTTCAAGTGCAGTTGTGGCTGAGATTTGTTCAAGGGTAATTAGACCCAGAAATTCCACCTTCGCTTCCATTCCTCACAGTGACCATAATGGCATTTGAGGTTTACATAGTGAACATGCAATGCGATCCCTTCTCAAGATCCCTTCCTTGCTCACGGCACGCTTTCACAGAGCCTCTCGCCTGTGTGGGTTCTTCGGTGTCGAGTAAGGGATGTACTCTGACTGAAGGCCTTTCCACATTCCATGCATTTGTATGGTTTCTCTCCAGTGTGGGTTCTTTGATGCAGTATAAGATGTACACTACGACTGAAGCTCTTTCCACATTCCATGCATTTGTATGGCTTCTCTCCAGTGTGGGTTCTGTGATGTTGAATAAGCTCTCCACTCCCAATGAAGCTCTTTCCACATTCCATGCATTTGTATGGCTTCTCTCCAGTGTGGGTTCTTTGATGCCTTATAAGATGTCCACTTCGACTGAAGGCCTTTCCACATTCCAGGCATGTGTATGGTTTCTCCCCTCTGTGGGTCCTGTGATGTTGAGTAAGCTCTCCACTCCCAATGAAGCTCTTTCCACATTCCAAGCATTTGTATGGCTTCTCTCCAGTGTGGGTTCTTTGATGCCTTATAAGATGTCCACTCCGACTGAAGGCCTTTCCACATTCCATGCAAGTGTATGGCTTCTCTCCAGTGTGGGTTCTTTGATGCAGTATAAGATGTACACTACGACTGAAGCTCTTTCCACATTCCATGCATGTGTATTGCTTCTCCCCAGTGAGGGTCCTGTGATGTTGAGTAAGCCCTCCACTCCCACTGAAGCCCTTTCCACATTCCATGCATCTGTATGGCTTCTCTCCAGTGTGGGTTCTTTGATGCCTTATAAGATGTCCACTCCGACTGAAGGCCTTTCCACATTCCATGCATGTGTATGGCTTCTCCCCAGTGTGGGTCCTGTGATGTTGAGTAAGCTCTCCACTTCCACTGAATGTCTTTCCACATTCCATGCAAGTGTATGGTTTCTCCCCTGTGTGGGTTCTTTGATGTCGAGTCAGTGCTGTACCCTGACTGAAGGCCCTTCCACATTCTATGCATTCGTATGGCTTCTCTCCTGTGTGGGTTCTTTGATGCCTTATAAGATTTCCTCTACAAGTGAAGCTCTTTCCACATTCCATGCATGTGCAAGGCGTCTCTCCAGTGTGGATTTTTTGATGCATCATAACACATCCCCTCTGACTTAAGCTCTTTCCACATTCCTTGCTTTTCTTTGCTATCTCCTCAGTGTGCTTTCTTTGACACCTAGCAACATCCCCTGGATCGCTGAAGGTCTTACAATATTCCCTGTATTTATATAGCTGCTCTCCAGGCTGGGCTCCTCCATCCCCTGGAAGCCTCTCACCAGCCCTTATGCTATCCCTACTTTCCATGATTATACAGGGCTTCCTCAATTGCTGGATCGCTGCTGCCCATTAAGTCAGTTCTCGCTCCCTGAGACTTATTCCATGGGAGACACGTTCACCTGTGTCCTGCAGAGAGCGAGATGGCGAGCGGGGTTCCTGCACGAATCTCTTTCAACGTTCTGCACATTCACTCAGTCTCTGGAGGTTCCACGATTTGATTGATTGTTTTCATCAATCCCTTGCTAGTTTGTGACACCCTGGACCATTCGCCTTCCGCTTTTCTGAACTTCTGGAATCTTTCCAAAATATGGTTTCCAACACTGTGAAAAATACAGGATTATTTTCTCCTCTTCTTTACTTGGTTTTCCCTCTGCTTTTTGGATTGTTCATTTGGAAATGTCTTTCTCACTTCGTCCTCACTTCTTTCTGATGATATGACGCTAGGATCCATATAATTCGACTGTCTTGCAGTTCATCTGCTTGGGAGGAAAGAGAAAATGAAAATCTTGGAAGGTATGAAAGGCCAAAACAGCCGAGATCATTCCAGCTCAAGGCAAAGTTGGCACCTTTCTTGCCAACATCTCCAACTTTCCCCCTTCTGCACTTTGGAAGCCCTGCCAAAGCCTCGCTTCTGAGGAATTTCCTTCAAGCGAAGAGCTCACACATGGTGAACTCTTGAGAAACTCTGAACTGTCTACATATCCAGACAAGGAAATATTTCCAGTAAGAAATGAAACTAATATTTAAGGGTATTGCACTGGCAGTGAAGTTGAGATCAAAACACACCTGAAGGACTCTTAAATGCAGTGAGATGTGGCATAAGGAACAGACACACAGAGAGAAAATATTTGCAAGGACCGCTGCAAAGAAAGATCCAGACCATGGATTGCCAGCAGCTCCCAGTGAGGCAGTCAAGCGGGCAGAGACCCGGCCATCCCTTTGACGGGGCATTTTCAGGCAGGAATCTTGCAGCCCTGCTGGGAACGCCTCAACTGGGCAAGGGTGCGGCCCCTCAATGGGCTGAAATGTTCTGCATATCCCAAAGGAACTACATGCAGCACCCAGGTTGAATCACAAGGAGACTTGCTGATCTTTGAGGCACTGGAAATGCACACAAGGCCAGCAACCATCACTCAGCCAGGCTCCCATCAGCCAGAACGGAGGGAAGCAGGCCCTGCTCTTCTTCACAGCGAGAGCCTGGCTGGATGCAGGTGGGCGCTCTGAGGGTCCCTCGAGGGGAACCACATCGGCTTCAGGGTCACACCAAGCCCGGCTCTGCCAACTGGCAAAACCCGTTTCCAGCCATATGCCTCATTCCGCTGCAGTGACTGGGAGTGGCTGTGCTGTGCTGGATGGGATCGGGAGCCACCTGTGCTCCGTTGCATTGACTCAGCTCGAGCTGGACTGCTGGCTCAGAAGCGAGCCGCAGAAGCACATCTTCCTGGCCGAGGCCAAAGCGCAGGCGTGTCTGCCTGCCTGGGACCTAATTGATGGGCTGACAGAAGACCCTGAGGGACCCTCCAACACTGGTGCTCTGGCAATGAGCCTGCTCCATAGCAGGGGGAAAGTTTGAGACGGGGCCTCAGAGTGTGGAACAAAACATGAAGGGCTCAGGTTACAAGCAGCCCCTTCCTGGTTAGGTATCAGGAAAAAGTCCCCGACTGTTGGAGCAGCATGGCAAGATCCGGTTCCCCTGGCAGTTTGTGGACTCTGCAACGTGCAGGCATGCGAGATGCAACCGGACAGCCGTCTGGGAGGGAGGATCCCGCTTGGAGACCCGCACTGAGCAGGGAGGTGGGACCTGAAGGCCCTGCAGAACCTTCCAACCTGCCCTTCTAGGACGCCCTCTGACAGGCTGTCCTGCAATGCAAGAACAGGGGGTTTCAAGGGACTGAGGGGCCACCGAGTCCGAAGCCCCGCTCAGGGCAGGAGTCCAGCTAGAGCATCGCTGGCAGGTGGCTGTCCTGATGCCTCTTGAAGGCCTCCAGGGGCAGGAGGGCAGCACAGGGAGGGCAGCTGGAGTGGGGAGGAGGGGCCCTGTGGCTTCCCCACTGTGAGGCCTTTTCTGAGGGGGAAGACCCCCAACGACACAACAGCTCTGTCATCCTCCATGCATGGAGGCGCTTCCTCTCTGGTGTGCCTTCTCTGATGTGCACCAAGAGATCCTGCGCACGAAAACCCTTTCCACACTCTGTGCATCTATATGACTTTTCCCTATGGGAATTTTTCACTGAAATGCACATACAGGTTGCAGCTGATGCCCGTTCATACCCTGTGAATTCACGGGGCACCTCCAGCATTTTGGGGGGTGGGGAACGACTACAGTTTGGAGTAAACCTTCTGCTTGCAGAAAACCTCTTCTGGCCAGGTACTATTTATCTGTCTATTGATAAATTTCCTCTTCCCATTTCAACTGTTGCTTATATTGCAAATATATTTGATAGGCAAAGAAGGAATGCAGATGTTTTGCCCCAGGGGGCGCCCATTCCGCTTCTCTGTCTTTCCTGAGCTTCTCGAATCTGGGCTCCTGCTTTGCCCACACTCTGCCAAAGAGAGGATTTGCTTTGCCCCGAGTCTTTACCTGGTTTCTGTGCTGCTTTTCCGATTCCTTTGCGCCCTCCTGCTCTTGATGAAGAGGCAGATGGAGCCGGTGCTTCTCGGCGTTCAGCCAATCCGCTGCTTGGGAATCGAGGCAAAAAGAGAAGGTGGCTGGGAGTTAGTGGCCGAGGCAGCCGATCCCACTGGGGACGGGCGGAAGGTGCCCCCTTCTGCCCCAGTGCCGGGAATGTTTCCCTCTTACCCCTTTCCCTCTGCGCCTGGGCTGCCGCAACGGGGGCCTCGCCTGGCCCGCGTCTCCCGCGATTCCGACGAGCGGTTCTCCCCGTCCCGCCGGGAACGGACCGTCCCCTGGGCAGCGCCGAGCGAGGCACTTCGGCTCCTCTCGGCTGCAGCTCCGGCCACGGGGGGCGAGGCGAGCGCGCCCTTCCCCGCGGAGGGGCCGCCCCGACCGCCTCCCCGCCCGGGGCTGCACGGAGCGCTGCGCCCCTTCCTTCCGTGGGGGGCAAGGGGCGATCCTGCCCCCCCGCCCCCCCCCCACGGCGCCTGCCGGGCCCGGGCCCGCGGCCCAGGCTCCCCGGGCCCGCACGCCTCTCCGGGGGCTCCGAGAGGGGGCCGCGCACCGGGGCCGCGCTCTGCCCCGGAGAGCAGGGGCCGCGCCCCCCAAGCAGCCGCCCCGCCCGCTGCCCCCGCGCCCGCCCCCGCCCCGCTCACCCCACGAGGCCGCCCCCTCCGGCCGGGGGTCCCGCCGGGCTCGCCAGCGAACCGTCCGGGCGCCTCGTCTCGTCTCGTCTCGTCCCGCCGCGCCGCTTTCCTGCTCCTCCCAGACCCGCCGGGGCGGAAGCGACGCCTCTCCTGCCCGCCCCTCCGGGAGGAAGGCAAAACCCGGGTCGCGGATCCCCAGCTGGGCGCTCCGATACACCAGGATTTTGCACAGCACCGTCTCCCGGAAGACTTTTATCCGTTTACTGGCTTCGGACACCTTACTAAATGACTTGCATAAGATGTTGCTTTCTGTGTGGCTTCAATTCTGAGCACTTTCTCTGATTATGGGTAATGCTCCCCCTGGCAGCGAAGCGCTTCTCCCCTCACTTCTGCCGATCGGTTGCCCCTTCATTGCAGTAAATATCAATTGCTTATTTTAATTTTAATGCACTCGATTCATGAATCTGGAGGCCGCGGCTATCGGCGCTCTGGGACTCAGAGGCGTTTCCTTCCCAGCCTTCTGCAACTTTTTGGGCTGGCTCTGCCCTTGGAGAGCTCTCTCCCCTTTCTTTTTTTTCTTTTTGTTGAAAGGGCAGGTGGAGCCCTATAATTCTCACGGCCCTTCCAATCCCGTGCTTGAAAGCAAGGCAAAAGCAAAGTCTTCTGCAACTGTTGGGAAAATTTGGGTAAATCCTGTCTGAAAAGCATTACTTTTGTGTGTGCTTTTGAATTGTGGGATCAAATCCTGTCTTCCTTCTCAAAACCAAGCTGACACTGTGTAAAATGGCATTCCCCCCACTCCTTTCTCTCACCTTTAGCTGTGGGCTACAGCAGACAAGCCATTTAGTCCAAATGTACATTGTATACCTTCACAATGATTCAATAGTCATTGTTTGAATTCAGTTTACAAGGAAGTGTCTTCCTAGCCCAGAGGGCTGCATGTGCCCTGGTCACTCAGAATGTTTAGAATCTAGATAGGAGTTTGAGTTCATGCATAGTTTCAGTGGCTTGAATTTACATGTTTAAGCAGACCTGGAGATGGGTTCAGGCTTCTGGACTAAAATGTCCATACAGGCAATTAGAAATATTGTAATCTTATTGTTATAGTATGATTGACTGACATTTCTTTATCTTTCTGTATGTAATGACCTCAGAATCTTATTGTAATCTTTACATTCTGTCACCAATTGCCCTGTACCTGTATGTGACTGGGAGCGTATAAAAAGTCTGTTTTTCTGTTGAAGCTTTGCAGCGAGCTTGCCCGGTAAGGCCTTATGTATTTATTTATTTTACAAATTTATATGCCGCCCCTTGCAAACAAGCCTCGGGGCGGCTAACAGCATATATAAAAATGCAGAAACAATACACAATTTAAAACTGGCCCATCTCATAGTCTAAAAGTAAAAACATATAAATATAAACAATAAATAACAATAAATAATTAACAATATAGACTAATAAATTAACAATTAAAATTTTTCTTAAATAAAAAGGTCTTCGCCTGGCGCCGAAAAACAGATAATGACAGTGCCAGGCGAACCTCTCTGGGGAGCGCATTCCATAAGTGGGGTGCCACCGCAGAGAAGGCCCTCCTCCGGGTACTCACCCTCCTCACTTCTCTCACAGCAGGTTCCTGGAGGAGAGCATCAGCTGCCGATCGTAAGGGGCGGGAGGGCATATATGGTCGCAGGCGCTCCTTTAGGTATCCAGGTCCCAGGCCATTGAGGGCTTTATAGGTAAGAACCAACACCTTGAATTGGGCCCGGACTTCAAGGGGGAGCCAGTGAAGCTGACGGAGAACTGGGGTGATATGAGAACCATGCCCAGTCCCCATCAGCACCCTGGCAGCTCTATTTTGCACCAACTGAAGTATCCGGACCGTCTTCAAGGGTAGCCCCACGTAGAGCGCATTACAGAAATCTAACCAGGAAGTCACCAACGCCTGTGTCACTGTCGTCAGGCAGTCGAACTCCAGGAAGGGATGCAGCTGATGGATCAGCCGAAGCTGATGGAAAGGGCTCCTCGCCACTGCTGACACTTGGTCCACCAAGGCCAGCTCCGGGTCGAGGAGCACTCTCAGGCTGCGGACCCTGTCTTTCAGAGGGAGTGCAACCCCATTTAAGACTAGGGTCAGGTCCCCCACTCCGAAGCCCGACCCACCCACCAACAGCACCTCCGTCTTGTCAGGATTGAGCCTCAGTTTATCGGCCCTCATCCAGCCCATTACCTTGGCCAGGCACTGGTTCAGCACAGCCACTGCCTCACCTGGATCGGTGGAGAACAAGAGGTAGAGCTGGGTACCATCAGCGTACTGATGATTCCACAGCCCACACCTCCTGATGACCTCTCCCAGCAGTTTCATGTACATGTTAAAGAGCAGAGGGGACAAAATGGATCCCTGCGGTATGCGGTGCATACCGCATACCGCAGCTATGCGGTGCATAGCTGCCATGGCGCAGAGCCATAGTCCTCCAGCACCACCTTCTGGAATTGGCCATTGAGGTAGGAGCGGAACCACTGCAAAGCAGTGCCTCCAAGCCCCAACCCCACCAGCCTATCCAGAAGGATACCATGGTCGCTGGTATTGAAAGCCTCCGAGAGGTCCAGGAGAACCAACAGGGACGCACTCCCCGTCTCTCTCCCTGCACAGGTCATCATACAGGGCGACCAAGTCAGATTCAGTGCCAAAGCCGGGTCTGAAACCAGACTGAAATGGGTCTAGATAATCAGCTTCATCCAAGAGTGCCTGGAGTTGTCCCGCCACCACCTGCTCCAGCACCTTGCCCAGAAATGGGATGTTGGCCACCGGTCTATAGTTGGCGACCACCTCTGGATCCAGGGAAGCCTTCTTTAGGACTGACCAGACTACCGTCTCCTTTAAAGGGGCAGGCACCCAGCCCCCTCTTAAAGAGGCGTTGACCACCTCCAAGATCCAGGGCCCAATCCTGTCCTTGGCACTCTTTAATAGCCAAGATGGGCATGGGTCCAGTAAACAGGTGGTTGAGAGTACCAATCCAAGCACCTTGTCCACATCATCAGGCCGCAAAAACTGAAATTCATCCATCAATGGGGGACAAGCCGGCACAGTTAGCCCCTCCCCAAGAGAATCTGTGTCAACAGTGGAGTTCAGCTCCTGACGAATCTGAGCAACTTTCTCCCTGAAATGCGTGGCAAATTTTTTGAGGGCGGCACCAGATCTTTAGTGGGGCCAGGTTTAATCAGCCCCTGAACCACCCAAAAAACTCTCCTTATCATGAGTCAACCATGGGGCCTGGGATAGACAATAAAGACATGGAGGTTCATAACGACTGATCTTTCCTATGACCCCGAGTTTGATTTCCCTTCTCAAATTGAGATTCTGGGATTCTGACAATTTGGCGATGAAGGTGGAATCCTGGGTTTTTGACCCTTTATCCTGGGCAGGAGAGATGGTAAGTTCAGCTGAAATTCTCTCCACTGGGGGAGCACAGATACTGGCCATCTCTTCCGTTTCGCAGGCGGGTCAATGTAATTAGATCTGGTTTTGAACCTCATTGCACATGGGCTTTGGTTGTGGACTCCCAGGAAGCATGGGGGTTTCAGAATCTCGGTTTACTACCCCATGGACACCTCTGCATCAAATTGCAGGGTGGAGTGGATGGCCATGGGCGACACCTGAGGGGCTGTTGTGGAAACAAGCGCTTGGTATTTTGATTTAAAACAGCATGGTCAAACCTAACTAATTTGGCCTCAGAGGGCTCATTTGATTAGAATTGGCTACACCATTTGAAAAAGCATTTGGAGGAAATACATTCTAAGGAGATGGAACAAGTTTTGCTTTGGTCCAAGCTGGTGGAGGAAAAAAGCTAGCTAATATGGTATTGGTGCACCAGGAAGGATCTACACGTGTATGTTTGCACTGGGGTTTGTGTAGAGTTTTATGTTGAGTGTTTGTGGAAGTCCTTGTGTTCATTGTTGCTGTCTGTGTTTTCTGCCTTGTCTGTTTGTATTTTAAAAGTGTTCCCCTTTCTGGAAGGTAGGCATAGCCCAGAGTGGGTTGTGGGGTTCCTCAGGAAATAGGTGCTCCCCACGCAGCCGCACCAATCTGTCCTCTTCAGGGCATGGTTGAAAGCAAGGGCGTGGATGGGTGTTCTTGCCCCTGAGTTGAGGATGTGTGAACCTGACTTTGCTTGAGATACAGATTCATGAGGTCATTTGCCTGAGCCCAAGCATGGCTGAGTCCGGCTGGAAAAAGGTGATGATCAGGGAAATGTGTGTGTGAGATTTTTTCCTTTCCCCATTCCTCCTATATGAGCCAGAACTGGGAAGTAAGGAAATGTGTGGCCTTGAATTGGGCTAATACAGGTCCTGCCCAGTTTTCTGGACATCCTCAATAAGCTTATCCTGTGTGAAAGCCCCGTATGAAAGAGGGGTTATATAGAAACATTTTTTATGCAGGTCCTTTCCTTGTCAGAAGCTGGGAACACTGTTTTAATGTCTTTAATGTCTTAAGTTTTTCTGCCTCTTCCATCTGCCTTACAGCCCTCCTAGGTAGGAAGATTATCTTGTTAGATTAAATAATGTGCATTTGAAATTCCAGGAGGGGATGTTGATGGGCAGATGAAAGATGGGAAAAAAAGAGGGAAAAAAGTATATACTGTTAAATTCTCAGTAGGAGTCCTGAAAGGATTTCCAGAGAGATAAAGAAAGGGGTTTTTATTTTATATTGGGAACATTTTGCTGGTCAAGTCTTGAAAATTTAAATTGTTGTGTTTAGCAATTAGCCTGAGCAGTAGCAGGCTGGAATTCAACAGGGCAGAGTGTACAATTGGGGGAAGACAGATTGCAGCTAACCATTGATAATTATTACTGCCCAAATTGGCTGGTTTTTCCTCCCCCTGTTGAACTTGCAACTGTTTGCAATGTGAAGTTTGAATGAAAGACAAAGATTTTTTTTCTGGATGTTGTGTGTATGCCATGTGAGAATGAGAGTGTATTTGACAGGAATTCCTTGATTCAAGGGGTGCATGGTGCTTGGTGTGTGAGAGAATTTTAAGAGTTTTGGTAAATGGTGATCAGGTACTTTTTCTACTGGGAAAGAAAAAAAAATGAAAGAAATGTGTAACTTTTGGAGTAAAGACAAGAAAATACAAATGGAAAAAAAAAAGAGGAATAGTCTACCTTGCTAAGAGCACTCCCATTATTTCAAGAGCCAGTAACTGCAGCCTCTTCTCTGGGTTTGGTCTGGCCAACTGAATTCAGGGGGGATTTGTGCTGGAAATTTGGATTTCTTGACTCTGTGGGCTTGGCTATTCCACAGAGCCAAGAAAAGGGGGGATGCTCTGGCAGGAAAGTACCACCACTGTGAGTACTGCAGAAGCAGCACACACAAAGCCTCTGAGCATGTGCAGAGTTCAAAGTACTTTGGGAGCTTTGAGCAGCTCTGCTTCCAGCCACAGATAGGAGGCGGGCTTGCACTAGTCCTTAAAAGAAAGTTTTTGAGTCTCTAGAAAACTCTCAAAAGAAATCTTGGTGTCTTTAAAAAAAAGAAAAAAAAAGTTGTGTAACTGAGGCAAAGCATTTGAGGTTCTTTGAGTATTCAAAGCTTGGATTGCCTCAGGAAAAATTCTGCCTGGGAAGGTTTGGGTTAAAACCAGGACCCTTAAACACTCTCAATGAGTAGCTAGGGGATATATATATATATATATATATGAAGGGAATCCTTCCAAAAGGCAATGTTGTGAGCATGTGTCTTAATTGTTTGTGTCAACCATCGAGTTTTCCCTCTCCAATAACTTCTATTTTTCTATGCAACATGGATCTGGGTCTTGTGTGTGTGTGTGTGTGTGTGTATAAGTTCTAAATTCTTATACACACACATCTTGTTATTGCTATGCTACAACTGAATGATTGGGAGGGAATGGATGCAACTCTGGGGCTGTGTGTGTGCGCGGGCACACGTGCCGGGAAAAATCTCTTCAAATCTGTGAGGCTACTTTTTCCCTTTTGAGTTCAACAAACAGTTTTGTTTCCTTGTTTCCCTTTTGCAATGTTGCCAAGTATTAATGATAATGATAGTGATAATGATTGTCACTGTTGTTACTGTTATTGATTGTGCTAAAAGAAAATTTTTCCTTCCAGCAGCCTAATGTTTGTTGGGGACTGAGCCCATTTGCCAGCCCAAGGATGTGGGGAGCTAACATGGCCAGTTCTCAAAACTTCTTTCCATGAACATCAGCACTCATGTGTTCATCAAAATGTTCGTCTGTGTTAACAAAGGGTTGGCGCATTTTGCATCTCTGTGGGAGAGTATCATCTCTGTAACAAGAAATTGCGTAAAGCTGCTCTCATTGTCCAGCAGGAAGCACCTTTCTCTTTAGCCCAGGCAAGCAACGGGTCTGTGCAACACCAGTTCAAAGGAGGGTCTCTTTCGTGTGCATTTTTGCATTGGTTGGATTGATTTCAGCTACCCAAACATTTTCTTCTGGAGACTGTGCTAAAGATACTAAAAAAAGAAAAGAAAAGGACATAGACTTTACATCTTGAGGTTTCTCTCCGAACTCATGTGGATCTCTCTGCCACTGCCTACAACCAGCTTCGGTGAAGAAATGTAAAAGTTATTTTCCCTCTTAATTAACCTTTTTTTTTTTTCTGAGCTGCACCTTTCCAGGAACCAAACAGCCACGCTGGCACCCCAGAAGAGAAGAGAAGAGAAGAGAAGAGAGAAGAGAAGAGAAGAGAAGAGAAGAGAAGAGAAGAGAAGAGACTCCTTTTCTCTACAGCCCTGGAAGGAAAAGCCCTCCATGGCCCATGCTACGCCCTGGCTCCAGGAACTGCAGCTGATGCTGGAAATCCATTCCTGTGGTTCTGCCTTGCTCCATTGCATCATTTGTAAGGAATAACCAGGCCAAACGCGAGATGCAAGTTCTACAGCTAAGAAGCTTGAGTGAAGCCTAGACAACGAAATCTCGAAGAATCGCCTCAAAGGGCAAGACAAAGGACTGAACTGGACATCAGGCCGTTGCCTCGCCTCACACTGCTCCCACCTCGCAAAGCACCAAGTTTGCTGGCCAGAAGGGATGGTGGCCGCAGACAGGATATTCATCACCGCAGGGGCCTCAGCCCAGACGAGGATGACATTCTTAAGGCTGCCATGGGTCAGAGGAGGCCTAGGGAGCAAATGAACCAGGCCTCAAAATTGGGTGGCAAAACTGGAGAGAGGCGGGGGAGCAGGTGAGGATGAGAGCGGGCTGGCACTGAGTTCTTTGCAGCCGAAGGGGGGCCAAAGTCAGCATGGAGCTTCCCAGGAGGACTACGAGCACTGGGGTTGCATATCGTGTGTTTTGAACTGTGTGCTTTTTTTTTTTTCTTTTCTTTCTCTTTGCTGCTTTTCCAATTGTTTTCCATTTTTCCTACCCTTTGAATTGAACTCTCAGCAAATACACAAGTCTCCATTGTATGCAATAACTTTCTCCTCATACTAGTTTAGTTTTGAGATGGAAGCTGTTTTCTGGGAAAAAAAGCTTGCAAAAGGATTTATCCAAACTGACTTCACAGCGGGGATGTCGCAGCCTGCCTGTCACTGGGGTGCTTCACCCGCACTGGGGCTCAGAAGAACCCTTCTCTCTCCATTTGCCCAGGCAGGAAACACAAACACACATGATTCATATGAAGGCAGCTCTGTAGCACAGAAACGCACAGACCGGGCCCTCCCCACCTCGGGCTGAAACGCCACAGGGACTGGCTTCCCATGCGTGGCTTGGCTTGGATGCCTGGGCGTTGCTTGGCTCGCCCTTGCTCCCAGGATTGCCCTGTTCTCTGAACCCAAACCATGCCTTGGGCTCCCCAGGGAAACCGAGGGGGGTCTGCTGGGAAGGAAGGGGCTGGCGGTACTGGTGGTTCAGGGACAGGGGGGCCTCACGAGCAGGGGCCTCTTGCAGGAGGCTCTGGAAGCCTTGCCATCCATCATGGCAGCCTGAGAGCCATGCCAAGGACACTTCCTGCCCCTCCTGCCCCAAGAGGTGCAGATCTGGGTGAAGGGGCTCAGATACAAGATCTGTGTCTGTGCGGTGACACCGGCGAGGGGTTTCCTCCTGAAGCATCGAGAAGCAAGAGGTGGGAAGAGGGGTGCAAAGTCTCCCAGAGGTTCATTTCTGTGATCTGTGGCCAGAATCAAGACCATGGTCATAAATCACGTGGCATCATCTATTGGACCAACGCCAGGATCTGTGAATTGGGCGCTCCGTGTAATTTATGCATCTTAGTATAAACAGAGTTGTCCCTGTCAGGACTGGTTGCATTTCATCCCCATCTCCGAACACATTTTGTCCCTTTCTCTACACACTTCAATGTCTCTTGTCCTTTCTGACTGGGAGTTTCATTCTTTATATCTGAAGAAATTATCTTCCCATAATCTCTTCATAATTCAATAATCTCTTCATAAAGCGTAAACATTCTATTACACACTGAAGCAGTATTCTAAAACTGAAAACTTAGAAATTAGGAAGTCCACTGCTTCCTTCCTACAAGGACATATGGTATAGAAGGGAGTAACAAAATCAAGATCTCAGTGCTGTGTGTGGCAAGGGGCACCTGGGCACGGTCCTCCCACTGCATCTATGATCTCCAGGTGGTCCAGTCTCAGGCGAGTCAGCTGGCGTAAGACAGCAGCCCCCTTCCCTTGTGCCATTGCAAGCCGGAGGCAGCAACCAGCCAGTGGCCACAGCTTCACACACTGCAGGCAGGCAGTTGATCAGGCACGGCTGCTTTGGCCTTGCCGGGCAGCCAGCGTGGCCACTCTGGGCTCGGAGGAGGAGCGATGCCGGCCAGCTAGCCATCGCCGCAGTGGGACGGGGAGAAATGCCTGCCGAGTCTGGTGCTGGGGAGGACCAGCTCCAGCCCCCCTCCCTCCCTTTTCGCCCTTCCATGCCAGTAGTTGCCCTGTGCTGGGGAGCAGCCATGAGCGTCCCAAGAGAGCGCTGGCTGCCAGTTTTGCAAGCCTTAATATATATATATATATAGCTATATAGATAGAGATAGATAGTGGGAGTCTGACAAACTGCTTTCTTCCTTTCTTGAGGCACCTGAAATTCCCCCCCCCCCACCACCATTTGAAAGTCAGAAAGGCAGATACTGCACCTGTCCTTGTGAGATTTGCATCTTTTTCCTTGGTGACCCAACGAAATCCGGCAGATGTGCATTGGTCTATGACCTCAGTGGCAATTAAATATTGTTCATATATAGTAGTAAGAACACCATTAAAGTCTCTGGTCCATTTAAACAAGTCCCCAGCCAGTGTTTGAGAGAAAGGTGGGCGGATTCCGTCCTCTCCCGAGCGAGGGTGGTTAGACACATCTGGCTTTTCCTCTAAGCTGTTTCCAAAAACCGCACCTCCCCACAACATTCTCGAAGATCCGTACACAAGGCTTAGTGCAGGGCACCCAGTGCTCAGTGCACAAAAACTTGGAGAACAAAAATTAAGGCAAAACAAAAACAGAAAGCAATGGAAGGATCTTAGAAGAACATTAGCACAGACAAATGCACACACAAGGAGGAAGAGGAAAATGGATAGCGGCACTGATTACAAAATGAGAATTTAATCACCAAATCCCAAGCATTTTGACCACCTCAAACAATGAGGTTTGTTGGTCTAGGGCTTTCTCAAGAGTAGCTATTTGAAGCACAGGCAAACAGAGTTCTCATAGCAAGCTGAGCACCTCTCTCTGTGTGAGGGAGCAACTTGCTAGCCCTAGAAACCCCTGCTTTCTTTTCTTTCCTGGGTCCTAAAAGTAGCTAGTTTGAAGGGCTCAAGGGCTGGTGACTCCAAACCGTAGCCATTGGGCTAGGATTCAGCTCCCCCTTCATGCCCTCCTGACCATGAAAGGCATTATTGCACCCAGACCTGGAGAAAGGATCCCCAGAGCTCCTCGCATCGCCAAACCCATACGCACACTGGGCTGCTGGCTTTTGGAGGGAAGAGAGCGAGTTCCACTCTCCCTCTTCTTTCCTGCCCTCCCCTATGGAAACCAGCCTGCACTCTCCCAGCGAGTTCAGACTGTCAATGTACAAACGCTTGCGCAGGAGCTCGGGCTGTTAACCGGTGTGCTGATAGCACAGTTGCAACTGTTCTGAAAAGAGTCTGAAAACCGATAGAGCCTTCAGGTGGCCACTTTGCCCCACTGTCCAATTGATGCTGGGGCCAAATAGAATTACAGCCGGCATTTAGTTTCATTTTCTTTGCGATGGAATCTCTTTTGGACTTTTTCCCATTTCCCAAAAGACAACCCAGAGCTGTGCACATTTGTTTTAACTTACCTTGACCCATTGAACTAGTGGAGGAGACAGTATTCCAGCTGAGATATTCAAAATCCTAAATGACGATGCAGTTAAAGTGCCACACTCAGCATGCCCAAAGAGGGGCAACGCCAAAGATTGTTCCTACAAGTTAGACTCCAGCAGTAGTTGGACCAAGAACTACTAGAAGTACTAGCAGGGTTTCAAAGAGGCAGAGGAACTAGAGATCCAATTGCCAACATAGGCTGGATCATGGAGGAAGCTAGGGAGTTCCAGAAAAACATCTGATTGATTGATCACAGCAAATTGTGGTGAACTCCTAAAGAGATAGGAGTACCAGACCATCTTATTTGGTTCTTGAGAAACTTGTGAAGAAGCAATGGTTAGAATTAGACATAGAACTACAGATCGGTTCAAAATTGGGAAGGGATTCAGCAAGACTTTATTTTGTCCCCCTGCCTATTTAACTTATATGCAGAGCACGTCATGTGAAAGGCTGGGCTAGATGGCTCACAAGTTGGAATTAAGATTGCCGGGAGAAATATCAACAACCTCAGAAGTGAAAGTGAAAGACAGAAAGTGAAGAGGAACTAAAGAGCCTCTTGATGCAGGTGAAAGAAGAGAGCACAAAAGTTGGCTTGAAACTTAACATCCAGAAAACTAAGATCATGGCATCTGGTCCTATCAATTCCTGGCAAATAGATGGGGAAGAAATGGAGGCAGTGACAGATTTCATTTTCCTGGGCTCCAAGATCACTGCAGACGGGGACTGCAGCCAAGAAATGAAAAGACGCTTGCTCTTGGGGAGGAAAGCTATGGCAAATCTAGACAGCATCCTAAAAAGCAGAGACATCACCCTGCCAACAAAAGTGCGTATAGTCAAGGCTATGGTTTTCCCAGTTGCAATGTATGCCTTTGAAAGCTGGACCATAAGTAAAACGCCTAAGAGTTGAGGCCTTTGAATTGTGGAGCTAGAGAAGACTCCTGCAAGTCACATGGACTGCAAGGAGATCAAACCAGTCAGTCTTAGGGGGCATCAACCCTGACTGCTCCTTCAAAACCCTGAAGATCAAACTCAAATACTTTAGCCATCCAAAGAGAAGGACGGACTCTCTGGAGAACAGCCTAATGCTGGGAACAACTGAGGGCAAAAGAAGATGGGGTGGGGGGGTGAGGGGGGCGCTCACACACTTCTGTGGGATCCGCTTCTCCCAGACCCAAACCAGGTCTGGATCCTGGCCAGACTTCGCTTTATCTGTTCCAGCAAGAATCTCCAAAAACCTCCTTCCATCCAAGGAGTCCCCTTCTGCTTTGATCGAACCAGCCTCTTCCCATAGAGTTCAACTCTACTCGGGACTCACTGGTTGTCGGGCAGGGAAGGGCAGCTTGCCGGACTCTAACCAGAGGCTTTCTCTCTCTTCCTGTGGCGGAATGTGATTGTTTGCATTCCTATATGCTAGAAAGACTTCACCCCGTGCCTTATCCAGAATGGAGTTTAATTTTACTCCTGTAAAGACCATCTCAGCCTTAACTTTGACATCCCCCTGTGAAGGTTTGAGCGGTCTGAAAAAGCAAGCTCAAGCAGGCTGTTGAGGCTGCTGCCTGAAGACATTCCCTTATTTTGGCCAAGCCCAACAGAGTATGATGGGGGAAGCTCTCGTGGGAGTGTTGTCGCTGAGAGCAGAAGGGACCCTGTTTCAGTGTCCCTGCTCTGCGATTTGGTCTGCTTTGCTGTCAGTTACAGTCTTTAGTCTGCATGGAATGGAATGCAGATATACAGACGTGGCAAAGCAAAACACCTCCATAGCATTTGCCTCAGAAAATTTGCCAACATCAATCATCCAGGTGCGCCAATGTTGGATGAGGACGCAGCCAATGTTCTGGTACATGGCCATTGATTGATACCTCGATCTCTGTATTGAGGCCATTCAAACGTGCAGAGCCAGGTCAAAAATCTCTTACTCCTTCCTTTCCCAATTCTTTCCCTGGGAATCCCCTCAGGAGAAGCAGGATTCCCTCTCCCTTTTCTTTCCTTCCCACAATCCATCTGCTCACTTGCCTCTACTTTCACTTGCAACACCTCCTACAAAATCCCAATCTAAACCATGAAATTACAATTCCGTTTGCACGTGTTTCCTCCTGAACAAATCCTCTTCCTTCTTTCCTGCCACATCCCAATATTTCGCAACGGCGTTAAGTCTCCATTGGCAGCAAGTGCCCCCTTAGAGCTTGAGCCACCCATCCGATTCGTCGGCCGTCGCCGAGTACTGGATGAGACAATACAAATCAAGTCAGAACCGGTTTCTCTCCCCTGGCCTCCAGTCACACTTCATGGACATAACAGAACAGACACTGCGAGGCTGAGTTTCTCAGTCCAATCTCATGCCCTCACCTTCGACCTTTTGCGAGTTTCCCGAGAATCGGTGCGGCTGTGCAAGAATCGGTTGAATGGGACCCTGGGAGCCTCTGGGAATGAATGTTACACAACAGACAACTCTCACAGCAGACAGACCTGTACCCACAAAGACCTGACCAGATACTTACATTCTGGAATCTTGTAATACCAGCCAAATGGGGTTCCCCTTAGGCATTTGCCAACCTAAAACCGTTGCCCCGCAGGAGTCGAAGGCCTCCCTTCACAGCTGGTACCTTGGCAGGATACCCAAAAATTCTCTACACTAAAAAGAGCATGTGCCAGCTAGAGAGGATCAAAGGACCCTGCCTCACCGTTGTCGCTTGTGTGGAAGCACAGCGTCTCCCCGATTCCGTCCTGTCGGCTGTGACCTCAGGATCAGAAGGACTCTTGTCCCTTCTCCCCACCTTCTCCAACGGAAAGCTGTCACACAGATCCACAATTCAGAGGGTCTGAGATCAGTTCCTTGCCAGGACAAATAGGTTTCTTTCCAATTGGAGGCATGGATCCAAGGGTGCCTAAATAGGAACACCCCATGTTAATTTCCTTAGGGTTATATGGAATACACCAAAGAGGATTGAATACAATACATAGGAAGGGGATTGGATTCCTTGATATGGATTGGAAAGGGACTGGATACAAGTCACAGCACCATAAAGAAAAGTCGCATTTCACTCTAAGTAGATGCCTTTGACAGGCCTTCTAAATTAAAGTCATCCTGAACAGGCTGGCCAAGTTAAGTAAACAAAAAGGTTACATGTGTGAACTTACAGGGTTAGGGAGGCACTTTAGCAAGCCTGTAAAACACAGAGATTGCACTTTGACAGTTACCCACTAACGGAGTGGGGTCATCCGGTCTCCACCACCAGAGACCCAGGCATCCTTTTTAATCTGTTTATGGCAACGCAGTGAATGGTAAGAAGCGGGATGGTAAGAATTGCTTTTCTGATTACAATCCTAATATGGGGGACATTCGGATTCTCTCCCGGACAATCCCCAGCCGGGAGGGGCAGGAGTTTTCCTGCCAAAGAGTGGGATTCTGCACTCAGGGTGGGAGTCCCCTTGTCCTGCCCCTGCTAAGCCGGCACCAGGCGGAACCATGTGCTGATCACTTTCAATGGCTCCGCGGTCCCTGGAGAGTCGAAAGAGGCCAGGAGGGGAAGGGCTCCCACGTCCCTGCTTAGCATGGGGCTCCCAGACAATCTTCCCTCCCAGATGGCCGCCAGCGGCCTCTCCAGTGCCTCCAGGGTGGTACTACAACGAACATGCGAGGGCACAGCTTCCGTTGTCACACGGGATGAGCGTGCGGCCAGGCTGGCTGACGCTGCTCGGAATCTGGCTTCCTGCGCTTCCAGATGCTCGGGAAGGGATCCAGGCCCTCTTCCTCCTGACAGCCCATCTTTCCTGCTCTCCGTGCCCAGAAATGGGCATACTCCTCATGAGGAGGCCTGACCGATGCCGAGTGCAGGGGGACCAGTTCCCCACGTGGTTTGGAAGTGATCCTTCCCTCCATGCAGCCCAAGGCAGCGTTTGTCCTTCCTGCAGCTGCATCACACGCTTGTCCAACATTCGGCTTGTGATTCACAGCAATTCCCTTGATGGGGTTAACAGCAATCCTTTAAAACACCATCAAAAACTCTCCACATTTTGTAAAAGTTAATATTAGATAAAAAAAATTTGGCCTAACCAGCACTACACAATTCCAAATCTTTTCTTTTTACTAATATTGAACAAATAGACTCCTCCTAATAACAATTACAAATACAATCAAATACGTTTTTGCTTACAAGTATTCCAATCTAATATCTACTAGAAAAGAAAGTGATATAGAAAAGGAAGTTCATGTTCATATATCTCACATCCATTCATCATCTTTAAAAACATCTTATCTAGCCTATTTAACAACAGTCCAAAAACCGGAAAGTCATACATTTTAGTTCTTAGTCGATCATCTTGAAACTTTAAGACAATCTAAGAAAGCGAAAGAGAGGAAGAAAAAAAAAGGGAGGAAAAGAATACTTCCTCTCTTAAAACCTATTTCCACGATTAAAATCACATATATTAGCCATTCCATACCGCAATAAACATATCAGGCCATTTATATTAGAACAAATATTTTTGTTTAATGCCCCTGCCACGCCATTTAAGATCCAGAATTCATACCGTCCGTTGCAAAACATTAATCATTTGCAATGACTGCATTTCTTGCTGTAAGACCTTCACTTCTTTCATCCGCTGCAAGACATTAATCATTCGTAATGGCTGTATTTCTTGCTGTAAAACTTTCCTTCTTCTTCGTCAGACTCAGTTATAATTGCTACAGAGTCCATCCATCCATCAAGAAAGACGAGAACTCCTCCTTTAAAAGGCTGAAGCTGCCGCTCCTTCACCGTAACAAATAAGGTTTGATGGCAGGTTTTTTATTGATTTCGCTCATTTTGTTTCATTATCTACAATTCTACATAGCTGTTGTGTTTCCTGTATACTCTGTTCTGGTTTAACTTGAACAGTAATTATTCCCTCCAACATGAAAGAAGCATCAATTTTATCAAACCTCTTTTTCTGTTCGTTTTGAAAGCATTTCTTGAGAAGATCTTATAACTGATATCAGTTGATTAATTATCGAAAGAGATTCTTGTATAGACCCCAGCATCCCAGTAGCATGAGCAGACAAAGAGTTGGCAGGTTGCCAGATACTTTGGCAGTGGTCCCAAAAACGCAGGAGAGAAAATGAAGATTCCTTCCTCCACCTCTCCCTTCCCCTTCTTCTTTTCTTTTCAATCAAATCTTCATGCTTCTATCTAGTTGCACCATATATATTTAATAAAGTTAAACCCTAGAGACATTCATGAAACAGCTTAAATTCAACTTACACAAAAGTTCCAAAGTCTCTGTGATCTCAGATGTCGCTTCAACGATTCAGAGGGTTCTTCATATCTTCATGCCAAACACTGCTTTCCCAAGGGTGATTGTTGCAGAGAAAAGATAGCCTAAAAAATATTTACTCAGCAGTTCCGATGTTTGTCTGGCTTATAAAAGTTCAGCGCTAATCTAATAAGATGCTGTGAACTTGCAGAGGCTAAAAAAAAACCTCTTGTATTATCCAGCTGAGACACCAGAGTTGTTATTAACTGATATGGGATCGCCACCCCACATCCAGCCAAAACATGCGAAGGTAATCTGTCTTCACCCCTACAAGGTTCGACTGGGTCTCCCGACCCCACTGCTTGGACAACACCAGAGTAATTAGCACAGATAGCTAATAACATCCCTCTAGTTCCGACGCCATCTTGGAATCCCGGCACCTCTGACATCCATTCCCTGCTCCGCTTGCTCCCTGTCATTCCTACACATGTGGAAGGACCCTGGACCCACAACTGAGCTGGGGGCGCACTCACTGGGGTCCACAGCCTGAGATGAGGTCACTGAGAAGCCCAGGGGCCAATGCAGTGGCCAGCTCTGGATCCATCCATGAGTGGCTCTGTCACAGCGCCTGTAGCTACTTTCCTGATCGGAAAATCATGGGACCTTTCAAAGAAAATGCTAGACTCAACGGGCTTCCTCTCAAACCCAGAAGAGATCCTAAGACCCCTGCATAATGCTTCTTCGCTGATCCAGCTCCACCGTACCTCCCGGTGGCCCACCATACCCGGAAATCCCTCCAGGTCAGGCACCCAGGCTCTGTCCTAGTGGTTGCTACTTCCTGGAACCTGCTCCATTCCTGCCCAAAGCCATCGCAATTGGGGGCATCACAGTCTCCCATGGCAGCAAATCCTGCAGTTAATCGATATGATGTGTTTGGAAATAAGTCCTTTTATCTGCCCTAAACATTCCACCAACGGGGTTCAGGGGCTGATCCCGGGTTCAAGTGTTATGGGGGAGGAAGAATCATAGCCTAGTGGGGCTCTAAGGGGCAATGCAGGCCAGCAGGGCCGACCCCCTCCTCTTGTAAGACACCAAGTTACACCATCCCACTCGGGTGGCTGGCCAGATTCTCCCTGAATGTCTCCAGTGTGGGAGAGCCTCTCGCCCCCCGGGCAGCTGCTTCCACTGCCGTATTGCTCTGACAGTGAGGAAGCCTTTCCTGATGTCCAGCCTGAATTGTCGTTTTTGTGACTCTTCCCGGTACTTTCTCCAACCGTGTTGCACCTTAGCTGGGACAAGCAGAACAGGAGACGGTGTGTCTAGTGCAGTTGCTACAGAGAACTGTACAAGCGGAGTAAGACCCAGAAATTCTACCTTCGCTTCCATTCCCCACTGTGACCAGAACGGCATCTGACATTTTCCCATTGAAAGGGAAATGGGCTGACCTTTTCATCGCACAGCCTGCCCTCAAGATCCCTTCCTTGCTCACGGCATGCTTTTGCGGAGCCTCTTCCCCGTGTGGGTTCTTTGATGTTGAGAGAGGGCTGCACTCCCACTGAAGGCCTTTCCGCATTCCATCCATTTGCAAGGCTTCACTCCAGTGTGGGTTTTGTTTAACAAATTTTGTTAAAATTTTTAAAGTAACACTAAAAACGTCAATCATCTAATACATCAGACGTAATGGGTCAGCCCCCTACACGTTTTTTTAAAACATTCTTTAGTCATATTCAAATCCATTTATGATAACTTAAAAAACATTTAAAACTAAGCCAAGTCTAAAAACATGTTGAAGTCTATGCGAAGTCCCATTTCACTAGCCAATAATAAAAGAAAAAATTCCCAAGTTTGATAGAAGTCAGTATCTTCTTTCTCCTTCAAGGATAAATTCAGTCTGACCATTTCTGCACAATCCAGGATCTTTTAATCAATTCATCGATGGGTAATTCTTCATTGTCCCAGTATTAAACAAATACACTCCCACAGCAATGATTACATGTCAAATCAGATACATGTCTTATTTACTACTGTCCCAGTATAATGTCTAATAAAAAAAGAAATTTCTAGTTTAAGAAACTAAGGAATTTTGTACCACTTCCTCTACCATATACAATAAAAAATACCCAGTCTATATTTACATATCCAACATCCATTTGACATCCTGAAAAACATCTTGGCTAATCTATTTGGTGACAGCTACCACCTATAACACATCTTATACAAGCTTTCTTTATACGAAGTTGCTAATACTTCATCTAATTTAAGCATCACTTAGTCAAATACTTTTAACTCCTTATAAAAGCACAACTCTTTACAATCTTGAACATACCTCGATTATATCTGCACCTTATGTCACCAAAAGATATCAACTCCCTGTTTTTGTATTTCTTAGCTCAATTTCAATCCTCCATCTTTATCCAAAATGTACATCGTATCTTATCATCCCTTCAACATTCAATGAATTTGGATACAGAGATGCTTTCATGGGTGAAAAAAAAATCTAACTATAACTTATCCTACACCAGCATTAATGGTTTTATAGTATTTTGTTGTTGTTGTTAGTCGCAAAGTCGTGCCCGACCCATCGCGACCCCATGGACAACATTCCTCCAGGCCCTCCTGTCCTCCACCATCCCCCGGAGTCCACTCAAGCTCACACCAACCACCTCAGTGACTCCATCCAGCCACCTCATCCTCTGCCGTCCCCTTCTTCTTTTGCCATCTAAGTAAAAAGTCATGTAACTTAGCCTTCTCATACCACATATAAATGTGCCAACCCATTGAAATCATTCCTTTTAAAATAGAAAATTATCTCGTTTCTTCTTTACACCCCTGCCTCATCTCTCTTCCTTTGCTTTCTGTACTTCCTGTTGCAAATCAGTATTCACTATTTCTCCTTCCTCAGAAAGATATGTAGTTAGTTCAGCACCTATCCCTCCTTCTTTCGAGGCACCCAATTCTTCCTCTTCAGAAATACTTCAAAATTTTTCATACAACTCTTGTGCCTTAAAAATCGAGTCCAGTTTGTATCTTGTAATGTTCCAGGTAAGAGATGTTCCTTCTGTCGATAGCCACCTAAACATAGTCTCTCTGAAATATCTGGATGCCTTCTCCCTCTCTAGTAAAACAAGCCAATCCCATGATAACTGGTTTATTGGCTTTATTAATTGTGTTTCTTTATCCACCGTTTCAAGTTTTTCATAAGCTTGTTGTATTTTTTGTGTATTCTGTTCAGTTTTAAATTGAACGACCACCAAAACCTCCTTAATAGAATTATCCCATTTGTCGAGACGTTCTCTTTGTTCAACTGAAATGTTTTCCTGTTGAATTAACATCGCCTCTTGGGATGTCTGCCCAGCTGTTAAGGATGTCTGTATCGCCAGAAGCGTCATCTGTAGCTCTTTTTGATATTTTCCAACATCTGCCACTTTGGGCTGATGAATTGGACTCTGAAGAGCTGATTTAGATGCCTTTTCCATAGTAGTAATCATTTTTACCAAAAATTACAAGGCAGAAACACAGAAATAGAGATGAGAATAAAAATACTTTCTATAAATCCAAATAGCCACACGGTGGCAGCAAAGGGCTATTTTACTTTAAACTGCAAAAAAAAAGGGTGTCCCTGGGAGATATTTCAG
This sequence comes from Varanus salvator macromaculatus, assembly GCA_023646645.1. NCBI lineage: Eukaryota > Metazoa > Chordata > Lepidosauria > Squamata > Varanidae > Varanus > Varanus salvator. The sequence goes on from JAIXND010000811.1 coordinate 163,912, forward strand.
TATGAAGGTTGCTTTGGCAAGAATCCAATGGTTTCTGGCAAGAGTCCAAGAAAAAGAAAGAAAAATGGCCGATCAAAGTAAACTTTATCTTCTCTCACGTCATTCCACAGTAATTATTTATTCTGATTCCTCGGCCTTGGGGAGGTGAGGAAAAAAGGTCTTTCGGTCCAGCCCCAAACTTTCCAAAAGAGCCTCAGTTCTTCTCCCCCAGATCAGTCGCCCCTTAGAACTCCATGAGGGAGGAAGAATCCCTCCCTCCATCAAAGGGGTTTGCATTTCTTCTTTATGCCAAATTAGAAGTGGTTGCTGCTTTTCACAGGTAGAATAGAAGAAAAAAAAGATAAAAATGCTCACCCAATGCTCTCCGATGAACTTCCAGCTAATTATTCTATGCGATCGTCCCGGATGTCAATGGCTTGTAGGGAGCTGTTATCTCCCCTCTGTGTTGTCTGACTGAGAAAAGCCCGAATCTCCCCCAGTAAATGCAGAGCCGCTGCCCTGTGCAATTACAAGTGCCCGGACAATCTAATCTTCACCCCGACAGGGCTTAGATGAAACTCCCACGGCTCTCTGTCAAACAAGTACCGGCATGATACTGGGAGCCCCCGCTACTCACAGCCGTGCCACCACGAGGCCAAACCAGAAGCCTCAAATGTGGGTTTTTTGATGCTTTCTAAGACTTCCACTCTGACTGAAGGCTTTTCCACATTCCATGCATTTGTATGGCTTCTCTCCAGTGTGGGTTCTTTGATGCAAAGTAAGCTCTCCACTCCTACTGAAGGCCTTTCCACATTCCGTGCATGTGTATGGCTTCTCTCCAGTGTGGGTTCTTCGATGCAGTACAAGATGTCCACTCTGACTGAAGCTCTTTCCACATTCCATGCATGTGTATGGTTTCTCTCCAGTGTGGGTTCTTTGATGCAAAGTAAGCTCTCCACTCTGACTGAAGGCCTTTCCACATTCCATGCATTTGTATGGCTTCTCTCCAGTGTGGGTTCTTCGATGCAGTATAAGATGTCCCCTAGAACTGAAGCTCTTTCCACATTCCATGCATGTGTATGGCTTCTCTCCAGTGTGGATTCTTTGATGCACTATAAGATATCCCCTGGAACTGAAGCTCTTTCCACATTCCATGCATGTGTATGGCTTCTCCCTGGTGTGGATCCTCTGATGTTGAGTAAGCTCTCCACTCCCACTGAAGGCCTTTCCACATTCCGTGCATTTGTATGGCTTCTCTCCAGTGTGGGTTCCTTGATGCCTTATGAGATATCCCCTATGACTGTAGCTCTTTCCACATTCCATGCATGTGTGTGGCTTCTCTCCAGTGTGGGTTCTTTGATGCACTATAAAATATCCCCTGTAACTGAAGCTCTTTCCACATTCCATGCATGCGTATGGCTTCTCCCCAGTGTGGGTTCTTTCATGCATTTTAAGACTTCCCCTACAACTGAAGGCCTTTCCGCATTCCATGCATTTGTATGCCTTCTCTGCAGTGTGGGTTCCTTGATGCCTTGTGAGATATCCCCTATGACTAAAGCTCTTTCCACATTCCATGCACGTGTATGGCTTCTCTCCAGTGTGGGTTCTTCGATGCATTTTAAGATTTCCACCACAAGTGAAGCTCTTTCCACATTCCATGCATGTGTATGGCTTCTCTCCAGTGTGAGTTCTTCGATGCATGATAAGATTTCCACCAGAAGTGAAGCTCTTTCCACATTCCATGCATGTGTATGGCTTCTCTCCAGTGTGGGTCCTGTGATGTAGAGTAAGCTCTCCACTCCTACTAAAGGCCTTTCCACAGTCCATGCATTTGAATGGCTTCTCTCCAGTGTGGGTTCTTAGATGCCTTATAAGATGTCCACCAGAAATGAAGCTCTTTCCACATTCTATGCATGTGTATGGTTTCTCTCCAGTGTGGGTTCTTTGATGCTTTCTAAGACTTCCAGTATGAATGAAGCTCTTTCCACATTCCATGCATGTGTATGGTTTCTCTCCAGTGTGGGTTCTTTGATGCTTTCTAAGACTTCCAATATGAGTGAAGCTCTTTCCACATTCCATGCATGTGTATGGCTTCTCCCCAGTGTGGGTTCTTTGATGCAGTATAAGACATACCCTCTGACTGAAGCTCTTTTCACATTCCATGCATGTGTATGGTTTCTCTCCAGTGTGGGTTCTTTCATGCAGTATAAGATATATCCTCTGACTGAAGCTCTTTCCACATTCGATGCATGTGTGTGGCCTCTCCCCAGTGTGGGTTCTTTGATGCTTTCTAAGACTTCCACTATGAATGAAGCTCTTTCCACATTCCATGCATGTGTATGGCTTCTCCCCAGTGTGGGTTCTTTGATGCAGTTTAAGACATACCCTCAAACTGAAGCTCTTTCCACATTCCATGCATGTGTATGGCTTCTCTCCAGTGTGGGTTCTTTGATGCACTATAAGATTTCCCCTCTGACTGAAGCTCTTTCCACATTCCATGCATGTGTATGGCTTCTCCCCAGTGTGGGTTCTTTCATGCAGTATAAGACTTCCCCTCCAACTGAAGGCCTTTCCACACTCCAGGCATGTGTATGGCTTCTCCCCAGTGTGGGTTCTTTGATGCTGTGTAAGACATACCCTCTGACTGAAGCTCTTTCCACATTCCATGCATATGTGCGGCTTCTCCCCTGTATGGGTCTTACGATGTTGAGTAAGATCTCCACTCCTTCTGAAGGTCTTTCCACATTCCATGCATGTGTACGGCTTCTCTCCAGTGTGGGTTCTTTCATGCAGCATAAGGTATGTCCCCTGACTGAAGCTCTTTCCACATTCCATGCATATGTGTGGCTTCTCCCCTGTATGGGTCCTGCGATGTTGAATAAGCTCTCCACTCCCACTGAAGGCCTTTCCACATTCCATGCATGTGTATGGCTTCTCTCCAGTGTGGGTTCTTTGATGCCTTATAAGACTTCCACCAGAAGTGAAGCTCTTTCCACATTCCATGCATGTGTATGGTTTCTCTCCAGTGTGGGTTCTTTGATGTGTTGTAAGATGTCCACGACAAGTGAAGCTCTTTCCACATTCCATGCATGTGTATGGTTTCTCTCCAGTGTGGGTTCTTTGATGCCTTATGAGATCTCCCCCCTGACTGAAGCTCTTTCCACATTGCATGCATGTGTATGGCTTCTCTCCAGTGTGGGTTCTTTGATGCGTTATAAGATGTCCATGAGAAGTGAAGCTCTTTCCACATTCCATGCATGTGTATGGTTTCTCTCCAGTGTGGGTTCTTTGATGCCTTATAGGATGTCCACCAGAAGTGAAGCTCTTTCCACATTCCTTGCTTTTCTTTGCTATCTCCTCAGTGTGCTTTCTTTGGCACCTAGAAACATCACCTGGATCACTGGAGGTCTTACAATATTCCATGTATTCATATAGCTGCTCTCCAGGCTGGGCTCCTCTATCCCCTGGAAGCCTCTCAACAGGCCTTACGCTCTCCCTACTTTCCATGACTATACAGGGCTTCCTCACTTGCTGGATCGCTGCTGCCCATTAAGTCAGTTCTCGCTCTCTGAGACTCGTTCCATGGGAGACACTTTCATCTGTGTCCTGCAGAGCTAGATGGCAAGCGAGGTTCCTGCACGGATCTCTTTCAACATTGTGCACATTCACTCAGTCTCTGGAGGTTGCACAGTTTGATTGATTGTTTTCATCGATCCTTTGCTAGTTTGTGACACCCTGGACCATTCTCCTTCCTCTTTTCTGAACTTCCGGAATCTTTCCAGAAGATGGTTACCAACACTGTTAGAAATACCGGCTTATTGTCTCCTGTTCTTTACTTGGTTTTCCCTGTGCTTCTCGCATTCTGTGCATCTGGAAATGTCTCTTTTCTCACTTCGTCCTCACTTCTTTCTGATGATTTGACGCAGGGATCCAAATAATTCGACTGTCTTGCAGTTCATCTGCTTGGGAGGAAAGAGAAAATGAAACTCGCTGAAGGAATGAAAGGCCAAAACAGCCGAGATCATTCCAGCTCAAGGCAAAGTTGGCACCTTTCTTGCCAACATCTCCAACTTTCCCCCTTCTGCACTTTGGAAGCCCTGCCAAAGCCTCGCTTCTGAGGAATTGCCTTCAAGCGAAGAGCTCACACACGGCGGACTCTTGAGAAACTCTGAACTGCCTAGGTGGCCAGACAAGGAAATAATTATTTCCAGTAAGAAATGAAAACTAATATTTAAGGGTATCGCACTGGCAGTAAAGTTGAGATCAAAACACACCTGACGCACTCTTACCAAACGCAAAGAGATGTGGCGTAAGGAACAGACACATAGAGAGACAACATTTGCAAGGATCGCTGTAAAGAAAAGATCCAGACACAGACCACCCTCCTCCAGCAGCTCCCAGTACGGCAGTGAAGCGGGTGGAGACCTGGCCATCCCTTTGACGGGGCATTTTCAGGCAGGAATATTGCAGCCCTGCTGGGAACGCCTCAATTGGACAATGGTGCAGCCCCAACAATGCGCTGAAAGGTTCGGTGTGTCCCAAAGGAACCACATGAAGCGACCAGGTTGACTCACAAGGAGACTTGCTGATCTTTGAGGCACTGGAAATGCACACAAGGCCAGCAACTATCACTCAGCCAGGCTCCCATCAGCCAGAACGGAGGGAAGCAAGCCCTGCTCTTCTTCACAGCGAGAGCCTGGCTGGATGCAGGTGGGCGCTCTGAGGGTCCCTTGAGGGGAACCACATCGGCTTCAGGGTCGCACCAAGCCCGGCTCTTCCCACTGGCAAAACACGTTTCCAGCCATATGCTCGTTCCGCTGTGGGGACTGGGAGTGGCTGTGCTGTGGTAGATGGGATCGGGAGCCAACTGTGCTCCGTTGCATTGACTCAGCCCGAGCTGGACTGCTGGCTCAGAAGGGAGCCTCAGAAGCACATCTTTTCCGCTGCCTGGTACCCCGTGCCTGTCCTTCCTCCGTCTTCCAGGCCGAGACTAAAGCACAGACGTGTCTGCCTGCCTGGGAGCTGATTGATGGGCTGACAGAAGAAAGCAGGGGAAAGGTTGAGATGGGGCCTCCGATTGTGTGACATGAATGAAGGGCTCAGGTTACAAGCAGCCCCTTCCTGGTTAGGTATCAGGAAAAAGTCCCCGACTGTTGGAGCAGCATGGCAAGAACCGGTTCCCCTGGCAGTTTGTGGACTCTGCAACGTGCAGGCATGCGAGATGCAACCGGACAGCCGTCTGGGAGGGAGGATCCCGCTTGGAGACCTGCTCCGAGCAGGGAGGTGGGACCTGAAGGCCCCACAGAACTTTGCAACCTGCCCTTCTAGGACACTCTCTGACCTGAGGTGCAAGAACAGGGGGGTTTCAAGGGACTGAGGAGACCACCGAGTCCGAAGCCCCGCTCAGTCCAAGAGTCCAGCTAGAGCATCGCTGGCAGGTGGCTGTCCAGATGCCTCTTACAGGCCTCCAGGGGCAGGAGGACAGCGCAGGGAGGGCAGCTGGAGTGAGGAGGAGGGGCCCTGTGGCTTCCCCACCATGGGGTCTTTTCTGAGGGGGAAGACCCCCACCAGCACAGCATCGCTGTCGTCCTCCATGCATGGATGCGCTTCCTCTCTGGTGTGCCTTCTCTGATGTGCACCAAGAGATGCTGCGCACAGAAACCCTTTCCAAGCTCGGTGCATCTATACAACTTTTCCCTATGGAAGTTTTACACTGAATTGCACATACTGGTTGCAGCTGTTGCCCCTTCACACCCCGTGAATTCTCGGGGCACCTCCAGCATTTTGAGGGGCCGGGGAACGACTACAGTTTGGAGTAACCTTTCTGCTTGCAAGAAACTTCTTCTGGCAAGATACTATTTATCTGTCTTTTTTCCCTTTCCAGGCGAATAACAACAACTTTTTACCCCCAGGTGAGCCCATTCCCCTTATCCATCTTTCTTGAGCTTCTCGGATTCTGGGTCCTCTTTGTCCACACTCTGCCAAAGAGAGGATTTGCTTTGCCCCGATTCTTTACCTGGTTTCGGTCCTGCTTTTTCGATTCCTCTCCTCACTTTGCGCCCTCCTGCTCTTGATGAAGAGGCGGATGGAGCCGGTGCTTCTCGGCGTTCAGCCAATCCGCTGCTTGGGAACCGAGGCAAAAAGAGAAGGTGGCTGGGAGTTAGTGGCCGAGGCAGCCGATCCCACTGGGGACGGGCGGAAGGTGCCCCCCTTCTGCCCCAGCGCCGGGAATGTTACCCCTTTCCCTCTGCGCCTGGGCTGCCGCAACGGGGGCCTCGCCTGGCCCGCGTCTCCCGCGACTCCGACGAGCGGTTCTCCCCGTCCCGCCGGGAACGGACCGTCCCCTGGGCAGCGCCGAGCGAGGCACTTCGGCTCCTCTCGGCTGCAGCTCCGGCCACGGGGGGCGAGGCGAGCGCGCCCTTCCCCGCGGAGGGGCCGCCCCGACCGCCTCCCCGCCCGGGGCTGCACGGAGCGCTGCGCCCCTTCCTTCCGTGGGGGGCAAGGGGCGATCCTGCCCCCGCGCCCCCCCACGGCGCCCCCCCCTCTCCGGGGGCTCCGAGAGGGGGCCGCGCACCGGGGCCGCGCCGCGCTCTGCGCCCGGAGAGCAGGGGCCGCGCCCCCCAAGCGGCCGCCCCTCCCGCTGCCCGGGGGGCTGACGGGGCACCGGCGCTGCCCCCGCCCGCCCCGCTCACCCCACGAGGCCGCCCCCTCCGGCCGGGGATCCCGCCGGGCTCGCCAGGGAACCGTCCGGGCGCCTCGTCTCGTCTCGTCCCGCCGCGCCGCTTTCCTGCTCCTCCCAGACCCGCCGGGGCGGAAGCGACGCCTCTCCTGCCCGCCCCTCCGGGAGGAAGGCAAAACCCGGGTCGCGGATCCCCAGCTGGGCGCTCCGATTTCGCAGGATTTTGCACAGCACCACCTCCCGGAATAGTTTCAACTTACTAAGTAACCTGCATAAGCTGTTGCTTTCCGTGTGGCTCCAGTTCTGGGCTTTGTTCTCTGATTATGGGTAATGCTCCCCCTGGCAGCGAAGCGCTTCTCCCCTCACTTCTGCCGATCGGTTGCCCCTTCATTGCAGTAAATATCAATTGCTTATTTTAACTTTAATGCACTCGATTCATGAACCTGGAGTCCGCGGCTGCAGGCGCTCTGGGACCCAGAGGCGTTTCCTTCCTGCCACTTTTTGGGCTGGCTCTGCCCTTGGAGAGCTCTCTCCCCCTTCCTGTACTTTTGTTTTTGTTGAAAGGGCAGGTGGAGCCCTATAATTCTCACGGCCCTTCCAATCCCGTGCTTGAAAACAAGGGAAAAGCAACGTCTTCTGCAACTAACGAGAGTTACTGGCCAAAGCAGGCGGTTTCTCCAGCTCCATGTGCCGCTCCTTCGGTTTCAGTGCCTCGAACGGAGAGTCCCTTTCGCGCTTCACGGGGGGGGGGGGGGGAATCTCGCAGCCTGCCTGTCTCTGGTGTGCTTCACCTGCACTGGGGCTCAGAAGAACCCTTATCTCTCCGTTTACCCGGCAGGAAACAAAACACACCCGATTCGTATGAAGGCAGCTCTGTAGCACAGAAACACACAGACCGGGCCCTCCCCACCTCGGGCTGAAACGCCGCAGGGACTGGCTTCGCGTGACGTTGTTGATGTCCCTGCTGGTGTTGGGAAAATTTGGGTAAATCCTGTCTGAAAAGCATTACTTCTGTGTCCCATTGCATTGTGGAATCAAATCCTGTCTTCCTTCTCAAAACCAAGCTGTCACTGTTTAAAATGGCATTCCCCCACTCCCTTTCTCTCACCTTTAGCTGTGGGCTACTGTTATAGTCCAAATATACATTGTTAAATAATCATTGTTGGGAAGTATCTTGATAGCCCAGAGGGCTGCATGTGCCCTGGTCACTCAGAATGTTTCGAATCTAGATAAGAGTTTGAGTTCATGCATAGTTTCAGTGGCGTGAATTTACATGTGTAAGCAGTCCTGGAGATGGGTTCAGGCTTCTGAACTGAAGTGTGAATTAGAAATATTGTAATCTTATTGTTATAGTATGATTGACTGACATTTCTTTATCTTTCTGTATGTAATGACCTCAGAATCTTATTGTAATCTTTACATTCTGTCACCAATTGCCCTGTACCTGTATGTGACTGGGAGCGTATAAAAAGTCTGTATTTCTGTTGAAGCTTTGCAGCAGAGTTCACCTCTTGCTTGCCCGGTAAGGCCTTATCGTGCGTCAACCGCGGGGCCTGGGATAGACAATAAAGACACGGAGGTTCACAACAACTGATCTTTCCTAGGACCCCAAGTTTTATTTCCCTTCTAAAATTGAGATCCCAGGATTCTGTCAATTTGGCGATGAGGGTGGGATCGTGGGTTTTTGGCCCTTTAACCTGGGCAGGAGAGATGGTAAGTTCGGCTGAAATTCTCCTCACTGGGGGAACACAGATATTGGCCATCTCTTCTGTTTCGCAGGCCAGTCAATGTAATTAGATCTGGTTTTGAACCTCATGGCATGTGGGCTTTCCATTGTGGACTCCCAGGAAACATGGGGGTTTCAGAATCTCGGTTTACTACCCCATGGACACCTCTGCATCAAATTGCAGGGTGGAGCGGATGGCCATGGGCGACACCTGAGGGGCTGTTGCGGAAACAAGCGCTTGGTATTTTGATTTAAAACAGCATGGTCAAACCTAACTAATTTGGCCTCAGAGGGCTCATTTGATTGCAATTGGCTGCACCTTTTTGAAGTTTTGCTTTGGTCCAAGCTGGTGGAGGAAAAAAGCTAGCTAATATGGTATTGGTGCACCAGGAAAGATCTACATGTGTGAGTATGTTTGCACTGGGGTTTGTGTAAAGATTTATGTTGTGAAAGTCTTGTGTTCATTGTTGCTGTCTGTGTTTTCTGCCTTGTCTGTTTGTATTTTAAAAGTGTTCCGTTTTCTGGGAGGTAGGCATAGCCCAGAGTGGGTTTTGGGGGTTCCTCAGGAAATAGGCGCTCCCCACGCAGCCGCACCAATCTGTCCTCCTCAGGGCATGGTTGAAAGCAAGGGCGTGGATGGGTGTTCTTGCCCCTGAGTTGAGGATGTGTGAACCTGGCTTTGATTGAGATACAGATTCGTGAGGTCATTTGCCTGAGCCCAAGCATGGCTGAGTCCGGCTGGAAAAAGGTGTTGATCAGGGAAATGTGTGTGAGATTTTTTCCTTTCCCCATTCCTCCTATATGAGCCAGAACTGGGAAGTAAGGAAATGTGTGGCCTTGAATTGGGCTAATACAGGTCCTGCCCAGTTTTCTGGACATCTTCAATAAGCTTATCCTGTGTGAAAGCCCCGTATGAAAGAGGGGTTACACAGAAACATTTTTTATGCAGGTCCTTTCCTTGTCAGAAGCTGGGAACACTGTTTTAATGTCTTTAATGAAAGTTTTTCTGCCTCTTCCATCTGCCTTACAGCCCTCCTAGGTAGGAAGATTTTCTTGTTAGATTAAATAATGTGCATTTGAAATTCCAGGAGGGGATGTTGATGGGCAGATGAAAGATGGGAAAAAAAGAGGGAAAAAAGTATATACTGTTAAATTCTCAGTAGGAGTCCTGAAAGGATTTCCAGAGAGATAAAGAAAGGGGTTTTTATTTTATATTGGGAACATTTTGCTGGTCAAGTCTTGAAAATTTAAATTGTTGTGTTTAGCAATTAGCCTGAGCATTGGCAGGCTGGAATTCAACAGGGCAGAGTGTACAATTGGGGGAAGACAGATTGCAGCTAACCATTGATAATTATTACTGCCCAAATTGGCTGGTTTTTCCTCTCCCTGTTGAACTTGCAACTGTTTGCAATGTGAAGTTTGAATGAAAGACAAAGATTTTTTTTCTGGATGTTGTGTGTATGCCATGTGAGAATGAGAGTGTATTTGACAGGTATTCCTTGATTCAAGGGGTGCATGGTGCTTGGTGTGTGAGAGAATTTTAAGAGTTTTGGTAAATGGTGATCTGGTATTTTTTTTACTGGAAAAGAAAAAAAATGAAAGAAATATTCCACAGAGCCAAGAAAAGGGGGGATGCTCTGGCAGGAAAGTACCACCACTGTGAGTACTGCAGAAGCAGCACACACAAAGCCTCTGAGCATGTGTAGAGTTCAAAGTACTTTGGGAGCTTTGAGCAGCTCTGCTTCCAGCCACAGATACTAGGCGGGCTTGCACTAGTCCTTAAAAGAAAGTTTTTGAGTCTCTAGAAAACTCTCAAAAGAAATCTTGGTGTCTTTAAAAAAAAGAAAAAAAAAGTTGTGTAACTGAGGCAAAGCATTTGAGGTTCTTTGAGTATTCAAAGCTTGGATTGCCTCAGGAAAAATTCTGCCTGGGAAGGTTTGGGTGAAAACCAGGACACTTAAGCACTCTCAATGAGTAGCTATGAAGGGAATCCTTCCAAAAGGCAATGTTGTGAGCATGTGTCTTAATTGTTTGTGTCAACCATCAAGAGTTTTCCCTCTCCAATAACGTCTATTTTTCTATGCAACATGGATCTGGGTCTTGTGTGTGTGTGTGTAAGTTCTGAATTCTTATACACACACATCTTGTTATTGCTATGCTACAACTGAATGATAGGGAGGGAATGGATGAAACTCTGGTCCTGTGTATGTGTGGATGCACACGCATGCAGTGGGAGGAATTTCTTTTCATTTCTATGAAGCCACTTTTCCCTTTGAAGTTCAACAAAAAGGTTTTGTTTCTTTTTTCCCTTTTGCAATGTTGCCAAATATTAATGATAGTGATAACAATTGTCACTGTTGTTACTGTTATTGATGGTGCTTAAAGAAATGTTTTCCTTACAGTAGCCTAATGTTTGTTGGGGACTGAGCCCATTTGCCAGCCCAAGGATGTGGGGAGCTAAAATGGCAAGTTCTCAAAACTTCTTTCCATGAACATCTGCACTCATATGTTCATCTAAATGTCCGTCTGTGTTAACAAAGGGTTGGCGCATTTTGCATCTCTGTGGGAGAGTATCATCTCTGTAACAACAAATTGCGTAAAGGGGCTCTCATTGTCCAGCAGGAAGCACCTTTCTCTTTAGCCCAGGCAAGCAATGGGTCTGTGCAACACCAGTTCAAAGGAGGGTCTCTTTCGTGTGCATTTTTGCATTGGTTGGATTGATTTCAGCAACCCAAACATTTTCTTCTGGAGACTGTGCTAAAGATACTAAAAAAAGAAAAGAAAAGGACATAGACTTTACATCTTGAGGTTTCTCTCCGAACTCATGTGGATCTCTCTGCCACTGCCTACAACCAGCTTCTGTGAATGCCTTTTTTCCCCTTAATTAACCTTTCTTTTGAGCTGCACCTTTCCAGGAACCAAACAGCCACGCTGGCACCCCAGAAAAGAAAGAAAAAAAAAGGACTCCTTTTCTCTACAGCCCTGGAAGGAAAAGCCCTCCATGTCCCATGCTATGCCCTGGCTCCAGGAACTGCAGCTGATGCTGGAAATCCATTCCTGTGGTTCTGCCTTGCTCCATTGCATCATTTATAAGGAATAACCAGGCCAAACGCGAGATGCAAGTTCTACAGCTAAGAAGCTTGAGTGAAGCCTAGACAACGAAATCTCGAAGAATCGCCTCAAAGGGCAAGACAAAGGACTGAACTGGACATCAGGCCGTTGCCTCGCCTCACACTGCTCCCACCTCGCAAAGCACCAAGTTTGCTGGCCAGAAGGGATGGTGGCCGCAGACAGGATATTCATCACCGCAGGGGCCTCAGCCCAGACGAGGATGACATTCTGAAGCCTGCAATGGGTCAGAGAGGCCTAGGGAGCAAAGGAACCGGGCCTCAAAATTGGGTGGCAAAACTGGAGAGAGGCGGGGGAGCAGGTGAGGATGAGAGCGGGCTGGCACTGAGTTCTTTGCAGCCAAAGGGGGGCCAAAATCAGCATGGAGCTTCCCAGGAGGACTACGAGCACTGGGGTTGCATATCGTGTGTTTTGAACTGTGTGCTTTTTTTTTCTTTGCTGCTTTTTCAATTGTTTCCGATTTTTCCTACCCTTTGAACTCTCAGGAAATACACAAGTCTCCATTGTATGAAATTACTTTCTCCTCACATTAGTTTAGTTTTGAGATGGAAGCTGTTTTCTGGGAAGAAAGCTTGCAACAGGCTTTATCCAAACTGACTTCACAGCGGGGATGTCGCAGCCTGCCTGTCACTGGGGTGCTTCACCCGCACTGGGGCTCAGAAGAACCCTTCTCTCTCCATTTGCCCAGGCAGGAAACACAAACACACATGATTCATATGAAGGCAGCTCTGTAGCACAGAAACGCACAGACCGGGCCCTCCCCACCTCGGGCTGAAACGCCACAGGGACTGGCTTCCCATGCGTGGCTTGGCTTGGATGCCTGGGCGTTGCTTGGCTCGCACTTGCTCCCAGGATTGCCCTGTTCTCTGAACCCAAACCATGCCTTGGGCTCCCCAGGGAAACCGAGGGGGGTCTGCTGGGAAGGAAGGGGCTGGCGGTTCAGGGACAGGGGGGCCTCACGAGCAGGGGCCTCTTGCAGGAGTCTCTTGGAAGGTTTGCCACTCATCATGGCAGCCTGAGAGCCACGCCAAGGACACTTCCTGCCCCTCCTGCCCCAAGAGGTGCAAATATGTGTGAAGGGGCTCGGATACAAGATCTGTGTCTGTGCAGTGACACCGGCGAGGGGTTTCCTCCTGAAGCATCGAGAGGCCGAGAGCTGGGAAGAGGGGTGCAAAGTCTCCCAGAGGTTCATTTCTGTGATCTGTGGCCAGAATCAAGACCATGGTCATAAATCACGTGGCATCATCTATTGGACCAACGCCAGGATCTGTGAATTGGACGCTCCCTGTAATTTATGCATCTTAGTATAAACAGAGTTGTCCCTGTCAGGACTGGTTGCATTTCATCCCCATCTCTGAACACATTTTGTCCCTTTCTCTACACACTTCAATGTCTCTTGTCTTTTCTGACTGGGAGTTTCATTCTTTATATCTGAAGAAATTATCTTCCCATGAAGTGGAGTCATAGAACAGTAGAGTTGGAAGTGGCCGGAGGGCCAACGACGCCACCTGCTGCTCAGCGCAGGACTCCCAGGTTCAATCACCGCTCTCGGATGGCCTATGCTTGAATGCTTCCAGTGGGGGCGGGAGTCTAGAAATACTAGAATAATTGTTGGCAAGCTCTGCCAGTGACAGCCTCAATTGGAGAACCAAGAAAGCAATCCTCCCAAGCCACTTTGGCCAGAATGAAATGTAAAGCAGCTTAAAAAGCATTCAGCTTCTAAATGTGATGCTCCAAAGAAACAGTCTTGTGTTCCACAAGTGTTGCAAACCCTGTCCTGGCCAGCCAACAATGCAGTGTCTAGCAACTTTGCACGGCAAGTTGCTGTAGTTGAGCTTTGTCTGTCTGAAATGGCACCAGCTGTTCCAGTACAACACTGAATGCAGGTACTAGCACTCTAATCTCATGGTGATTTGGGAAAACTCCAAATGGTGGAAGGATGGCACAGAGAAATGAATACCCTACCCCCCCTTTTGACAATGTCTTCCACCACTGAATCCAGACATATAACATGTTCCAGATGTAAGAAATCCATGCTGGGATTTCACCAGCGCTACTGAAGGATAAACATTCTATTACACACTGAAGCAGCATTCTAAAACTGAAAACTTAGAAATTAGGAAATCCACTGTTTTCTTCCTACAAGGACATATGGTATATTAGGGAGTAACAAAATCAACAGAAGTACACAGAGACAGCCAGAATAACAACTTCAAGCAGCTCCCCGCCTTTCCTCCAGCATTATCATCTAGGCTACTTAGCATTAGGCAAATACTAGTCCCTTTGATCTAAGTCTTCAAGCCGGAACCCGATCGTGGTCCCCGATAGGCTGCTTTTCTTCGGGGCTCTTCTCCCTTGCCCCCTCCAGTTGTGGGCCCTTGGCTGGCCCTGATGTAGCTTCTTCTCATCCTGGTCTGTTATGCTGCCGGTCCTCCCTTGCAGGGTTGGTGTCTGAGCAGGAACTTCTGGTCCTCCATGAATTCCATGGTCCTCTGGTCTCCCTGTGGTGTTTGGAGCTTTTCTCAGCCTGGTGTAACGTTCCCACGTAGGTGCTCCCTCCGATCTCACTGCTGCGTGTGTCAAGGGGCACCTGGGCACAGTCCTCCCACTGCATCTATGACCTCCAGGCAGTCCAGTCTCAGGCGAGTCAGCTGGCGTAAGACAGCAGCCCCCTTTCCTTGGGCCATTGCAAGCCGGAGGCAGCAACCAGCCAGTGGCCACAGCTTCCCACACTGCAGGCAGGCAGTTGATCAGGCACGGCTGCTTTGGCCTTGCCGGGCAGCCAGCGTGGCCACTCTGGGCTCGGAGAAGGAGCGATGCCGGCCAGCTAGCCATCGCCGCAGTGGGACGGGGAGAAATGCCTGCCGAGTCTGGTGCTGGAGAGGACCAGCTCCAGCCCCCTCCCTCCTTGTTCCCACTTCCATGTCAGTAGTCGCCCTGTGCTGGGGAGCAGCCATGAGCGTCCCAAGAGAGCGCTGGCTGCCAGTCCTCCAAGCTTTAATACACACACACACACACACACACACACATATATCAATATTGTTGTTGTTAGTCGCGAAGTTGAGTCCGACCCATCGCGACCCCATGGACAACATTCCTCCAGGCCCTCCTGTCCTCCACCATCCCCTGGAGTCCACTCAAGCTCACACCAACCACCTCAGTGACTCCATCCAGCCACCTCATCCTCTGCCGTCCCCTTCTTCTTTTGCCATCTATTGTTCCCAGCATTAGACTCTTCTCCAGGGAGTCCTTCCATCTCATATATCAATATATATATCAATATATATATATATGGGAGTCTGACAAACTGCCTTTTTCCTTTCTTGAGGCACCTGAAATTCCTCCCCCCACCACCACTTGAAAGTCAGAAAGGCAGATACTGCACCTGTCCTTTGAGGTTTGCATCTTTTTCCTTGGTGACCCAACGAAATCCAGCAGATGTGCAGTGGTCTGTGACCTCAGTGGCAAGTAAATATTGTTCCTATACAGTAGTAAGAACAGCATTAAAGTCTCTGGTCCATTTAAACAAGTCCCCAGCCAGTGTTTGAGAGAAAGGTGGGTGAATTTCCTCCTCCCCGAGCGAGGGTGATTAGACACGACTGGCCTTTCCTCTAAGCTGTTTGCAAATATTGCACCTCACCCGCAACATTCTCGAAGATCCGTACACAAGGCTTAGTGCAGGGCACCCAGTGCTTAGTGCACAAAAACTTGGAGGACAAAACTTCATGCAAAACAAAAACAGAAAGCAATGGAAGGATCTTAGAAGAACATTAGCACAGACAAATGCACACACAAGGAGGAAGAGGAAAGTGGATAGCGGCACTGATTGCAAACCGAGAATTCAAACACCAAATCCCAAGCCTTTTGACCACCTCAAACAATGAGGCTGGCTGGTCTATGCCTTTCCCAAGAGTAGCTATTTGAAGCACAGGCAAGCAGAGTTCTCATAGCAAGCTGAGCACCTCTCTCTGTGTGAGGGAGCAACTTGCTAGCCCTAGAAACCCCTGCTTTCCTTTCTTTCCTGGGTCCTAAAGGAAGCCAGTTTGAAGGGCTGAAGAGCTGGTGACTCCAAACCGTAGCCATTGGGCTAGGATTCAGCTCCCCCTTCATGCCCTCCTGACCATGAAAGGCATTATTGCACCCAGACCTGGAGACAGGATCCCCAGAGCTCCTCGCATCGCCAAACCCATACGCACACTGGGCTGCTGGCTTTTGGAGGGAAGAGAGCGAGTTCCACTCTCCCTCTTCTTTCCTGTCCTCCCCTATGGAAACCAGCCTGCACTCTCCCAGAGAGTTCAGATGTCAATGTACAAACGCTTGCGCAGGAGCTCGGGCTGTTAACCGGTGTGCTGATAGCACAGTTGCAACTGTTCTGAGAAGAGTCTGAAAACCGATAGAGCCTTCAGGTGGCCACTTTGCCCCGCTGTCCAATTGATGCTAGGGCCAAATAGAATTACAGCCGGCATTTTGTTTCATTTTCTTTACGATGGAATCTCTTTTGGACTTTTTCCCATTTCCCAAAAGACAACCCAGAGGTGTGCACATTTGCTTTGACTTACCTTGACCCATTGAACTTGGGGAGGAGACAGTATTCCAGATGAGATATTCAAAATCCTAAATGACTATGCAGTTAAAGTGCCACACTCAGCATGCCCAAAGAGGGGCAATGAAAAGATTGTTCCTACAAGTTAGACTCCAGCAGTAGGTGGACCAAGAACTTCCAGAAGTACAAGCAGGGTTTCAAAGAGGCAGAGAAACTAGAGATCCAATTGCCAACCTAGGCTGGATCATGGAGGAAGCTAGGGAGTTCCAGAAAAACATCTGATTGATTGATCACAGCAAATTGTGGTGAACTCCTAAAGAGATAGGAGTACCAGACCATCTTATTTGTTTCTTGGGAAACTTGTGAAGAAGCAATGGTTAGAATTAGACATAGAACTACAGATCGGTTCAAAATTGGGAAGGAATTCAGCAAGACTTTATTTTGTCCCCCTGCCTATTTAACTTATATGCAGAGCACGTCATGTGAAAGGCTGGGCTAGATGGCTCACAAGTTGGAATTAAGATTGCCGGGAGAAATATCAACAACCTCAGAAGTGAAAGTGAAAGACAGAAAGTGAAGAGGCAGTGACAGATTTCATTTTCCTGGGCTCCAAGATCACTGCAGACGGGGACTTCAGCCAAGAAATTAAAAGACGGTTGATCCTTGGGAGTAAAGCTATTGCAAATCTAGACAGTATATTATAAAGCAGAGATGTCACCCTGCCAACAAAAGTTCATATAGTCTAAGCCATGATTTTTCCAGTTGCAATATATGCTTATGAAAGCTGGACCATAAGGAAAATGCCTAAAATTGAGGTCTTTGAATTGTGGTGCTAGAGAAGACATCTGCAAGTCCCATGGACTTCAAGGAGATCAAACCAGTCAGTCTTAGTGGGCATCAACCCTGACTGCTCCTTCAAAACCCTGAAGATCAAACTCAAATGCCATCAGCCATCCAATGAGAAGGAAGGACTCCCTGGAGAAGAGCCTCATGCTGGGAACAACTGAGGGCAAAAGAAGATGGCAGAGAATGCAATGGGGTCCCTGAAGCAATCGGAGTGAGCTGGAGTGGGGGTGAGGGGGGCGCTCACACACTTCTGTGGGATCCGCTTCTCCCAGACCCAAACCAGGTCTGGATCCTGGCCACATTTCACTTTATCTGTTCCAGCAAGAATCTCCAAAAACCTCCTTCCATCCAAGGAGTCCCCTTCCACTTTGATCGAACCAGCCTCTTCCCATAGAGTTCAATTCAAGTCAGGACTCACTGGTTGTCAGGCAGGGAAGGGCAGCTTGCCAGACTCTAACCAGAGGCTTTCTCTCTCTTCCTGTGGCGGAATGTGATTGTTTGCATTCCTATATGCTAGAAAGACTTCACCCCGTGCCTTATCCAGAATTTAGTTTAATTTTGCTTTTGTAAAGACCGTCTCAGCCTTAACTTTGACATCTCCCTATGAAGGCTTGAGCGGTCTGAAAAAGCAAGCTCAAGCAGGCTGTTGAGGCTGCTGCCTGAAGACATTCCCTTATTTTGGCCAAGCCCAACAGAGTATGATGGGGGAAGCTCTCGTGGGAGTGTTGTCGCTGAGAGCAGAAGGGACCCTGTTTCAGTGTGTCCCTGCTCTGCGATTTGGTCTGCTTTGCTGTCAGTTACAGTCTTTAGTCTGCATGGAATGGAATGCAGATATACAGACGTGGCAAAGCAAAACACCTCCATAGCATTTGCCTCAGAAAATTTGCCAACATCAATCATCCAGGCGCACCAATGTTGGATGAGGACGCAGCCAATGTTCTGGTACATGGCCCCTGATTGATACCTCGATCTCTGTATTGAGGCCATTCAAATGTGCAGAGCCAGGTCAAAAATCTCTTGCTCGTTCCTATCCCAATTCTTTCCCTGGGAATCCCCTCAGGAGAAGCAGGATTCCCTCTCCCTTTTCTTTCCTTCCCACAATCCATCTGCTCACTTGCCTCTACTTTCACTTACAACATCTCCTACAAAATCCCAATCTAAACCATGAAATTACAATTCCCTTTGCACGTGTTTCCTCCTGAACAAATCCTCTTCCTTCTTTCCTGCCACATCCCAATATTTCGCAACGGTGTTAAGTCTCCATTGGCAGCAAGTGCCCCCTTAGAGCTTGAGCCACCCATCTGATTCGTCGGCCGTCGCCGAGTACTGGATGAGACAATACAAATCAAGTCAGAACCAGTTTCTCTCCCCTGGCCTCCAGTCACACGTCGTCCACACAGCACAACAGTCGCTGCGAGGCTGGGTTTCTCAGTCCAATCTCACGCCCCTGCCTTTGACCTTTCTGGAGATTCCCAAGGATTGGTGCAGCTGTGCATGAATCGATTGAGAGGGACCCTGGGAGCCTCCGGGAATGAATGAGGGTCACACAACAGACAACTCTCACACAGGCCAGACCTGTACCCAAAAAGACCTGACCAGATACTTACATCCTGGAATCTTGTAATAGCAGCCAAATGGGGTTCCCCTAAGGCATTTGCTTGTGTGGAAGCACAGCTTCTCCCTGATTCCGTCCTGTTGGCTGTGATCCCGGGATCAGAAGGACTCTTGTCCCATCTCACTGCCTTCTCCAACAGAAAACTGTCACACAGATCCGCAATTCAGAGGCTCAGAGATCAGTTCCTGGCCAGGGCAAATAGGTTTCTTTCCAATTGAAGGCATGGATCCATGGGTGCCTAATTAGGAACACCCCATGTTAATTTCCTTAGGGTTATATGGGATACACCAAAGGGGATTGAATACAATACACAGGAAGGGGATTGGATTCTTTGCTATGGATAGGAAAGTGATTGGAGACACGTCATAGCACCATAAAGAAAAGTTGCATTTCACTCTGATTTGATGCCTTTGACAGGCCTTCTAAAATGAAGTTGCCTTGAGCAGGCTGGCCAAGTTAAGTAAACAAAAAGATTGCATGGGTGAACTTACAGGGTTAGGGAGGCACTTTAGCAAGCCTGAAGGGCCTGATGCTGGGAACAATGGATGGCAAAAGAAGAAGGGGACGGCAGAGGATGAGGTGGCTGGATGGAGTCACTGAGGTGGTTGCTGTGAGCTTGAATGGACTCCAGGAGATGGTGGAGGACAGGAAGGCCTGAAGGAATGTTGTCCATGGGGTCGCGATGGGTCGGACAAGACTTCGCGACTAACAACAACAAAAACACAGAGATTGCACTTTGACAGTTACGCAGTAACAGAGTGGGGTCCTCTGGTCTTCACCGCCAGACACCTAGGCCCCTTTTGATGTGTTTATGGCAGGGCAGTGAGGTAGGATGGTAAGAATTGCTTTTCTGATTACAATCCTAATATGGGGGACATTCGGATTCTCTCCCGGACAATCCCCAGCTGGGAGGAGCAGGACTTTTCCCCCCTAAGGGGGGTGGGATTCTGCCCTCAGGGTGGGAGTCCCCTTGTCCTGCCCCTGCTAAGGAGCTGCCAAGGGGAAACGCTGGTCGATCACCTTCAATGGCTCAGTGGTCCCTGGAGAGTCGGAAGCAGCCAGGAGGAGAAGGGCGCCCAAGTCCCTGCTCAGCACGGGGCTCCCAGCCAATCTTCCCTCCCAGATGGCCGCCAGCGGCCTCTCTAGGACCTCCAGTGCAGCAGCGCCACCACCACGCGAGGGCACAGCTTCCGTTGTCACACAGGATGAGCGTGTGGCCAGGCTGGCTGACGCCTGCCCGGAATCTGGCTTCCTGCCCTTCCAGATGCTCGGGAAGGGATCCCGGCCCTCTTCCTCCTGACAGCCCATCTTTCCTGCTCTCCGTGCCCAGAAATGGGCATACTCCTCACGAGGAGGCCTGACCGATGCCGAGTGCAGGGGGACCAGTTCCCCACATGGTCTGCAAGTGATCCTTCCCTCCATGCAGCCCAAGGCAGCGTTTGTCCTTCTTGTAGCTGCATCACACGCTTGTCCAACGTTTGGCTTGTGATTCACAGCAATTCCAAGTTGCTTCTCATTTGGAATCTCCCTGAGACACGCACTTCCCATCTGCAGAACTAGTTGATATATTATGTTAACTCTATATGATAGACCTCCTGATACCCTTCACGGGGTTAACAGCAATCCTTTAAAACACCATCAAAAACTCTCCACATTTTGTAAAAGTTAATATTAGATAAAAAAAATTTGGCCTAACCAGCACTACACAATTCCAAATCTTTTCTTTTTACTAATATTGAACAAATAGACTCCTCCTAATAACAATTACAAATACAATCAAATACGTGTTTTGCTTACAAGTATTCCAATCTAATATCTACTAGAAAAGAAAGTGATATAGAAAAGGAAGTTCATGTTCATATATCTCACATCCATTCATCATCTTTAAAAACATCTTATCTAGCCTATTTAACAACAGTCCAAAAACCAGAAAGTCATACATTTTAGTTCTTAGTTGATCATCTTTAAACTTTAAGACAATCTAAGAAAGTGAAAGAGAGGAAGAAAAAAAAAAGGAGGAAAAGGGAGGAAAAGAATACTTCTTCCCTTAAAACCTATTTGCACAATTAAAATCACATATATTAGCCATTCCTTTTTTTTTAATAAGTTTTTATTAAAATTTTAAACTACAAATTAAAAACATCAATCATCAGATACATCGGACAAGCTGGGTCAGCTCCCCATAACATATCTTCCAGCATTCCATGATCATAATCAAATCAATTTATAAAAGTTTAAAGACATCTTTAAATCTATGCCAAGTCCCGTTTCTCTAGCCAGTTGTAAAAAAAGTTCCAGGTTTGGTAAAAGTCAGTGTCTTCCTTCTCCTTCAGTGATAGAGTCAGTCTATCCATTTGTGCACAATCCAGAATCTTTTTCAAAATCAGTTCCTCCTTGGGTAGTTCCTCACTCTTCCAGTATTGAGCAAGCGCGATCCTCGCCGCTGTGATTAAATGTAGTATCAAATACATTTCTTGTTTACTAATATTTTCCGGTGCAATGCCTAACAAAAAAACTTCCGGTTTGAAGGCTAAAGATGTTTGTAGCATTTCCGCAAGCCATTTATGTATTTTAATCCAATACTTTTTCACATAATCACAGGTCCACCACATGTGATAAAATGTACCCACACCATGTTTACATTTCCAGCATCTGTTAGACATATTTGAAAACATCTTAGCTAATCGATTTGGCGACAAATACCATCTATAGAACATTTTATATAAATTTCCTTTATACGAGGTTGCTAAAGTTACCTTAATATTTCTCTCCCACAGCTTTTGCCACTTTTCTAATTCAATATTATATCCAAAGTTTTGTGCGCATGTTATCATAGTGTCCTTGATCTGTTCCCCTTCCGTTTTTCTGTCAAGCAAAAACTCATAGATTCTTTTAATCATTTTCTCATCTGTTTTTAACATCACTTGATCAAAAGGCTGATAGATCTTTATAATTTGTAAAGATTATAAAGATTATAATTTGTAAAGATTATATTTTATATAATTATAAAATATAATTTATATTTTGCAGTCTTTGGCATATCTTGATTGCATCTGCACCTTATACCACCACGATATATTAAGTCCCTGTTCTTGTATTTCTTGCTCCAGTTTTAGGCCTCTATCCTTATCCAAAATATCATCATATCTTATAATCCCTTCAAAATTTAATACATTTGGGTAGACAAAGGCTTCCATAGGTGAAAGCCATCTTGGTAACTTATTATACAATTTTAGCTTTAACTTTTCCCATACTGACATTAGTGATCTTCTAATAAAGTGACTTAGAAAAGTCCCCTGTGCCTTAACCTTCTCATACCACATATAAGCATGCCAACCCATTTGTAAATCATGACCCTCAAGATACAAAATTCTCTTATTTCGCAAGATTATCCATTTTTTTAGCCAAGTACAAATAGCCGCTTGATAATACAACATCCAGTCCGGTAAACCAAAACCCCCATTCTTTTTGGTTTCTTGAAGCATTTTTAGTTTAATCCTTGCTTTCTTTTTTTTCCAAATAAATCTCGAAATTTGAAGGTTTAAATCCTCAAAAAACTTTTTATCAAATTTTACAGGAATCATTTGGAATAAAAACAAAAATATTGGTAAAATGTTCATTTTAACCAGTGCTATTCTTCCCATCAAAGAGAATTGTAAATTGGCCCATCTCTCCAGATCACTTTTAATATCTTTCAGCAACTTATCATAATTATCTTCTTTCAAAGTTGTACATTTAGCTGTAAGATAAATTCCCAGGTATTTTACCCTTTTAACAATCTGTAAGTCCACTTGCTCTTTGAGTTTTTTTTTTCTGCTTTTGTGTAAGATTTTTAACTAAAAGCTTCGTCTTTTCTTTATTTATTTTCATCCCCGTGACCTCACCATATTTTTCGATCCTTTGTAAAAGTTTAGGGATAGTTACAAATGGTTCCTCTATTATGAAAACCAAATCATCTGCAAATGCTTGCAATTTATATTTTTCATCCCTAATTTT
Source organism: Varanus salvator macromaculatus (assembly GCA_023646645.1). NCBI lineage: Eukaryota > Metazoa > Chordata > Lepidosauria > Squamata > Varanidae > Varanus > Varanus salvator. The sequence goes on from JAIXND010000811.1 coordinate 186,425, forward strand.
AGTGCCTTTGATGTCTTCATCATTCTGAATGTTTCTATTCAAGACCTCTAAAGTCAAAATGAACAATAGGGGTGACAATGGGCATCCCTGCCTTGTACCCTTTTGTATCTCTATAGCCCTTGTACATTCTCCATTAATTAAGATCCTGGCCGACTGTCTTTGATAGATGCTTGATATCGCATTCATAAATTTTTCCCCGAACTCCATTTGCTCCATCTGATACATCATGAATTGCCAGTTGACATTATCAAAAGCTTTCTGAGAATCCAAAAACAATGAAGCCATTGGCTTTTCTGTATGTATCTCATAGTATTCTAAAATATCCAAGATAGTCCTCAGATTACTTTTCATTTGTCTTTTAGGCAGGAAACCATTTTGGTCTGGATGTATAAAGTCTATTAAAAACTTCTTCAACCTTTCTGCCAGTATTGAGGCAAAAATTTTATAATCCACATTTAATAGTGATATAGGTCTATAGTTTTGAATCTCAGTTAAATCCATGTCTTCTTTAGGTATTAATGTTATATTTGCCTCCATCCAAGTGTCTGGTATTTTGGCATTTAACAGTGCTTTACATATGTCTTTAAAAAATGTAGCAAAAACTCCCTCAAACGATTTGTAAAATTCCGCTGGTAAACCATCCGGACCAGGGGTGTTATCGTTCTTCTGTCATGTAATTGCCTCTGTTATTTCCATAGTTATTACTTCCTGGTTCAGTATTTTTTGAAACTTTTCTGGTAGTTTTGGCAAATCTCCCTTTTGTATATATTCTTTCACCTTCTCAATCGAAAACTCCTCCTTCTGGTATATCTTGCAAAAAAGTCTTCAGCTATTTTCTTAATTTGTGTATTTTGTACCTGCAGTCATCCTTCTCCATCTCTCAATTTTGAAATCACGCTCTTCTCTCTTTCCTTTTTAACATTATGTGCTAACCTTCTCCCCGGCTTATTAGCATTTTCAAAAAAGTTCTGTTTAGTCAATTTCATTTGCTTGGTGAGCTCACTCATATCCAAGAGATTTAATTTGTGCTTCAAAGTGTTCATTTGAACCCTAAGATTACTCTTTGTTGGATCCGCCTGAAATTCTTGTTCCTGTTTCCTCAATTCTTCTTTTAATGTTGCTCACTCTTGCCTTTTCTTTTTATTTATTCTTGCTGAATAGGTGATTATCAATCCCCTGACATAGGCTTTAGCAGTATCCCAGACATTCTGCAAAGAAGGTTCTTCAGTTTTGTTTTGGATCTTAAATGGCGTGCCCCTGCCACGCCATTTAAGATACAGAATTCATACCGTCCGTTGCAAAACATTAATCATTCGCAATGACTGCATTTCTTGCTGTAAGACCTTCACTTCTTTCATCCGCTGCAAGACATTAATCATTCGTAATGGCTGTATTTCTTGCTGCAAAACTTTCGCTTCTTCTTCCTCAGACTCAGTTATAATTGCTACAGAGTCCATCCATCCATCAAGAAAGACGAGAACTCCTCCTTTAAAAGGCCGAAGTTGCCGCTCCTTCAGCCTAACAAATAGGTTTGATGGCAGGTTATTTATTGATTTTGCTCATTTTGTTTCATTATCTACAATCCCACATAGCTGTTGTGTTTCCTGTATACTCTGTTCTGGTTTAACTTGAACAGTAATTATTCCCTCCAACATGAAAGAAGCATCAATTTTATCAAACCTCTTTTTCTGTTCGTTTCGAAAGCATTTCTTGAGAAGATCTTATAACTGATATCAGTTGATTAATTATCGAAAGAGATTCTTGTATGGACCCCAGCATCCCAGTAGCACGAGCAGACAAAGAGTTGGCAGGTTGCCAGATACTTTGGCAGTGGTCCCAAAAACGCAGGAGAGAAAATGAAGATTCCTTCCTCCACCTCTCCCTTCCCCTTCTTCTTTTCTTTTCAATCAAATCTTCATGCTTCTATCTAGTTGCACCATATATATTTAATAAAGTTAAACCCTAGAGACATTCACAAAACAGCTTAAATTCAACTTACACAAAAGTTCCAAAGTCGCTGTGATCTCAGACGTCGCTTCAACGATTCAGAGGGTTCTTCAGCTCCTCGTGCCAAAACTGCTTTCCCACGGGTGATTGTTGCAGAGAAAAGATAGCCTAAAAAATATTTACTCAGCAGTTCCGATGTTTGTCTGGCTTATAAAAGTTTAATGCTAATCTAATAAGATGCTGTGAACTTGCAGAGGCTAAAAAAACCCTCTTGTATTATCCAGCTGAGACACCAGAGTTGTTTTTAACTGATATGGGATCGCCACCCCACATCCAGCCAAAACATGCGAAGGTAATCTGTCTTCACCCCTACAGGGCTCGACTGGGTCTCCCGACAACAGCGGAGTAATTAGCAGAGATAGCTAATAACATCCCTCTCTTTCTGACGCCATCTTGGAATCCTGGCACCTCTGACATCCATTCCCTGCTCCGCTTGCTCCCTGTCATTCCTACACATGTGGAAGGATCCAGGACCCACAACCAAGCTTGGGGTCCACTCATGGGGTCCACAGCCTGATATGAGGCCACTGAGAAGCCCAGGGGCCAATGCAGTGGCCACCTCGGGATCCATCCTCGAGTGGCTCCGTCGCAGCGCTTGTAGCTACTTTCCTGATAGGAAAATCATGGGACCTTTCAAAGAAAATGTTGGACTCAATGGGCTTTATGTCGAATCCATAACAGACCTTAAGACTCATGCATCCTGCTTCTTTGCTGATCCAGCTGTACTGCATCTCCTGGTGGCCCACCGTACCCAGAAATCCCTACAGGCCAGCCACCCAGCGCTGTCCTAGTGGTTGGTACTTCCTGGAACCTGCTCCATTCCTGCCCAAAGCCATCGCAACTGGGGGCATCACAGTCTCCCATGGCAGCAAATCCTGCAGTTAATCGATATGATGTGTTTGGAAATAAGTCCTTTTATCTGCCCTAAACATTCCACCAACGGGGTTCAGGGGCTGATCCCGGGTTCAAGTGTTATGGGGGAGGAAGAATCATAGCCTAGTGGGGCTCTAAGGGGCAATGCAGGCCAGCAGGGCCGACCCCCTCCTCTTGTAAGACACCAAGTTACACCATCCCACTCGGGTGGCTGGCCAGATTCTCCCTGAATGTCTCCAGTGTGGGAGAGCCCAGCGCCTCCCCGGGCAGCTGCTTCCACTGCCGTTTTGCTCTGACAGTGAGGAATCCTTTCCTGATGTCCAGCCTGAATCTGGGTTGTCGTGTTTGTGACTCTTCCCGGTACTTTCTCCAACCGTGTTGCACCTTAGCTGGGACAAGCAGAACAGGAGACGGTGTGTCTAGTGCAGTTGCTACAGAGAACTGTACAAGCGGAGTAAGACCCAGAAATTCTACCTTCGCTTCCATTCCCCACTGTGACCAGAACGGCATCTGACATTTTCCCATTGAAAGGGAAATGGGCTGACCTTTTCATCGCACAGCCTGCCCTCAAGATCCCTTCCTTGCTCACGGCATGCTTTTGCGGAGCCTCTCCCCCGTGTGGGTTCTTTGATGTTGAGAGAGGGCTGCACTCCGACTGAAGGCCTTTCCGCATTCCATCCATTTGCAAGGCTTCACTCCAGTGTGGGTTTTGTTTAACAAATTTTGTTAAAATTTTAAACTAACACTATAAACGTCAAGTCTAAAAATATGTTGAAGTCTATGCGAAGTCCCATTTCTCTAGCCAATAATAAAAGAAAAAATTCCCAAGTTTGATAGAAGTCAGTATCTTCTTTCTCCTTCAAGGATAAATTCAGTCTGACCATTTCTGCACAATCCAGGATCTTTTAATCAATTCATCGATGGGTAATTCTTCATTGTCCCAGTATTAAACAAATACACTCCCACAGCAATGATTACATGTCAAATCAGATACATGTCTTATTTACTACTGTCCCAGTATAATGTCTAATAAAAAAAGAAATTTCCGGTTTAAGAAACTAAGGAATTTTGTACCACTTCCTCTACCATATACAATAAAAAATACCCAGTCTATATTTACATATCCAACATCCATTTGACATCTTTAAAAACATCTTGGCTAATCTATTTCGTGACAGCTACCACCTATAACACATCTTATGCAAGCTTTCTTTCTATGAAGTTGCTAATATTTCACCTAATTTAAGCATCACTTAGTCAAATACTATTAACACCTTCTAAAAGCCCCACTTTTTACAATCTTGAACATACCTCGATTGTATCTGCACCTTATGTCACCAAAAGATATCAACTCCCTGTTCTTGTATTTCTTAGCTCAATTTCAATCCTCCATCTTTATCCAAACTGTACATCGTATCTTATCATCCCTTCAACATTCAATGCATTTGGATACAGAGAAACTTCCATTGGTGAAAAAAACATCTTAGTATAACTTTTTCTATACCAACATTAATGGTTTTCTAGTAACTTTAAAAAAATAAAAAATCATGTAACTTAGCCTTCTCATACCACATATAAACGTGCCAACCCATTGAAATCATTCCTTTTAAAATAGAAAATTCTCTTGTTTCTTCTTTCCACCCCTGCCCCATCTCCTTTCCTTTGCTTTCAGCATCTGTAGTGCTTGTTGTAAATCAGTATCCATTTCCATTGTCTGTACTTCTTGTTGCAAATCAGTATTCACTGTTTCTCATTCCTCAGAATGATATGTACTTAGTTCGGCACCTTTCCCTCCTCCTTTTGAGGCACCCAATTCTTCCTCTTCAGAAATACTTCTAAATTTTTCATACACCCCTTGTGCCTTAAAAATCGAGTCTGGTTTGTATCGTGTAACATTCCAGGTAAGAGATGTTCCTTCTTTCGATAGCCACCTAAACATAGTCTCTCTCAAATATCTGGATACCTTTTCCCTCTCTAGTAAAACAAGTGAATCCCATGTTAACTGGTTTATTGGCTTGATTGTGTTTCTTTATCCACCGTTTCAAGTTTTTCGTATGCGTGTTGTATTTTTTGTGTATTCTGTTCAGTTTTAAATTGAATGACCACCAAAACCTCCTTAATAGAATTATACAGCTTGTCGAGACGTTCTATTTGTTCAACTGAAATGTTTTCCTGTTGAATTAACATCGCCTCTTGGGATGTCTGCCCAGCTGGCAAGGATGTCTGTATCGCCAGAAGCGTCATCTGTAGCTCTTTTTGATATTTTCCAATATCTGCCGCTTTGGGCTGATGAATTGGACTCTGAAGAGCTGATTTAGATGCCTTTTCCATAGTGGTAATAATTTTTACCAAAAATTACAAGGCAGAAGCAAAGAAATAGAGAAGGCAGCAAAGGGCTATTTTACTTTAAACTGCAAAAAAAAAAGGGTGTCCCTAGGAGATATTTCAGTATGAAGCTTGCTTTGGCAAAAGTCCAATTGTTTCTGGCAAGAGTCCAAGAAAAAGAAACAAAAATGGCCGATCAAAGTAAACTTTATTTTCTCTCACATTAATCCACAGTAATTATTTATTCTGATTCCTCGGCCTTGGGGAGGTGAGGAAAAAAAGGTCTTTCGGTCCAGCCCCAAACTTCCCAAAAGAGCCTCAGTTCCTCTCCTCCAGATCAGTCACCCCTTAAAACTCCATGAGGGGAGGAATAATTCCTCCCTCCATCAAAGGGCTTCCCCTTTCTTCTTTATGCCAAATTAGAAGCGTTTACTGCTCTTCACGGGGAGTATAGAAGAAAAAAAAGATAAAAATGCTCACCCAGCAGGTCCGATGAACTTCCAGTTAATTATTTTATGCTATTGTCCCGTATGTCAATGGCTTGTAGGGAGCTGTTATCTCCCCACATTGTTGTCTGATTGAGAAAAGCCCAAATCTCCCCCAATAAATGCGGAGCCGCCGCCCTGCACAATTACAAGAGTGCCCAGACAATCTAATCTTCGCCCCGACAGGGCTTAGATGAACCTCCCACGGCTCTCTGTCGAACAAATACTGGCGTGAGAGCGGGATGCCCCGCTCCTCATAGCCGTGCCGCCACAAGGCCAAACCGGAAGCCTCCAATGTGGGTTTTTTGATGCTTTCTAAGACTTCCACTCCGACTGAATCTCTTTCCACATTCCATGCATGTGTATGGCTTCTCTCCAGTGTGGGTTCTTTGATGCAAAGTAAGCTCTCCACTCTGACTGAAGGCCTTTCCACATTCCATGCATTTGTATGGCTTCTCTCCAGTGTGGGTTCTTCGATGCAGTATAAGATATCCACTCCGACTGAAGGTCTTTCCACATTCCATGCATTTGAATGGTTTCTCTCCAGTGTGGGTTCTTCGATGCATTTTAAGACTTCCACCAGAAGTGAAGCTCTTTCCACATTCCAGGCATGTGTGCGGCTTCTCTCCAGTGTGGGTCCTGTGATGTAGAGTAAGCTCTCCACTCCTACTGAAGGCCTTTCCACATTGCATGCATTTGAATGGCTTCTCTATAGTGTGGGTTCCTTGATGCCTTATGAGATATCCCCTATGACGGTAGCTCTTTCCACATTCCATGCATGTGTGTGGCTTCTGTTCAGTGTGGGTTCTTTGATGCTTTCTAAGACTTCCACTATGAATGAAGCTCTTTCCACATTCCATGCATGCGTATGGCTTCTCCCCAGTGTGGGTTCTTTCATGCATTTTAAGACTTCCCCTACAACTGAAGGCCTTTCCGCATTTCGTGCATTTGAATGGTTTCTCTCCAGTGTGGGTTCTTCGATGCATTTTAAGTTTTCCACCAGAAGTAAAGCTCTTTCCACATTCCATGCATGTGTATGGCTTCTCTCCAGTGTGAATTCTTCGATGCATTATAAGATTTCCACCAGAAGTGAAGCTCTTTCCACATTCCATGCATGTGTATGGCTTCTCTCCAGTGTGGGTCCTGTGATGTAGAGTAAGTTCTCCACTCCTACTGAAGGCCTTTCCACATTCCATGCATTTGAATGGCTTCTCTCCAGTGTGGGTTCTTTCATGCAGTATAAGATATACCCTCTGACTGAAACTCTTTCCACATTCCATGCATGTGTGTGGCTTCTCCCCAGTGTGGGTTCTTTGATGCTTTCTAAGACTTCCAGTATGAATGAAGCTCTTTCCACATTCCATGCATGTGTATGGCTTCTCCCCAGTGTGGGTCCCTCGATGCTTTCTAAGACTTCCAATATGAGTGAAGCTCTTTCCACATTCCGTGCATGTGTATGGCTTCTCCCCTGTGTGGGTTCTTTGATGCAGTATAAGACATACCCTCTGACTGAAGCTCTTTCCACATTCCATGCATGTGTATGGTTTCTCTCCAGTGTGGGTTCTTTGATGCAGTGTAAGATATACCCTCTGACTGAAGCTCTTTCCACATTCCATGCATGTGTGTGGCTTCTCCCCACTGTGTGTTCTTTGATGCTTTCTAAGACTTCCACTATGAATGAAGCTCTTTCCACATTCCATGCATGTGTATGGCTTCTCCCCAGTGTGGGATCTTTGATGAAGTTTTAGACATAACCTCAAACTGAAGCTCTTTTCACATTCCATGCATGTGTATGGCTTCTCTCCAGTGTGGGTTCTTTGATGCACTATAAGATTTCCCCTCCGACTGAAGCTCTTTCCACATTCCAGGCATGTGTATGGCTTCTCTCCAGTGTGGGTTCTCTCATGCAGTAGAAGACTTCCTCTCCAACTGAAGGCCTTTCCACATTCCAGGCATGTGTATGGCTTCTCTCCAGTGTGGGTCCTGTGATGTTGAGTAAGACATACCCTCTGACTGAAGCTCTTTCCACATTCCATGCATGTGTGCGGCTTCTCTCCAGTGTGGGTCCTGCGATGTTGAGTAAGATCTCCACTCCTTCTGAAGGCCTTTCCACATTCCATGCATGTGTATGGCTTCTCTCCAGTGTGGGTTCTTTGATGCAGCATAAGGTATGTCCCCTGACTGAAGCTCTTTCCACATTCCATGCATGTGTGCGGCTTCTCCCCGGTGTGGGTCCTGCGATGTTGAGTAAGCTCTCCACTCCCACTGAAGGCCTTTCCACATTCCATGCATTTGAATGGCTTCTCTCCAGTGTGGGTTCTTTGATGCCTTATAAGACTTCCACCAGAAGTGAAGCTCTTTCCACATTTCATGCATGTGTATGGCTTCTCTCCAGTGTGGGTCCTGTGATGTTGAGTAAGCTCATCACTCCCAATAAAGGCCTTTCCACATTCCATGCATTTGAATGGCTTCTCTCCAGTGTGGGTTCTTAGATGCCTTGTAAGATGTCCACCAGAAGTGAAGCTCTTTCCACATTCCATGCATGTGTATGGTTTCTCTCCAGTGTGGGTTCTTTGATGCGTTGTAAGATTTCCACCAGAAGGGAAGTTCTTTCCACATTCCATGCATGTGTATGGTTTCTCTCCAGTGTGGGTTCTTTGATGCGTTGTAAGATGTCCATCGCAAGTGAAGCTCTTTCCACATTCCTTGTTTTTCTTTGCTATCTCCTCAGTGTGCTTTCTTTGGCACCTAGAAACATCACCTGGATCACTGGAGGTCTTACAATATTCCATGCATGTATATAGCTGCTCTCCAGGCTGGGCTCCTCTATCCCCTGGCAGCCTCTCACCAGGCCTTACACTCTCCCTACTTTCCATGACTATACAGGGCTTCCTCACTTGCTGGATTGCTGCTGCCCATTAAGTCAGTTCTTGCTCTCTGAGACTCGTTCCATGGGAGACACGTTCACCTGCGTCCTGCAGAGCTAGATGGCAAGCGATGTTCCTGCACGGATCTCTTTCAACATTCTGCACGTTCTTTCATTCTCTGGGGTTTCTACAGTTCGATTGATTGTCTTCCTTTTCTCTTTCCTCTTTTCTGAACTTCTGGAATCTTTCCAGAAGATGGTTTCCAACACTGTGAGAAATACAGGATTATTTTCTCCTGTTCTTTACTTGGGTTTCCCTGTGCTTTTTGCATTCTGTGCAACTGGAAATGTCTCTTTTCTCACTTCGTCCTCACTTGTTTCTGATGATATGACGCAGGGATCCAAATAATTTGACTGTCTTGCAGTTCATCTGCTTGGGAGGAAAGAGAAAATGAAACTCGCGGAAGGAATGAAAGGCCAAAACAGCCGAGATATTCCAGCTCCAGGCAAAGTTGGCATCTTTCTTGACAACATCTGCAACTTTCCCCCTTCTGCACTTTGGAAGCCCTGCCAAAGCCTCACTTCTGAGGAATTTCCTTCAAGCGAAGAGCTCACATGCGGTGAACTCTTGAGAAACTCTGCACTGTCTAGGTGGCCAGACAAGGAAATAATTATTTCTAGTAAGAAATAAAAGCTAATATTTAATAGTATTGCAGTGACAGTGAAGCTGAGATCAGAACACACCTGAAGAACTCTTACCAAATGCAAAGAGATGTGGCAAAAGGAACAGGCACAGAGACAGACAAAAATTGCAAGGATCGCTGCAAAGAAAAGATCCAGACCATGGACCGCCCTCCTCCAGCAGCTCCCAGTGAGGCAGTCAAGCGGGTGGAGACCTGGCCATCCCTTCCACGGGGCATTTTCAGGCAGGAATCTTGCAGCCCTGCCGGGAACGCCTCAACTGGGCAAGGGTGCGGCCCCTACAATGCGCTGAAAGGTTCTGCGTGTCCCAAAGGAACTGCATGCAGCACCCAGGTTGACTCACAAGGAGACTTGCTGATCTTTGAGACACTGGAAAGGCACACAAGGCCAGCAACCATCACTCAGCCAGAACGGAGGGAAGCAAGCCCTGCTCTTCTTCACAGCAAGAGCCTGGCTGGATGCAGGTGAGCACTCTGAAGGTCCCTCGAGGGGAACCACATCGGCTTCAGGGTCGCACCAAGCCCAGGTCCACCTACTGGCAAAACACGTTTCCAGCCACATGCTCGTTCCGCTGCAGTGACTGGGAGTGGCTGTGCTGTGCTGGAGGGGATCGGGAGCCACCTGTGCGCCGTTGCATTAACTCAGCCCGAGCTGGACTGCTAGCTCAGAAGTGAGCCGCAAAAGCATATCTTCCTGGCCGAGGCCAAAGCGCAGGCGTGTCTGCCTGCCTGGGAGCTGATTGATGGGCTGACAGAAGAAAGCAGGGGAAAGGTTGAGACGGGGCCTCAGATTGTGTGACATGAATGAAGGGCTCAGGTTACAAGCAGCCCCATCCTGGTAGGTATCAGGAAAAAGTCCCTGACTGTTGGAGCAGCATGGCAAGATCCGGTTCCCCTGGCAGTTTGTGGACTCTGCAATGTGCAGGCATGCGAGATGCAACCGGGCAGCCGTCTGGGAGGGAGGATCCCGCTTGGAGACCTGCATGGAGCAGGGAGGTGGGACCTGAAGGCCCTGCAGAACCTTCCAAACTGCCCTTCTAGGACACCCTCTGACAGGCTGTCCTGCAGTGCAAGAACAGGGGGTTTCAAGGGACTGAGGGGCCACAGAGTCCGAAGTCCCGCTCAGGGCAGGAGTCCAGCTAGAGCATCACTGTAGCTGGACTCCTGTTCCCTCTTGCCCCACCCCCACTCCTGCAGAGCAGAAAGGAGAGAGGGGCCCTGTGTCTTCCAAACCGTGGGGACTTTTCTGAGGGGGAAGACCCCCACCAGCACAGCATCGCTGTCGTCCTCCATGCATGGATGCGCTTCCTCTCTGGTGTGCCTTCTCTGATGTGCACCAAGAGATCCTGCGCACAGAAACCCTTTCCAAGCTCTGTGCATCAAAATGGCTTTTCCCTGTGGGGAATTTTTCACTGAAATGCAGATTCTGGTTGCAGCTGATGCCCCTTCACACCCCGTGAATTCTTGGGGCACCTCCACCATTTTGTGGGGATGGGAAATGACTACAGTTTGGAGTAACCTTTCTGCTTGCAAGAAACTTCTTCTGGCAAGATACTGTTTATCTGTCTTTTTTCCCTTTCCTGGCAAATAACAACTTTTTACCCCCAGGTGAGCCCATTCCCCTTATCCATCTTTCTTGAGCTTCTCGGATTGTGGGTCCTCTTTGTCACACTCTGCCAAAGAGAGGATTTGCTTTGCCCCGAGTCTTCACCTGGTTTCGGTCCTGCTTATTCGATTCCTCTCTTCACTTTGCGCCCTCCGGCTCTTGATGAAGAGGCGGATGGAGCCGGTGCTTCTCGGCGTTCAGCCAATCCGCTGCTTGGGAATCGAGGCAAAAAGAGAAGGTGGCTCGGAGTTAGTGGCCGAGGCAGCCGATCCCACTGGGGACGGGCGGAAGGTGCCCCCTTCTGCCCCAGTGCCGGGAATGTTACCCCTTTCCCTCTGCGCCTGGGCTGCCGCAACGGGGGCCTCGCCTGGCCCGCGTCTCCCGCGATTCCGACGAGCGGTTCTCCCCGTCCCGCCGGGAACGGACCGTCCCCTGGGCAGCGCCGAGCGAGGCACTTCGGCTCCTCTCGGCTCCAGCTCCGGCCACGGGGGGCGAGGCGAGCGCGCCCTTCCCCGCGGAGGGGCCGCCCCGACCGCCTCCCCGCCCGGGGCTGCACGGAGCGCGGCGCCCCTTCCTTCCGTGGGGGGCAAGGGGCGATCCTGCCCCCCCGCCCCCCCCACGGCGCCTGCCGGGCCCGGGCCCGCGGCCCAGGCTCCCCGGGGCTGCACGCCTCTCCGCGGGGGCCCCCCAAGCAGCCGCCCCCCCCCGCTGCTCCTGCCCCCCCCCACGCCCCGCTCACCCCACGAGGCCGCCCCCTCCGGCCGGGGGTCCCGCCGGGCTCGCCAGGGAACCGTCCGGGCGCCTCGTCTCGTCTCGTCCCGCCGCGCCGCTTTCCTGCTCCTCCCAGACCCGCCGGGGCGGAAGCGACGCCTCTCCTGCCCGCCCCTCCGGGAGGAAGGCAAAACCCGGGTCGCGGATCCCCAGCTGGGCGCTCCGATTCACCAGGATTTTGCACTGCACCGTCTCCCGGAAGACTTTTATCCGTTTACTGGCTTCGGACACCTTACTAAATGACTTGCATAAGATGTTGCTTCCTGTGTGGCTTCAATTTTGGCCTTTGTTCTCTGATTATGGGTAATGCTCCCCCTGGCAGCGAAGCGCTTCTCCCCTCACTTCTGCCGATCGGTTGCCCCTTCATTGCAGTAAATATCAATTGCTTATTTTAACTTTAATGCACTCGATTCATGAACCTGGAGGCCGCGGCTGCAGGCGCTCCGGGACACAGAGGCGTTTCCTTCCCAGCTTTCTGCCACTTTTTGGGCTGGCTCTGCCCTTGGAGAGCTCCCTCCCCCTTCCTGTACTTTTGTTTTTGTTGAAAGGGCAGGTGGAGCCCTATAACTCTCACGGCCCTTCCAATCCCGTGCTTGAAAACAAGGCAAAAGCAACGTCTTCTGCAACTAATGAGAGTTACCGGCCAAAGCAGGCGCTTTCTCCATCTCCATGTGCTGCTCCTTCGGTTTCAGTGCCTCGAACGGAGAGTCCCTTTCGCGCTTCTCGGGGGGGGGGGGGGATCTCGCAGCCTGCCTGTCTCTGGGGGGCTTCACCCGCACTGGGGCTCAGAACAACGCTCCTCCCTCCGTTTACCCGGGCAGGAAACACAAACACACGATTCGTATGAAGGCAGCTCTGCAGCACAGAAACGCACGGACCGGGCCCTCCCCACCTCGGGCTGAAACGCCACAGGGACGGGCTTCGCGTGACGTTGTTGGTGTCCCTGCTCGCCAGGTGACGTCAGACCCCTGAAACAAATGCCAGTAAGGTTCAGCAAGGCGAGATTCATCTGGTTCCTTTATTCAGCTGAGAAAAGCAGCCAGGTGTCAGCTTCCCAGTGCACAGGCAGGAAGCAACGCACCCACATTGCTTTATTTATGTAACATATTTGTAAGCCGCCCCCTTGCAAATTATAGCTTCTTTCTTTACCTTTCCTCACACACTCTCACCCCGACCCTTTGCCCAGTCCCCTTGCGGGCTCTGCATGTGCACGGCATGCCTGCCCTGGTGGAAGAGGCTCTCTCCACCCGATCCCTGCGCAGGCGGAGCGTGATCACAGTGCGCCAGGCCTTGCGCAGGGAGTCGTCGTCGTCGTCTTCACACTACCCCTTTGTCTCGGGGGTCCTCTTCTCTCCACTACCCCTGTTCTCTTACCTTATCAACATTCCTGCTTCCCCTTTCTCCTCTCCAAAGCCAGCAGTTACCAGAAAGGACATGGCGTTTATTTAGCTAACCAAGCTTTCATGCAAGCAGCTGTTTGCAAAAGCCAATAGCGTTGGTTCAGCTACTCAGGCCCCTTCATTTCCTCCCCTTTCATATATGCAGCCCTGGAGGTGGCCTCCATGGGTTGTCACTGAAGCGGGAAGCACATTCCCTTGGGACATGTCTGAGTACCAGGCTTTTTGCCGGGGCATCAGGTTTCTTTGGGTTGGTTGTGACCACCGTCATACCTTCAATGGTGCGAGTTCCTATAGACTGAATTATGGGAATTAGGCAAGGAAGGAGCATAAGTCCACCAAAGGCGCGAATCACCATAAACGGGACTCGTTTCCAATCTCGGAACAGTCCTCCAAAGAGTCCAGGCTGTGCCAAGGAGCGCTTACCAGCCCCATCTGTGTGAATGATGCATGGCAGTCAGCATCCACATGTGGCTGCCCATCCAGCTGCAGGCCAGGGCCTTTCCAGCTTAGCAAAACAAAGCCACAGCTAGCCACAGCACCACATTCTCTCTCACACACACACAGGGAGCCTATTCCAGCATGTGCCACTTGGCTGTCAGGATGTTGCTAGTCCACCATCATCGCCCCAAGTGGTAGAGTGCTTTCAGTGGTCCGTCCCTGTAGCGGCTTCACGTGGAAATTGTTTTCCCTAGGGACCTGATTTCTTTCCTTTTCCTTTAGCTGATCTGGGACAGCATGTGCCTGTCCTCCTGTAACCTGCATGACTGTTTTACCTGGTCCTTGGGGGGAATCCAGACATATAACATGTTCCAGGTATAAGAAATCCATGCTGGGTTTTCACCAGAGCTACTAAAGCATAAACATTCTATTACACACTGAACCAATATTCTAAAACTGAAAACTTAGAAATTAGAAAGTCCTCTGTTTTCTTCCTACAAGGACATATGGTATAGAAGGGAGTAACAAAACTAACAGAAGTACACAGAGACAGCCAGAGTAATAACTTCAAGAAACTCCCTCTCTTTCCTCCGGGGGATGGTGGAGGACAGGAGGGCCTGGAGGAATGTTGTCCATGGGGTCGCGATGGGTCGGACTCGACTTCGCGACTAACAACAACAACAAACAAAACTAACAGAAGTACACAGAGACAGCCAGAGTAACAACTTCAAGAAACTCCCCCTCTTTCCTTCCGCATTATCATCTAGTCTACTTAGCATTAGGCAAATACTAGTCCCTTTGATCTAAGTCTTCAAGCAGGAACCCGATCGTGGTCCCCGATAGGCTGCTTTTCTCTGGGGCTCTTCTCCCTTGCCCCCTCCAGTTGTGGGCCCTTGGCTGGCCCTGATGTAGCTTCTTCTCACCCTGGTCTGTTATGCTGCCGGTCCTCCCTTGCAGGGTTGGTGTCTGAGCAGGAACTTCAGGTCCTCCACGAGTTCCATGGTCCTCTGGTCTCCTTGGGGTTTTTGGAGCTTTTCTCGGCCTGGAGTAATGTTCCCACGTAGGCACTCACTCTGATCTCAGTGCTGTGTGTGTCAAGGGGCACCTGGGCACGGTCCTCCCGCTGCATCGATGATCTCCAGGTGGTCCAGTCTCAGGCGACTCAGCTGGCGTAAGACAGCAGCCCCCTTCCCCTGTGCCATTGCAAGCCGGAGGCAGCAACCAGCCAGTGGCCACAGCTTCCCACACTGCAGGCAGGCAGTTGATCAGGCACGGCTGCTTTGGCCTTGCTGGGCAGCCAGCGTGGCCACTCTGGGCTCGGAGAAGGAGCGATGCCGGCCAGCTAGCCATTGCCACAGTGGGACGGGGAGAAATGCCTGCCGAGTCTGGTGCTGGGGAGGACCAGCTCCAGCCCCCCTCCCTCCCTTTTCGCCCTTCAATGCCAGTAGTTGCCCTGTGCTGGGGAGCAGCCATGAGCCTCCCAAGAGAGCGCGGGCTGCCAGTTTTGCAAGCCTGCATATATATAGTTATATGCATAGATAGATAGATAGATAGATAGATAGATAGATAGATAGATAGAGGGCGTCTGACAAACCGCCTTCTTCCTTTCTTGAGGCAGCTGAAATTTCCCCCCCTTGAAAGTCAGAAAGGCAGATACTGCACCTGTCCTTGTGAGGTTTGCATCTTTTTCCTTGGTGACCCAACGAAATCCGGCAGATGTGCATTGGTCTGTGACTTCAGTAGCAAGTAAAAGATTGTTCATATACAGTAGTTAGAACAGCATTAAAGTCTCTGGTGCATTTAAACAAGTCCCCAGCCAGTGTTTGAGAGAAAGGTGGGCGGATTTCCTCCTCCCCGAGCCAGGGTGGTTAGACACAATGGCTTTTCCTCTAAGCTCTCTCCAAAAACTGCACCTCCCCAGAACATTCTCGAAGATCCGTAAACAAGGCTTAGTGCAGGGCACCCAGTGCTTAGGGCAAAAAAACTTGGAGGACAAAACTTAATGCAAAACAAAATCAGAAAGCAATGGAAGTATCTTAGAGAATGCAATGGGGTCCCTGAAGCAATTCGAGTGAGCTTGAGTGGGGGGGGGGGGTGCTCACACGCTTGTTTGGGATCCACTTCTCCCAGACCCAAACCAGGTCTAGATCCTGGCCATATTTCACTTTATCTGTACCAACAAGAATCTCCGAAAACCTCCTTCCATCCAAGGAGTCCCCTTCCACTTTGCTCGAATAAGCCTCTTCCATAGAGTTCAATTCAACTCGGGACTCACTGGTTGGTACTCCTAGTGGTTGGTACTTCCTGGGGCCTGCTCCATTCCTGCCTAAAGCCATCTCAATTGGGGGCATCACTATCTCCCATGGCAGCAAATCCTGCAATGAATCGATAGGATGTGTTTGGAAATAAGTCCTTTTATGTGCCCTAAACATTCCACCAATGGGGTTCAGGGCTGATCCCGGATTCAAGTGTTATGGGGGAGGAAGAATCGTAGCCTAGTGGGGCTCTAAGGGGCAATGAAGTCCATCAGGGCCAACCCCCTCCTCTTTCAAGACACCAAGTTACACCATCCCACTCGGGTGGCTGGCCAGATTCTCCCTGAATGTCTCCAGTGTGGGAGAGCCTCTCGCCCCCCGGGCAGCTGCTTCCACTGCCGTTTTGCTCTGACAGTGAGGAAGCCTTTCCTGATGTCCAGCCTGAATCTGGGTTGGCGTTTTTGTGACTCTTCCCGGTACTTTCTCCAACCGTGTTGCACCTTAGCTGGGACAAGCAGAACAGGAGACGGTGTTTCTAGTGCAGTTGCTACAGAGAACTGTACATGCGGAGTAAGACCCAGAAATTCTACCTTCGCTTCCATTCCCCACTGTGACCAGAACGGCATCTGACATTTTCCCATTGAAAGGGAAATGGGCTGACCTTTTCATCGCACAGCCTGCCCTCAAGATCCCTTCCTTGCTCACGGCATGCTTTTGCGGAGCCTCTCCCCCATGTGGGTTCTTGGATGTTGAGAGAGGGCTGCACTCCGACTGAAGGCCTTTCCACATTCCATCCATTTGCAAGGCTTCACTCCAGTGTGGGTTTTGTTTAATAAATTTTGTTAAAATTTTAAACTAACACTATAAACGTCAAGTCTAAAAATATGTTGAAGTCTATGCGAAGTCCCATTTCTCTAGCCAATAATAAAAGAAAAAATTCCCAAGTTTGATAGAAGTCAGTATCTTCTTTCTCCTTCAAGGATAAATTCAGTCTGACCATTTCTGCACAATCCAGGATCTTTTAATAAATTCATTGGTGGATAATTCTTCACTGTTCCAGTATTTAGGAAATACACTCCCACAGCAATGATTACATGTCAAATCAGATACATGTCTTATTTACTACTGTCCCAGTATAATGTCTAATAAAAAAAGAAATTTCCGGTTTAAGAAACTAAGGAATTTTGTACCACTTCCTCTACCATATACAATAAAAAATACCCAGTCTATATTTACATATCCAACATCCATTTGACATCTTTAAAAACATCTTGGCTAATCTATTTCGTGACAGCTACCACCTATAACACATCTTATGCAAGCTTTCTTTCTATGAAGTTGCTAATATTTCACCTAATTTAAGCATCACTTAGTCAAATACTATTAACACCTTCTAAAAGCCCCACTTTTTACAATCTTGAACATACCTCGATTGTATCTGCACCTTATGTCACCAAAAGATATCAACTCCCTGTTCTTGTATTTCTTAGCTCAATTTCAATCCTCCATCTTTATCCAAACTGTACATCGTATCTTATCATCCCTTCAACATTCAGTGCATTTGGATACAGAGAAACTTCCATGGGTGAAAAAAACATCTTAGTATAACTTTTTCTATACCAACATTAATGGTTTTCTAGTAACTTTAAAAAAATAAAAAATCATGTAACTTAGCCTTCTCATACCACATATAAACGTGCCAACCCATTGAAATCATTCCTTTTAAAATAGAAAATTCTCTTGTTTCTTCTCTTGTGGACCCTGCCCCATCTCCTTTCCTTTGCTTTCAGCATCTGTAGTGCTTGTTGTAAATCAGTATCCATTTCCATTGTCTGTACTTCTTGTTGCAAATCAGTATTCACTGTTTCTCATTCCTCAGAATGATATGTAGTTAGTTCGGCAACTATCCCTCCTTTTGAGGCACCCAATTCTTCCTCTTCAGAAATACTTCTAAATTTTTCATACACCCCTTGTGCCTTAAAAATCGAGTCTGGTTTGTATCGTGTAACATTCCAGGTAAGAGATGTTCCTTCTTTCGATAGCCACCTAAACATAGTCTCTCTCAAATATCTGGATACCTTTTCCCTCTCTAGTAAAACAAGTGAATCCCATGTTAACTGGTTTATTGGCTTGATTGTGTTTCTTTATCCACCGTTTCAAGTTTTTCGTATGCGTGTTGTATTTTTTGTGTATTCTGTTCAGTTTTAAATTGAATGACCACCAAAACCTCCTTAATAGAATTATACAGCTTGTCGAGACGTTCTATTTGTTCAACTGAAATGTTTTCCTGTTGAATTAACATCGCCTCTTGGGATGTCTGCCCAGCTGTCAAGGATGTCTGTATCGCCAGAAGCGTCATCTGTAGCTCTTTTTGATATTTTCCAATATCTGCCGCTTTGGGCTGATGAATTGGACTCTGAAGAGCTGATTTAGATGCCTTTTCCATAGTGGTAATAATTTTTACCAAAAATTACAAGGCAGAAGCAAAGAAATAGAGAAGGCAGCAAAGGGCTATTTTACTTTAAACTGCAAAAAAAAAAAGGGTGTCCCTAGGAGATATTTCAGTATGAAGCTTGCTTTGGCAAAAGTCCAATTGTTTCTGGCAAGAGTCCAAGAAAAAGAAACAAAAATGGCCGATCAAAGTAAACTTTATTTTCTCTCACGTTAATCCACAGTAATTATTTATTCTGATTCCTCGGCCTTGGGGAGGTGAGGAAAAAAAGGTCTTTCGGTCCAGCCCCAAACTTCCCAAAAGAGCCTCAGTTCCTCTCCCCCAGATCAGTCACCGCTGAAAACGCCGTGAGGGCAGGAAGACTTCCTCCCTCCGTCAAAGAGGTTTCCCTTTCTTCTTTATGCCAAATTAGAAGCAGTTGCTGCTCTTTACGGGTAGTATAGAAGAAAAAATAGATAAAAATGCTCACCCAGAAGGTCCGATGAACTTCCAGCTAATTCTTCTATGCTATCGTCCTGGATGTCAATGGCTTGTAGGGAGCTGTTATCTCCCCTCTGTGTTGTCCGATTGAGAAAAGCCCGAATCCCTTCCAGTAAATGCGAAGCCGCTGCCCTGTGCAATTACAAGAGCGCCCGGAAAATCTAACCTTCGCCCTGACAGAAACTCCCATGGCTCTCTGTCAAACAAATACCGGCGTGATAGCGGGAGCCCCCACTCCTCACAGCCGTTCAGCCACGAGGCCAAACTGGAAGCCTCCAATGTGGGTTTTTTGATGCTTTTTGAGAACTGCACTCTGACGGAAGGCCTTTCCACATTCCATGCATTTGTATGGCTTCTCTCCAGTGTGGGTTCTTTGATGCAAAGTAAGCTCTCCACTCCCACTGAAGGCCTTTCCACATTCCATGCATTTGTATGGCTTCTCTCCAGTGTGGGTCCTGTGATGCAAAGTAAGCTGTCCACTCTGACGGAAGGCCTTTCCACATTCCATGCATTTGTATGGCTTCTCTCCAGTGTGGGTTCTTCGATGCAGTATAAGATGTCCACTCCGACTGAAGCTCTTTCCACATTCCATGCATTTGAATGGCTTCTCTCCAGTGTGGGTTCTTCGATGCTTTCTAAGATTTCCACTACAAATGAAGGTCTTTCCACATTCCATGCATGTGTATGGCTTCTCTCCAGTGTGGGTTCTATGATGCCGAGTAAGAGCTCCACTCCGACTGAAGGCCCTTCCACATTCCATGCATTTGTATAGCTTCTCTCCAGTGTGGGTTCTTTGATGCAATATAAGATGTCCACTCCGACTGAAGCTCTTTCCACATTCCATGCATTTGAATGGCTTCTCTCCAGTGTGGGTCCTGTGATGCAAAGTAAGAGCTCCACGCTTACTGAAGGCCTTTCCACATTCCATGCATTTGTATGGCTTCTCTTCAGTGTGGGTTCTTTGATGCAGTATAAGATTTCCACTCCGACTGAAGCTCTTTCCACATTCCATGCATTTGAATGGCTTCTCTCCAGTGTGGGTCCTGCGATGCAAAGTAAGAGCTCCACTCTGACTGAAGGCCTTTCCACATTCCATGCATTTGTATGGCTTCTCTCCAGTGTGGGTTCTTCGATGCAGTATAAGATTTCCACTCCGACTGAAGCTCTTTTTACATTCCATGCATTTGAATGTCTTCTGTCCAGTGTGGGTTCTTTGGTGCCTTATAAAACATCTCCTCTGACTGAAGCTCTTTCCACATTCCTTGCTTTTCTTTGCTATCTCCTCAGTGTGCTTTCTTTGGCACCTAGAAACATCACCTGGATCACTGGAGGTCTTACAATATTCCATGTATTCATATAGCTGCTCTCCAGGCTGGGTTCCTTCATCCTCTGTAAGCCTCTCACCAGCCATTACGCTCTCCCTACTTTCCATGACCATGCAGGGCTTCCTCACTTGCTGGATCGCTGCTGCCCATTAAGTCAGTTCTCGCTCTCCGAGACTCGTTCCATGGGAGACACGTTCACCTGCGTCCTGCAGAGCTAGATGGCAAGCGAGGTTCCTGCACGGATCTCTTTCAACATTCTGCACGTTCACTCAGTCTCTGGAGGTTCCACAGTTTGATTGTTTTCATGGATCCTTTGCCAGTTTGTGACACCCTGGACCATTCTCCTTCCTCTTTTCTGAACTTCCGGAATCTTTCCAGAAGATGGTTCCCAACACTGTGAGAAATACAGGATTATTTTCTCCTGTTCTTTACGTGGTTTTCCCTGTGCTTGTTGCATTTTGTGCAACTGGAAATGTCTCTTTTCTCACTTCGTCCTCACTTCTTTCTGATGATATGACGCAGGGATCTATACAATTTGACTGTCTTGCAATTCATCTGCTTGGGAGGAAAGAGAAAATGAAAATCTCGGAAGGAATGAAAGGCCAAAACAGCCGAGATAATTCCAGCTCAAGGCAAAGTTGGCATCTTTCTTGCCAACATCTCCAACTTTCCCCCTTCTGCACTTTGGAAGCCCTGCCAAAGCCTCGCTTCTGAGGAATTTCCTTCAAGCGAAGAGCTCACATGCGGTGAACTCTTGAGATTCTCTGAACTGCCTAGGTGGCCAGACAAGGAAATAATTATTTCCAGTAAGAAATAAAAGCTAATATTTAAGGGTATCGCACTGGCAGAAAGGTGAGATCAAAACACACCTGAAGAACTCTTGCCAAATACAAAGAGATGTAGCATAAGGAACAGAGATAGACAAAAATTGCAAGGATCGCTGCAAAGAAAGATCCAGACCATGGACCACCCTCCATGAACACAAGGCCAGCAACCATCACTCAGCCAGGCTCCCATCAGCCAGAACGGAGGGAAGCAGGCCCTGCTCTTCTTCACAGCGAGAGCCTGGCTGGATGCAGGTGAGCGCTCTGAGGGTCCCTCGAGGGGAACCACATCGGCTTCAGGGTCGCACCAAGCCCGGCTCTGCCCACTGGCAAAACACGTTTCCAGCCATATGCTTGTTCCGCTGTGGGGACTGGGAGTGGCTGTGCTGTGGTAGATGGGATCGAGAGCCACCTGTGCACCATTGCATTAACTCAGCCTGAGCTGGACTGCAAGCTCAGAAGCGAGCCTCAGAAGCACATCTTTTCCGCTGCCTGGCACCCCGTGCCGGTCCTTCGTCCGTCTTCCAGGCCGAGACTAAAGCACAGACGTGTCTGCCTGCCTGGGAGCTGATTGATGGGCTGACAGAAGAAAGCAGGGGAAAGGTTGAGACGGGGCCTCCGATTGTGTGACATGGAATGAAGGGCTCAGGTTACAAGCAGCCCCTTCCTGGTTAGGTATCAGGAAAAAGTCCCCGACTGTTGGAGCAGCATGGCAAGATCCAGTTCCCCTGGCAGTTTGTGGACTCTGCAACGTGCAGGCATGCGAGATGCAACCGGGCAGCCATCTGGGAGGGACGATCCCGCTTGGAGACCTGCACTGAGCAGGGAGGTGGGACCTGAAGGCCCTGCAGAACTTTCCAACCTGCCCTTCCAGGACGCTCTCTGACCTGAGGTGCAAGAACAGGGGGGTTTCAAGGGACTGAGGGGCCACCGAGTCCGAAGCCCCGCTCAGGGCAGGAGTCCAGCTAGAGCATCGCTGGCAGGTGGCTGTCCTGATGCCTCTTACAGGCCTCCAGGGGCAGGAGGACAGCGCAGGGAGGGCAGCTGGAGTGAGGAGGAGGGGCCCTGTGGCTTCCCGACCGTAAGGTCTTTTCTGAGGGGGAAGACCCCCACCAGCACAGCATCGCTGTCGTCCTCCATGCATGGATGCGCTTCCTCTCTGGTGTGCCTTCTCTGATGTGCACCAAGAGATGCTGCACACAGAAACCCTTTCCAAGCTCGGTGCATCTATACAACTTTTCCCTATGGAAGTTTTACACTGAATTGCACATACTGGTTGCAGCTGTTGCCCCTTCACACCCCGTGAATTCTCGGGGCACCTCCAGCATTTTGAGGGGCTGGGGAACGACTACAGTTTGGAGTAACCTTTCTGCTTGCAAGAAACTTCTTCTGGCAAGATACTATTTACCTGTCTTTCTTCCCTTTCCTGGCAAACAACAACAAAAACTTTTTACCCCTGGGTGAGCCCATTCCCATTATCCATCTTTCTTGAGCTTCTCAGATCTGGGCTTCTGTTTGCCCACACTCTGCCAAAGAGAGGATTTGCTTTGCCCCGATTCTTTACCTGGTTTCGGTCCTGCTTTTTCGATTCCTCTCCTCACTTTGCGCCCTCCTGCTCTTGATGAAGAGGCGGATGGAGCCACGCGCTTCTCGGCGTTCAGCCAATCCGCTGCTTGGGAATCGAGGCAAAAAGAGAAGGTGGCTGGGAGTCAGTGGCCGAGGCAGCCGATCCCACTGGGGACGGGCGGAAGGTGCCCCCTTCTGCCCCAGTGCCGGGAATGTTACCCCTTTCCCTCTGCGCCTGGGCTGCCGCAACGGGGGCCTCGCCTGGCCCGCGTCTCCCGCGATTCCGACGAGCGGTTCTGCACGGAGCGCTGCGCCCCTTCCTTCCGTGGGGGGCAAGGGGCGATCCTGCCCCCCCGCCCCGCCCCGCGGCGCCTGCCGGGCCCGGGCCCGCGGCCCAGGGTCCCCGGGGCTGCACGCCTCTCCGGGGGCTCCGAGAGGGGGCCGCGCACCGGGGCCGCCCCGCCCGCTGCCCCCGCCCCGCGCCCCCCCGCTCACCCCACGAGGCCGCCCCCTCCGGCCGGGGGTCCCGCCGGGCTCGCCAGGGAACCGTCCGGGCGCCTCGTCTCGTCTCGTCCCGCCGCGCCGCTTTCCTGCTCCTCCCAGACCCGCCGGGGCGGAAGCGACGCCTCTCCTGCCCGCCCCTCCGGGAGGAAGGCAAAACCCGGGTCGCGGATCCCCAGCTGGGCGCTCCGATTCACCAGGATTTTGCACAGCACCAGCTCCCGGAATAGTTTCACCTTTCTAAATAACTTAAATAAGCTGTTGGTTCCTGTGTGGCTTCAATTCTGGGCACGTTCTCTGATTATGGGTATTTATTTGATTTATGTAAAACATTTCTATGCCTATGCCGTTATATCAGGGGAAATGCTCCCCCTGGCAGCGAAGCGCTTCTCCCCTCACTTCTGCCGATCGGTTGCCCCTTCATTGCAGTAAATATCAATTGCTTATTTTAACTTTAATGCACTCGATTCATGAACCTGGAGGCCGCGGCTGCAGGCGCTCCGGGACACAGAGGCGTTTCCTTCCCAGCTTTCTGCCACTTTTTGGGCTGGCTCTGCCCTTGGAGAGCTCCCTCCCCCTTCCTGTACTTTTGTTTTTGTTGAAAGGGCAGGTGGAGCCCTATAACTCTCACGGCCCTTCCAATCCCGTGCTTGAAAACAAGGCAAAAGCAACGTCTTCTGCAACTAATGAGAGTTACCGGCCAAAGCAGGCGCTTTCTCCATCTCCATGTGCTGCTCCTTCGGTTTCAGTGCCTCGAACGGAGAGTCCCTTTCGCGCTTCTCGGGGGGGGGGGGGATCTCGCAGCCTGCCTGTCTCTGGGGGGCTTCACCGGCACTGGGGCTCAGAACAACGCTCCTCCCTCCGTTTACCCGGGCAGGAAACACAAACACACGATTCGTATGAAGGCAGCTCTGCAGCACAGAAACGCACGGACCGGGCCCTCCCCACCTCGGGCTGAAACGCCACAGGGACGGGCTTCGCGTGACGTTGTTGGTGTCCCTGCTCGCCAGGTGACGTCAGACCCCTGAAACAAATGCCAGTAAGGTTCAGCAAGGCGAGATTCATCTGGTTCCTTTATTCAGCTGAGAAAAGCAGCCAGGTGTCAGCTTCCCAGTGCACAGGCAGGAAGCAACGCACCCACATTGCTTTATTTATGTAACATATTTGTAAGCCGCCCCCTTGCAAATTATAGCTTCTTTCTTTACCTTTCCTCACACACTCTCACCCCGACCCTTTGCCCAGTCCCCTTGCGGGCTCTGCATGTGCACGGCATGCCTGCCCTGGTGGAAGAGGCTCTCTCCACCCGATCCCTGCGCAGGCGGAGCGTGATCACAGTGCGCCAGGCCTTGCGCAGGGAGTCGTCGTCGTCGTCGTCTTCACACTACCCCTTTGTCTCGGGGGTCCTCTTCTCTCCACTACCCCTGTTCTCTTACCTTATCAACATTCCTGCTTCCCCTTTCTCCTCTCCAAAGCCAGCAGTTACCAGAAAGGACATGGCGTTTATTTAGCTAACCAAGCTTTCATGCAAGCAGCTGTTTGCAAAAGCCAATAGCGTTGGTTCAGCTACTCAGGCCCCTTCATTTCCTCCCCTTTCATATATGCAGCCCTGGAGGTGGCCTCCATGGGTTGTCACTGAAGCGGGAAGCACATTCCCTTGGGACATGTCTGAGTACCAGGCTTTTTCATGCTGGGTTTTCACCAGCGCTACTAAAGCATAAACATTCTATTACACACTGAACCAATATTCTAAAACTGAAAACTTAGAAATTAGAAAGTCCTCTGTTTTCTTCCTACAAGGACATATGGTATAGAAGGGAGTAACAAAACTAACAGAAGTACACAGAGACAGCCAGAGTAACAACTTCAAGAAACTCCCCCTCTTTCCTTCCGCATTATCATCTAGTCTACTTAGCATTAGGCAAATGTTAGTCTCCTGGATCCAAGTCTTGAAGCCAGAACCCGATCCTGGTCCCTGATAGGCTGCTTTTCTTTGGGCCCTTCTCCCTTGCCCCCTCCAGTTGTGGGCCCTTGGCTGGCCCTGATGTAGCTTCTTCTCATCCTGGTCTGTTATGCTGCTGGTCCTCCCTTGCAGGGTTGGTGTCTGAGCAGGAACTTCAGGTCCTCCACGAGTTCCATGGTCCTCTGGTCTCCTTGGGGTTTTTGGAGCTTTTCTCGGCCTGGAGTAATGTTCCCACGTAGGCACTCACTCTGATCTCAGTGCTGTGTGTGTCAAGGGGCACCTGGGCACGGTCCACCCGCTGCATCGATGATCTCCAGGTGGTCCAGTCACAGGCGACTCAGCTGGCGTAAGACAGCAGCCCCCTTCCCTTGTGCCATTGCAAGCCGGAGGCAGCAACCAGCCAGTGGCCACAGCTTCCCACACTGCAGGCAGGCAGTTGATCAGGCACGGCTGCTTTGGCCTTGCCGGGCAGCCAGTGTGGCCACTCTGGGCTCGGAGAAGGAGCGATGCCGGCCAGCTAGCCATCGCCGCAGTGGGACGGGGAGAAATGCCTGCCGAGCCTGGTGCTGGGGAGGACCAGCTCCAGCCCCCCTCCCTCCCTTTTCGCACTTCCATGCCAGTAGTCGCCCTGTGCTGGGGAGCAGCCATGAGCGTCCCAAGAGAGCGCTGGCTGCCAGTTTTGCAAGCCTGCATATATATAGCTATATGCATAGATAGATAGATAGATAGATAGATAGATAGATAGATAGATAGAGGGCGTCTGACAAACCGCCTTCTTCCTTTCTTGAGGCAGCTGAAATTTCCCCCCCTTGAAAGTCAGAAAGGCAGATACTGCACCTGTCCTTGTGAGGTTTGCATCTTTTTCCTTGGTGACCCAACGAAATCCGGCAGATGTGCATTGGTCTGTGACTTCAGTAGCAAGTAAAAGATTGTTCATATACAGTAGTTAGAACAGCATTAAAGTCTCTGGTGCATTTAAACAAGTCCCCAGCCAGTGTTTGAGAGAAAGGTGGGCGGATTTCCTCCTCCCCGAGCCAGGGTGGTTAGACACAATGGCTTTTCCTCTAAGCTCTCTCCAAAAACTGCACCTCCCCTGAACATTCTCGAAGATCCGTAAACAAGGCTTAGTGCAGGGCACCCAGTGCTTAGGGCAAAAAAACTTGGAGGACAAAACTTAATGCAAAACAAAATCAGAAAGCAATGGAAGTATCTTAAGAGAATGCAATGGGGTCCCTGAAGCAATTCCAGTGAGCTTGAGTGGGGGGGGGGGGTGCTCACACACTTGTTTGGGATCCACTTCTCCCAGACCCAAACCAGGTCTGGATCCTGGCCACATTTCACTTTATCTGTACCAACAAGAATCTCCGAAAACCTCCTTCCATCCAAGGAGTCCCCTTCCACTTTGCTCGAATAAGCCTCTTCCATAGAGTTCAATTCAACTCGGGACTCACTGGTTGGTACCCCTAGTGGTTGGTACTTCCTGGGGCCTGCTCCATTCCTGCCTAAAGCCATCTCAATTGGGGGCATCACTATCTCCCATGGCAGCAAATCCTGCAATGAATCGATAGGATGTGTTTGGAAATAAGTCCTTTTATGTGCCCTAAACATTCCACCAATGGGGTTCAGGGCTGATCCCGGATTCAAGTGTTATGGGGGAGGAAGAATCGTAGCCTAGTGGGGCTCTAAGGGGCAATGAAGGCCAGCAGGGCCGACCCCCTCCTGTTGCAAGACATCCCACTCAGGTGGCTGGCCAGATTCTCCCTGAATGTCTCCAGTGTGGGAGAGCCTGTCGCCCCCCGGGCAGCTGCTTCCACTGCCGTATTGCTCTGACAGTGAGGAAGCCTTTCCTGAAGTCCAGCCTGAATCTGGGTTGTCGTTTTTGTGACTCTTCCCGGTACTTTCTCCAACCGTGTTGCACCTTAGCTGGGACAAGCAGAACAGGAGACGGTGTGTCTAGTGCAGTTGCTACAGAGAACTGTACAAGCGGAGTAAGACCCAGAAATTCCACCTTCGCTTCCATTCCCCACTGTGACCAGAACGGCATCTGACATTTTCCCATTGAAAGGGAAATGGGCTGACCTTTTCATCACACAGCCTGCCCTCAAGATCCCTTCCTTGCTCACGGCATGCTTTTGCGGAGCCTCTTCCCCGTGTGGGTTCTTTGATGTTGAGAGAGGGCTGCACTCCCACTGAAGGCCTTTCCGCATTCCATCCATTTGCAAGGCTTCACTCCAGTGTGGGTTTTGTTTAACAAATTTTGTTAAAATTTTTAAAGTAACACTAAAAACGTCAATCATCTAATACATCAGACGTAATGGGTCAGCCCCCTACACGTTTTTTAAAACATTCTTTATTCATATTCAAATCCATTTATGATAACTTAAAAAACATATTTAAATCTAAGCCAAGTCTAAAAACATGTTGAAGTCTATGCGAAGTCCCATTTCTCTAGCCAATAATAAAAGAAAAAATTCCCAAGTTTGATAGAAGTCAGTACCTTCTTTCTCCTTCAAAGATAAATTCAGTCTGACCATTTCTGCACAATCCAGGATCTTTTAATCAATTCATCGGTGGATAATTCTTCACTGTTCCAGTATTTAGGAAATACACTCCCACAGCAATGATTACATGTCAAATCAGATACATATCTTATTTACTGTCCCAGTATAATGTCTAATAAAAAAAGAAATTTCCGGTTTAAGAAACTAAGGAATTTTGTACCACTTCCTCTACCATATACAATAAAAAATACCCAGTCTATATTTACATATCCAACATCCATTTGACATCTTTAAAAACATCTTGGCTAATCTATTTCGTGACAGCTACCACCTATAACACATCTTATGCAAGCTTTCTTTCTATGAAGTTGCTAATATTTCACCTAATTTAAGCATCACTTAGTCAAATACTATTAACTCCTTCTAAAAGCCCCACTTTTTACAATCTTGAACATACCTCGATTGTATCTGCACCTTATGTCACCAAAAGATATCAACTCCCTGTTCTTGTATTTCTTAGCTCAATTTCAATCCTCCATCTTTATCCAAACTGTACATCGTATCTTATCATCCCTTCAACATTCAATGCTGAATGCATTGGATCAAATCAACATTTGGATACAGAGACACTTCCATGGGTGAAAAAAAAATCTAACTATAACTTTTTCTACACCAGCATTAATGGTTTTCTAGTATAGTAACTTTAAAAAAGTAAAAAGTCATGTAACTTAGCCTTCTCATATCACATGGAAACGTTCCAGCCCATTGAAATCATTCCTTTTAAAATAGAAAACTCTCTCATTTCTTCTTTCCACCCCTGCCCCATCTCTCTTCCTTTGCTTTCAGCATCTGTAGTGCTTGTTGTAAATCAGTATCCATTTCCAGTGTCTGTACTTCTTGTTGCAAATCAGTATTCACTATTTCTCCTTCCGCAGAATGATATGTACTTAGTTCGGCACCTTTCCCTCCTCCTTTTGAGGCACCCAATTCTTCCTCTTCAGAAATACTTCTAAATTTTTCATACACCCCTTGTGCCTTAAAAATCGAGTCTGGTTTGTATCGTGTAACATTCCAGGTAAGAGATGTTCCTTCTGTCGATAGCCACCTAAACATAGTCTCTCTCAAATATCTGGATACCTTCTCCCTCTCTAGTAAAACAAGCGAATCCCATGTTAACTGGCTTATTGGCTTGATTGATTGAGTTTCTTTATCCACCATTTCAAGTTTTTCATATGCTTGTTGTATTTTTTGTGTATTCTGTTCGGTTTTAAATTGAACGACCACCAAAACCTCCTTAATAGAATTATCCAGTTTGTCAAGACGTTCTGTTTGTTCAACTGTAATGTTTTCCTGTTGAATTAACATCGCCTCTTGGGATGTCTGCCCAGCTGGCAAGGATGTCTGTATCGCCAGAAGCGTCATCTGTAGCTCTTTTTGATATTCTCCAACCTCTGCCGCTTTGGGCTGATGAATTGGACTCTGAAGAGCTGATTTAGATGCCTTTTCCATAGTGGTAATAATTTTTACCAAAAATTACAAGGCAGAAGCAAAGAAATAGAGAAGAGTATAAAACTACTTGCTATAAATCCAAATAGCCACACAGTGGCAGCAAAAGGCGATTTTTCTTTAAACTGCAAAAAAAAGGGTGTCCCTAGGAGATATTTCAGTATGAAGGTTGCTTTGGCAAGAGTCCAATTGTTTCTGGCAAGAGTCCAAGAAAAAGAAAGAAAAATGGCCAATCAAAGTAAACTTTATCTTCTCTCACGTTATTCCACAGTAATTATTTATTCTGATTCCTCGGCCTTGGGGAGGTGAGGAAAAAATGGTCTTTCGCTGCAGCCCCAAACTTCCCAAAAGAGCCTCAGTTCCTCTCCCCCAGATCAGTCACTGCTGAAAACGCCGTGAGGGGAGGAAGACTTCCTCCCTCCGTCAAAGAGGTTTCCCTTTCTTCTTTATGCCAAATTAGAAGCAGTTGCTGCTCTTTACGGGTAGTATAGAAGAAAAAATAGATAAAAATGCTCACCCAGAAGGTCCGATGAACTTCCAGCTAATTCTTCTATGCTATCGTCCTGGATGTCAATGGCTTGTAGGGAGCTGTTATCTCCCCTCTGTGTTGTCCGATTGAGAAAAGCCCAAATCTCGTCCAGTAAATGCGAAGCCGCCGCCCTGTGCAATTACAAGAGCGCCCTTCGCCCTGACAGAAACTCCCATGGCTCTCTGTCAAACAAATACCGGTGTGATAGCGGGAGCCCCCACTCCTCACAGCCGTTCAGCCACGAGGCCAAACTGGAAGCCTCCAATGTGGGTTTTTTGATGCTTTTTGAGAACTGCACTCTGACGGAAGGCCTTTCCACATTCCATGCATTTGTATGGCTTCTCTCCAGTGTGGGTTCTTTGATGCAAAGTAAGCTGTCCACTCCGACTGAAGGCCTTTCCACATTCCATGCATTTGTATGGCTTCTCTCCAGTGTGGGTCCTGTGATGCAAAGTAAGCTGTCCACTCTGATGGAAGGCCTTTCCACATTCCATGCATTTGTATGGCCTC
Source organism: Varanus salvator macromaculatus (assembly GCA_023646645.1). Classification (NCBI taxonomy): domain Eukaryota; kingdom Metazoa; phylum Chordata; class Lepidosauria; order Squamata; family Varanidae; genus Varanus; species Varanus salvator. Next base: position 216,306 of record JAIXND010000811.1, read on the forward strand.
TCTCCAGTGTGGGTTCTTCGATGCAGTATAATATGTCCCCTAGAACTGAAGCTCTTTCCACATTCCATGCATGTGTATGGCTTCTCTCCAGTGTGGGTTCTTCGATGCAGTATAAGATGTCCACTCCGACTGAAGCTCTTTCCACATTCCATGCATTTGAATGGCTTCTCTCCAGTGTGGGTTCTTCGATGCTTGCTAAGATTTCCACTACAAATGAAGGTCTTTCCACATTCCATGCATGTGTATGGCTTCTCTCCAGTGTGGGTTCTATGATGCCGAGTAAGAGCTCCACTCCGACTGAAGGCCCTTCCACATTCCATGCATTTGTATGGCTTCTCTTCAGTGTGGGTTCTTCGATGCAATATAAGATGTCCACTCCGACTGAAGCTCTTTCCACATTCCATGCATTTGAATGGCTTCTCTCCAGTGTGGGTCCTGTGGTGCAAAGTAAGAGCGCCACGCTTACTGAAGGCCTTTCCACATTCCAGGCATTTGTATGGCTTCTCTTCAGTGTGGGTTCTTTGATGCAGTATAAGATGTCCACTCCGACTGAAGCTCTTTCCACATTCCATGCATTTGAATGGCTTCTCTCCAGTGTGGGTCCTGTGATGCAAAGTAAGAGCTCCACTCTGACTGAAGGCCTTTCCACATTCCATGCATTTGTATGGCTTCTCTCCAGTGTGGGTTCTTCGATGCAGTATAAGATTTCCACTCCGACTGAAGCTCTTTTTACATTCCATGCATTTGAATGTCTTCTCTCCAGTGTGGGTTCTTTGATGCCTTATAAAACATCTCCTCTGACTGAAGCTCTTTCCACATTCCTTGCTTTTCTTTCCTATCTCCTCAGTGTGCTTTCTTTGGCACCTAGAAATATCACCTGGATCACTGGAGGTCTTACAATATTCCATGCATGTATGTAGCTGCTCTCCAGGCTGGGTTCCTTCATCCCCTGGAAGCCTCTCACCAGCCATTACGCTCTCCCTACTTTTCATGACTATACAGGGCTTCCTCAATTGCTGGATCGCTGCTGCCCATTAAGTCAGTTCTCGCTCTCTGAGACTCGTTCCATGGGAGACACGTTCACCTGCGTCCTGCAGAGCTAGATGGCAAGCGATGTTCCTGCAGGGATCTCTTTCAACATTCTGCACGTTCTTTCATTCTCTGGGGTTTCTACAGTTCGATTGATTGTCTTCCTTTTCTCTTTCCTCTTTTCTGAACTTCTGGAATCTTTCCAGAAGATGGTTTCCAACACTGTGAGAAATACAGGATTATTTTCTCCTGTTCTTTACGTGGTTTTCCCTGTGCTTGTTGCATTCTGTGCAACTGGAAATGTCTCTTTTCTCACTTCGTCCTCACTTCTTTCTGATGATATGACGCAGGGATCTATACAATTTGACTGTCTTGCAATTCATCTGCTTGGGAGGAAAGAGAAAATGAAAATCTCGGAAGGTATGAAAGGCCAAAACAGCCGAGATCATTCCAGCTCAAGGCAAAGTTGGCACCTTTCTTGCCAACATCTCCAACTTTCCCCCTTCTGCACTTTGGAAGCCCGGCGAAAGCCTCACTTCTGAGGAATTGCCTCCAAGCGGAGAGCTCACACACGGCGGACTCTTGAGAAACTCTGCACTGTCTAGGTGGCCAGACAAGGAAATAATTATTTCCAGTAAGAAATGAAAGCTAATATTTAAGGGTATCGCACTGGCAGTAAAGTTGAGATCAAAACACACCTGAAGAACTCTTACCAAATACAAAGAGACGTGGCATAAGGAACAGAGATAGACAAAAATTGCAAGTATCACTGCAAAGAAATATCCAGACCATGGACCACCCTCCATGCACACAAGGCCAGCAACCATCACTCAGCCAGGCTCCCATCTGCCAGAACGGAGGGAAGCAGGCCCTGCTCTTCTTCACAGCGAGAGCCTGGCTGGATGCAGGTGGGCGCTCTGAGGGTCCCTCGAGGGGAACCACATCGGCTTCAGGGTCACGGCCCAGGCTCCCCGGGGCTGCACGCCTCTCCGGGGGCTCCGAGAGGGGGCCACGCACCGGGGCCGCGCCGCGCTCTGCCCCGGAGAGCAGGGGCCGCGCCCCCCAAGCAGCCGCCCCTCCCGCTGCCCCCGCCCGCCCCGCTCACCCCACGAGGCCGCCCCCTCCCGGCCGGGGGTCCCGCCGGGCTCGCCAGGGAACCGTCCGGGCGCCTCGTCTCGTCTCGTCCCGCCGCGCCGCTTTCCTGCTCCTCCCAGACCCGCCGGGGCGGAAGCGACGCCTCTCCTGCCCGCCCCTCCGGGAGGAAGGCAAAACCCGGGTCGCGGATCCCCAGCTGGGCGCTCCGATTCACCAGGATTTTGCACAGCACCAGCTCCCGGAATAGTTTCACCTTACTAAGTAACCTGAATAAGCTGTTGCTTCCTGCATGGCTTCAATTCTGGGCTTTGTTCTCTGATTATGGGTAATGCTCCCCCTGGCAGTGAAGCGCTTTCCCCCTCACTTCTGCCGATCGGTTGCCCCTTCATTGCAGTAAATATCAATTGCTTATTTTAACTTTAATGCACTCGATTCATGAACCTGGAGTCCGCGGCTGCAGGCGCTCTGGGACACAGAGGAGTTTCCTTCCCAACTTCCTGCCACTTTTTGGGCTGGCTCTGCCCTTGGAGAGCTCCCTCCCCCTTCCTGTACTTTTGTTTTTGTTGAAAGGGCAGGTGGAGCCCTATAACTCTCACGGCCCTTCCAATCCCGTGCTTGAAAACAAGGCAAAAGCAACGTCTTCTGCAACTAATGAGAGTTACTGGCCAAAGCAGGCGCTTTCTCCATCTCCATGTGCTGCTCCTTCGGTTTCAGTGCCTCGAACGGAGAGTCCCTTTCGCGCTTCTCGGGGGGGGGGGGGATCTCGCAGCCTGCCTGTCTCTGGGGGGCTTCACCCGCACTGGGGCTCAGAACAACGCTCCTCCCTCCGTTTACCCGGGCAGGAAACACAAACACACGATTCGTATGAAGGCAGCTCTGCAGCACAGAAACGCACGGACCGGGCCCTCCCCACCTCGGGCTGAAACGCCACAGGGACGGGCTTCGCGTGACGTTGTTGGTGTCCCTGCTCGCCAGGTGACGTCAGACCCCTGAAACAAATGCCAGTAAGGTTCAGCAAGGCGAGATTCATCTGGTTCCTTTATTCAGCTGAGAAAAGCAGCCAGGTGTCAGCTTCCCAGTGCACAGGCAGGAAGCAACGCACCCACATTGCTTTATTTATGTAACATATTTGTAAGCCGCCCCCTTGCAAATTATAGCTTCTTTCTTTACCTTTCCTCACACACTCTCACCCCGACCCTTTGCCCAGTCCCCTTGCGGGCTCTGCATGTGCACGGCATGCCTGCCCTGGTGGAAGAGGCTCTCTCCACCCGATCCCTGCGCAGGCGGAGCGTGATTTATTTATTTATTTATTTAAAAATTTATATGCCGCCCCTTGCAATAGCCTCGGGGCGGCTTGTGATCACAGTGCGCCAGGCCTTGCGCAAGGAGTCGTCGTCGTCGTCGTCTTCACACTACCCCTTTGTCTCGGGGGTCCTCTTCTCTCCACTACCCCTGTTCTCTTACCTTATCAACATTCCTGCTTCCCCTTTCTCCTCTCCAAAGCCAGCAGTTACCAGAAAGGACATGGCGTTTGTTTAGCTAACCAAGCTTTCATGCAAGCAGCTGTTTGCAAAAGCCAATAGCGTTCGTTCAGCTACTCAGGCCCCTTCATTTCCTCCCCTTTCATATATGCAGCCCTGGAGGTGGCCTCCATGGGTTGTCACTGAAGCGGGAAGCACATTCCCTTGGGACATGTCTGAGTACCAGGCTTTTTGCCGGGGCATCAGGTTTCTTTGGGTTGGTTGTGACCACCGTCATACCTTCAATGGTGCAAGTTACTATAGACTGAATTATGGGAATTAGGCAAGGAAGGAGCATAAGTCCACCAAAGGCGCGAATCACCATAAACAGGACTCGTTTCCAATCTCGGAACAGTCCTCCAAAGAGTCCAGGCTGTGCCAAGGAGCGCTTACCAGCCCCATCTGTGTGAATGATGCATAGCAGTCACCATCCAAATGTGGATGCCCATCCAGCTGCAGGCCAGGGCCTTTCCAGGGCCTTCCAGGGCCTTTCGCATTGTCATCTAGGCTACTTAGCATTAGGCAAATACTAGTCCCTTTGATCTAAGTCTTCAAGCCGGAACCCAATCGTGGTCCCCAGTAGGCTACTTTTCTTTGGGCCCTTCTCCCTTACCCCCTCCAGTTGCGGGTCCTTGTCTGACCCTGATGTAGCTTCTTCTCATCCTGGTCTGTTATGCTGCTGGTCCTCCCTTGCAGGGTTGGTGTCTGAGCAGGAACCCCCTGTCCTCCACGAGTTCCATGGTCCTCTGGTCTCCTTGGGGTTTTTGGAGCTTTTCTCGGCCTGGAGTAATGTTCCCACGTAGGCACTCACTCTGATCTCAGTGCTGTGTGTGTCAAGGGGCACCTGGGCACGGTCCACCCGCTGCATCGATGATCTCCAGGTGGTCCAATCTCAGGCAAGTCAGCTGGCGTAAGACAGCAGCCCCCTTCCCTTGTGCCATTGCAAGCCGGAGGCAGCAACCAGCCAGTGGCCACAGCTTCAGACACTGCAGGCAGGCAGTTGATCAGGCACGGCTGCTTTGGCCTTGCTGGGCAGCCAGCGTGGCCACTCTGGGCTCGGAGAAGGAGCGATGCCGGCCAGCTAGCCATTGCCGCAGTGGGACGGGGAGAAATGCCTGCCGAGTCTGGTGCTGGGGGGGGACCAGCTCCAGCCCCCTCCCTCCCTTTTCGCACTTTCATGCCAGTAGTTGCCCTGTGCTGGGGAGCAGCCATGAGCGTCCCAAGAGAGCGCTGGCTGCCAGTTTTGCAAGCCTGCATATATATAGCTATATGCATAGATAGATAGATAGATAGATAGATAGATAGATAGATAGATAGATAGATAGATAGAGGGCATCTGACAAACCGCCTTCTTCCTTTCTTGAGGCAGCTGAAATTTCCCCCCCTTGAAAGTCAGAAAGGCAGATACTGCACCTGTCCTTGTGAGGTTTGCATCTTTTTCCTTGGTGACCCAACGAAATCCGGCAGATACTGCAGTGGTCTGTGACCTCAGTGGCAATTAAAAGATTGTTCATATACAGTAGTAAGAACAGCATTAAAGTATATGATCCTTTTAAACAAGTCCCTAGCCCGTGTTTGAGAGAAGTTGAGTGAATTCCCTCCTCCCCTGAACGAGGGTGGTTAGACACATCTGGCTTTTCCTCTAAGCTGTTTCCAAATATTGCACCTCACCCGCAACATTCTCAAAGATCTGTACACAAGGCTTAGTGCAGGGCACCCAATGCTTTAGTGCACAAAAACTTGGAGAACAAAACTTAATGCAAAACAGAAACAGAAAGCAATGGAAGGATCTTAGAAGAACATTAGCACAGACACACAGAGACACACAAGGAAGAAGAGGAAAGTGGATAGCGGCACTGATCACAAACTGAGTATTCAAACACCAAATCCCAAGCCTTTTGACCACCTCAAACAATGAGGCTGGCTGGTCTAGGGCTTTCTCAAGAGTAGCTATTTGAAGCACAGGCAAACAGAGTTCTCATAGCAAGCTGAGCTCCTCTCTCTCTCTGTGAGGGAGCAACTTGCTAGCCCGAGAAACCCCTGCTTTCTTTTCTTTCCTGGGTCCTAAAGGTAGCCAGTTTGAAGGGCTGAAAGGCTGGTGACACCAAACCGTAGCCACTGGGCTAGGATTCAGTTTCCCCTTCATGCCCTCCTGGCCATGAAAGGCATTATTGCACCCAGACACAATGACAGAATCCCCAGAGCGTCTCCCCACGCCAAACCCAAACGCACACTGGGCTGCTGGCTTTTGGAGGGAAGAGAGCGAGTTCCACTCTCCCTCTTCTTTCCTGTCCTCCCCTATGGAAACCAGCCTGCACTCTCCCAGCGAGTTCAGACTGTCAATGTACAAACGCTTGCGCAGGAGCTCGGGCCGTTAACCGGTGTGCTGATAGCACAGTTGCAACTGTTCTGAGAAGAGTCTGAAAACCGATAGAGCCTTCAGGTGGCCACTTTGCCCCGCTGTCCAATTGATGCTGGGGCCAAATAGAATTACAGCCGGCATTTTGTTTCATTTTCTTTGCGATGGAATCTCTTTTGGACTTTTTCCCATTTCCCAAAAGACAACCCAGAGATGTGCACATTTGTTTTGACTTACCTTGACCCATTGAACTAGTGGAGGAGACAGTATTCCAGCTGATATATTCAAAATCCTAAAAGACGATGCAGTTAGTGCCACACTCGGCATGCCCAAAGAAGGGCAACGCCAAAGATTGTTCCTACAAGTTAGACTCCAGCAGTAGTTGGACCAAGAAATGGCAGAAGTACTAGCAGGGTTTCAAAGAGGCAGAGGAACTAGAGATCCAATTGACAACATAGGCTGGATCATGGAGGAAGCTAGGGAGTTCCAGAAAAACATCTACTTCTGCTTCATTGACTATGCTAAAGCCTTTGATTGATTAATCACAGAAAATTCTGGGGAACTCCGAAAGAGATGGGAGTACCAAACCATCTTATTTGTTTCTTGAGAAACTTGTCAAGAGGTAATGCTGAGAATTAGACATAGAACTACAGCAAGGCTCAAAATTGGGAAGGAATACAGCAAGGATGTATATTTTCCCCCTGCCTATTTAATTATACGCAGAGCACATCATTCGAAAGGCTGGGCTAGATGGATCACAAGTTGGAATTAAGCTTCCTGGGAGAAATATCAACAAGGTCAGATATGCAGATTATGCCACTCTAATGACAGAAAGTGAAGAGGAACTAAAGAGCCTCTTGATGCAGGTGAAAGAAGAGAGCACAAAAGTTGGCTTGAAACTTAACATCCAGAAAACTAAAATCATAGCATCTGGTCCTATCAATTCCTGGCAAATAGATGGGGAAGAAATGGAGGTAGTGACAGATTTTATTTTCCTGGGCTCCAAGATCACTGCAGACGGGGACTGCAGCCAAGAAATTAAAAGGCGCTTGCTCTTGGGGAGGAAAGCTATGGCAAATCTAGACAGCATCCTAAAAAGCAGAGACATCACCCTGCCAACAAAAGTGCGTATAGTCAAGGCTATGGTTTTCCCAGTTGCAATGTATGGCTGTGAAAGCTGGACCATAAGGAAAATGCCTAAGAATTGAGGCCTTTGAATTGTGGAGCTAGAGAAGACTCCTGCAAGTCACATGGACTGCAAGGAGATCAAACCAGTCAGTCTTAGGGGGCATCAACCCTGACTGCTCCTTCAAAACCCTGAAGATCAAACTCAAATACTTTAGCCATCCAAAGAGAAGGACGGACTCTTTGGAGAACAGCCTAATGCTGGGAACAACTGAGGGCAAAAGAAGATGGCAGAGAATGCAATGGGGTCCCTGAAGCAATCGGAGTGAGCTGGAGTGGGGGGGTGCTCACACACTTCTGTGGTATCCGCTTCTCCCAGACCCAAATCAGGTCTGGATCCTGGCCAGACTTCACTTTATCTGTTCCAACAAGAATCTCCAAAAACCTCCTTCCATCCAAGGAGTCCCCTTCCACTTTGATGAAACTAGCCTCGTCCCATAGAGTTCAATTCTACTCGGGACTCACTGGTTGTCAGGCAGGGGAGGGCAGCTTGCTTTCGACCTTTCGGGTGTTTCCCGAGGATCGAGGATCGGTGTGGCTGCGCAGGAATCGATTGAGAGGGACCCTGGGAGCCTCCGGGAATGAATGAGGATCACACAACAGACAACTCTCACACCGGCCAGACCTGTACCCACAAAGACCTGATCAGATACTTACATCCTGGAATCTTGTAATACCAGCCAAACGGGGTTCCCCTGAGGCATTTGATTGTGTGGAAGCACAGCGTCTCCCTAATTCCGTCGTGTTGGCTGTGACCCAGGGATCAGAAGAAGGACTCTTGTCCCTTCTCCCTGCCCTGTTGGACAGAAAGCTGTCACACCGATCCCCAATTCAGAGGCTCAGAGATCATTTTCTTGTCAGGGCAAATAGGTTTCTTTACAATTGAAGGCATGGATCCAAGGGTGCCTAAGTAGGAACCCCCCCCCCCATGTTAATTTCCTCAGGGTTATAGAGAATACACAAAAGGGGAGTGACTACAATACACAGGAAGGGGATTGGATACTTCGATATGGATAGGAAAGTGATTGGAGACACGTCACAGCACCATAAAGAAAAGTTGCATTTCACTCCGATTTGATGCCTTTGACAGGCCTTCTAAACTAAAGTTGCCTTGAACAGGCTGGCCAAGTTAAGTAAACAAAAGGTTGCATGTGTGAACTTACAGGGTTAGGGAGGCCTGTAAAACACAGAGACTGCACTTTGACAGTTACCCAGTAATGGAGTGGAGTCATTTGGTCTCCACCACCAGAGACCCAGGCATCCTTTTTGAGCTGTTTATGGCAAGGCAATGAGGCAGGATGGTAAGAATTTTTTCTGATTAAAATGCCCTATTCTCTCCCGGACAATCCCCAGCCGGGAGGGGCAGGACTTTTCCCCCCTAAGAGGGTGGGATTCTGCCCTCGGGGAGGGAGACCGCTTGCCCTGCCCCTGCTAATGAGCCGCCAAGGGGAAACGCTGGCCGATCACCTTCCATGGCTCAGCGGTCCCTGGAGAGTCAAAAGCGGCCAGGAGGGGAAGGGCTCCCACATCCCTGCTCAGCAGGGGGTTCCCAGCCAATCTTCCCTCCTGGATGGCCTCCAGTGCAGCAGCGCCATCACCACACGAGGGCACAGCTTCTGTGGTCACCGGGATGAGCATGTGGCCAGCCTGGCTGTTGCCCACCTGGAATCTGGCTTCCTGCCCCCGGAGCCCCTCATCCCAGGTCCTGCAGTCCTGGATGCAGATAACAACTCCAAGAACTGCAATGACATCCAGATAAAATCCGACAGAATCCAAAAAAAAGAAAAGGTGAACCCCGGAAATTAATGAAATGCCTTGCAGGAGAACCTTGACCTGGCGCTGAACCAATTCCCGGGTTGGCATCAGGTGGGCACCTCTGACATCCATTCCCTGCTCTGCTTGCTCCCTGTCATTCCTACAAGTGTGGAAGGACCCTGGACCACGACCAAGCTCGGGGCCCACTCACTGGGGTCCACAGCCTGAGCTGATGCCACGGAGAAGCACAGGGGCCAACACAGTGGCCACCTTGGGATCCATCCACGAGTGGCTCCGTCACAGCGCTTGTAGCTACTTTCCCTATCGGAGTATCTTGGTTCACTTCATCCCTTTCAAGGAAAATGCTGGACTCGACAGGCTTCCTGTCAAATCCATGACAGATCTTAAGACTCCTGCATCCTGCTTCTTTGCGGATCCAACTCCACCGTTCCTCCCGGTGGCCCACCATACCCGGAAATCCCTCCAGGCCAGGCACCCAGCACTCTGTTCTAGTGGTTGGTACTTCCTGGAACACGCTCAATTACTGTCTAAAGCCGTATCAATTGGGGGCATTGCTATCTCCCATGGCAGCAAATCCTGCAGTTAATCGATATGATGTGTTTGGAAATAAGTCCTTTTATCTGCCCTAAACATTCCACCAACGGGGTTCAGGGGCTGATCCCGGGTTCAAGTGTTATGGGGGAGGAAGAATCGTAGCCTAGTGGGGCTCTAAGGGGCAATGCAGGCCAGCAGGGCCGACCCCCTCCTCTTGCAAGACACCAAGTTACACCATCCCACTCGGGTGGCTGGCCAGATTCTCCCTGAATGTCTCCAGTGTGGGAGAGCCTGTCGCCCCCCGGGCAGCTGCTTCCACTGCCGTATTGCTCTGACAGTGAGGAAGCCTTTCCTGAAGTCCAGCCTGAATCTGGGTTGTCGTTTTTGTGACTCTTCCCGGTAGGTACTTTCTCCAACCATGTTGCACCTTAGCTGGGACAAGCAGAACAGGAGACGGTGTGTCTAGTGCAGTTGCTACAGAGAACTGTACATGCGGAGTAAGACCCAGAAATTCTACCTTCGCTTCCATTCCCCACTGTGACCAGAATGGCATCTGACATTTTCCCATTGAAAGTGAAATGGGCTGACGTTTTCATCGCACAGCCTGCCCTCATGATCCCTTCCTTGCTCACGGCATGCTTTTGCGGAGCCTCTTCCCCATGTGGGTTCTTTGATGTTGAGAGAGGGCTGCACTCCGACTGAAGGCCTTTCCGCATTCCATCCATTTGCAAGGCTTCACTCCAGTGTGGGTTTTGTTTAACAAATTTTGTTAAATTTTTTAAAGTAACACTAAAAACGTCAATCATCTAATACATCAGACGTAATGGGTCAGCCCCCTACACGTTTTTTTAAAACATTCTTTAGTCATATTCAAATCCATTTATGATAACTTAAAAAACATATTTAAATCTAAGCCAAGTCTAAAAACATGTTGAAGTCTATGCGAAGTCCCATTTCTCTAGCCAATAATAAAAGAAAAAATTCCCAAGTTTGATAGAAGTCAGTATCTTCTTTCTCCATCAAAGATAAATTCAGTCTGACCATTTCTGCACAATCCAGGATCTTTTAATCAATTCATCGGTGGATAATTCTTCACTGTTCCAGTATTTAGGAAATACACTCCCACAGCAATGATTACATGTCAAATCAGATACATGTCTTATTTACTACTGTCCCAGTATAATGTCTAATAAAAAAAGAAATTTCCGGTTTAAGAAACTAAGGAATTTTGTACCACTTCCTCTACCATATACAATAAAAAATACCCAGTCTATATTTACATATCCAACATCCATTTGACATCTTTAAAAACATCTTGCCTAATCTATTTCGTTACAGCTACCACCTATAACACATCTTATGCAAGCTTTCTTTCTATGAAGTTGCTAATATTTCACCTAATTTAAGCATCACTTAGTCAAATACTATTAACTCCTTCTAAAAGCCCCACTTTTTACAATCTTGAACATACCTCGATTGTATCTGCACCTTATGTCACCAAAAGATATCAACTCCCTTTTCTTGTATTTCTTAGCTCAATTTCAATCCTCCATCTTTATCCAAAATGTACATTGTATCTTATCATCCCTTCAACATTCAATGCTGAATGCATTGGATCAAATCAACATTTGGATACAGAGACACTTCCATGGGTGAAAAAAAAATCTAACTATAACTTTTTCTACACCAGCATTACTGGTTTTCTAGTATAGTAACTTTAAAAAAGTAAAAAGTCATGTAACTTAGCCTTCTCATACCACATGTAAACGTGCCAACCCATTGAAATCATTCCTTTTAAAATAGAAAATTCTCTTGTTTCTTCTTTCCACCCCTGCCCCATCTCTCTTCCTTTGCTTTCAGCATCTGTAGTGCTTGTTGTAAATCAGTATCCATTTCCAGTGTCTGTACTTCTTGTTGCAAATCAGTATTCACTATTTCTCCTTCCGCAGAATGATATGTACTTAGTTCGGCACCTTTCCCTCCTCCTTTTGAGGCACCCAATTCTTCCTCTTCAGAAATACTTCTAAATTTTTCATACACCCCTTGTGCCTTAAAAATCGAGTCCGGTTTGTATCGTGTAACATTCCAGGTAAGAGATGTTCCTTCTGTCGATAGCCACCTAAACATAGTCTCTCTCAAATATCTGGATACCTTCTCCCTCTCTAGTAAAACAAGCGAATCCCATGTTAACTGGCTTATTGGCTTGATTGATTGTGTTTCTTTATCCACCATTTCAAGTTTTTCATATGCTTGTTGTATTTTTTGTGTATTCTGTTCAGTTTTAAATTGAACGACCACCAAAACCTCCTTAATAGAATTATCCAGTTTGTCGAGACGTTCTGTTTGTTCAACTGTAATGTTTTCCTGTTGAATTAACATCGCCTCTTGGGATGTCTGCCCAGCTGGCAAGGATGTCTGTATCGCCAGAAGCGTCATTTTTATTTATTTATTTATTTGGAAATTTATAGGCCGCCCCTTGCCACAAGCCTCTGTAGCTCTTTTTGATATCCTCCAACCTCTGCCGCTTTGGGCTGACGAATTGGACTCTGAAGAGCTGATTTAGATGCCTTTTCCATAGTGGTAATAATTTTTACCAAAAATTACAAGGCAGAAGCAAAGAAATAGAGAAGAGAATAAAAATACTTGCTATAAATCCAAATAGCCACACAGTGGCAGCAAAGGGCGATTTTTCTTTAAACTGCAAAAAAAAGGGTGTCCCTAGGAGATATTTCAGTATGAAGGTTGCTTTGGCAAGAGTCCAATTGTTTCTGGCAAGGGTCCAAGAAAAAGAAAGAAAAATGGCCAATCAAAGTAAACTTTATCTTCTCTCACGTTATTCCACAGTAATTATTTATTCTGATTCCTCGGCCTTGGGGAGGTGAGGAAAAAAAGGTCTTTCGCTGCAGCCCCAAACTTCCCAAAAGAGCTTCAGTTCCTCTCCCCCAGATCAGTCACCGCTGAAAACGCCGTGAGGGGAGGAAGACTTCCTCCCTCCGTCAAAGAGGTTTCCCTTTCTTCTTTATGCCAAATTAGAAGCAGTTGCTGCTCTTCACGGTTGGTATAGAAGAAAAAAAAAATGCTCACCCAGAAGATCTGATGAACTTCCAGCTAATTCTTCTATGCTATCGTCCTGGATGTCAATGGCTCGTAGGGAGCTGTTATCTCCCCTCTGTGTTGTCCGATTGAGAAAAGCCCGAATCTCTTCCAGTAAATGCGAAGCCGCCGCCCTGTGCAATTACAAGAGCGCCCGGAAAATCTAACCTTCGCCCTGACAGAAACTCCCATGGTTCTCTGTCAAACAAATACCGGCGTGATAGCGGGAGCCCCCACTCCTCACAGCCGTTCAGCCACGAGGCCAAACTGGAAGCCTCCAATGTGGGTTTTTTGATGCTTTTTGAGAACTCCACTCTGACTGAAGGCCTTTCCACATTCCGTGCATGCGTATGGCTTCTCTCCAGTGTGGGTTCTTTGATGCAAAGTAAGCTGTCCACTCCGACTGAAGGCCTTTCCACATTCCATGCATTTGTATGGCTTCTCTCCAGTGTGGGTCCTGTGATGCAAAGTAAGCTGTCCACTCTGACGGAAGGCCTTTCCACATTCCATGCATTTGTATGGCTTCTCTCCAGTGTGGGTTCTTCGATGCAGTATAAGATGTCCACTCCGACTGAAGCTCTTTCCACATTCCATGCATTTGAATGGCTTCTCTCCAGTGTGGGTCCTGTGATGCAAAGTAAGCTGTCCACTCTGACTGAAGGCCTTTCCACATTCCATGCATTTGTATGGCTTCTCTTCAGTGTGGGTTCTTCGATGCAATATAAGATGTCCACTCCGACTGAAGCTCTTTCCACATTCCATGCATTTGAATGGCTTCTCTCCAGTGTGGGTCCTGTGATGCAAAGTAAGCTGTCCACGCTTACTGAAGGCCTTTCCACATTCCATGCATTTGTATGGCTTCTCTTCAGTGTGGGTTCTTCCATGCAGTATAAGATGTCCACTCCGACTGAAGCTCTTTCCACATTCCATGCATTTGTATGGCTTCTCTCCAGTGTGGGTCCTGTGATGCAAAGTAAGCTCCCCACTCTGACTGAAGGCCTTTCCACATTCCATGCATTTATATGGCTTCTCTTCAGTGTGGGTTCTTCGATGCAGTATAAGATTTCCACTCCGACTGAAGCTCTTTCCACATTCCATGCATTTGAATGGCTTCTCTCCAGTGTGGGTCCTGTGATGCAAAGTAAGATCTCCACTCTGACTGAAGGCCTTTCCACATTCCATGCATTTGTATGGCTTCTCTCCAGTGTGGGTTCTTCGATGCAGTATAAGATGTGCACTCCGACTGAAGCTCTTTTTACATTCCATGCATTTGAATGGCTTCTCTCCAGTGTGGGTTCTTTGATGCCTTATAAGATTTCCACCAGAAGTGAAGTTCTTTCCACATTTCATGCATGTGTATGGTTTCTCTCCAGTGTGGGTTCTTTGGTGCCTTATAAAACATCTCCTCTGACTGAAGCTCTTTCCACATTCCTTGCTTTTCTTTGCTATCTCCTCAGTGTGCTTTCTTTGGCACCTAGAAATATCACCTGGATCACTGGAGGTCTTACAATATTCCATGCATGTATATAGCTGCTCTCCAGGCTGGGTTCCTTCATCCTCTGTAAGCCTCTCACCAGCCATTACGCTCTCCCTACTTTCCATGACCATGCAGGGCTTCCTCACTTGCTGGATCGCTGCTGCCCATTAAATCAGTTCTCGCTCTCCGAGACTCGTTCCATGGGAGACACGTTCACCTGCGTCCTGCAGAGCTAGATGGCGAGCGAGGTTCCTGCACGGATCTCTTTCAACATTCTGCACATTCACTCAGTCTCTGGAGGTTCCACAGTTTGTTTTCATGGATCCTTTGCCAGTTTGTGACACCCTGGACCATTCGCCTTCCGCTTTTCTGAACTTCTGGAATCTTTCCAGAAGATGGTTTCCAACACTGTGAGAAATACAGGATTATTTTCTCCTGTTCTTTACGTGGTTTTCCCTGTGCTTTTTGCATTCTGTGCAACTGGAAATGTCTCTTTTCTCACTTCGTCCTCACTTCTTTCTGATGATATGACGCAGGGATCTATACAATTTGACTGTCTTGCAATTCATCTGCTTGGGAGGAAAGAGAAAATGAAAATGTCGGAAGGAATGAAAGGCCAAAACAGCCGAGATCATTCCAGCTCAAGGCAAAGTTGGCATCTTTCTTGCCAACATCTCCAATGTTCCCCCTTCTGCACTTTGGAAGCCCTGCCAAAGCCTCGCTTCTGAGGAATTTCCTTCAAGCGAAGAGCTCACATGCGGTGAACTCTTGAGATTCTCTGAACTGTCTAGGTGGCCAGACAAGGAAATAATTATTTCCAGTAAGAAATAAAAGCTACTATTTAAGGGTATAGCACTGGCAGTAAAGTTGCGATCAAAACACACCTGAAGAACTCTTGCCAAATACAAAGAGATGTGGCATAAGGAACAGAGATAGACAAAAATTGCAAGGATCACTGCAAAGAAAGATCCAGACCATGGACCACCCTCCATGCACACAAGGCCAGCAACCATCACTCAGCCAGGCTCGCATCAGCCAGAACGGAGGGAAGCAGGCCCTGCTCTTCTTCACAGTGAGAGCCTGGCTGGATGCAGGTGGGCGCTCTGAGGGTCCCTCGAGGGGAACCACATCGGCTTCAGGGTCACACCAAGCCCGGCTCTGCCCACTGGCAAAACACGTTTCCAGCCATATGTAGTTCCGCTGCGGGGACTGGGAGCCTGAGCTGGACTGCGAGCTCAGAAGTGAGCCTCAGAAGCACATCTGTTCCACTGCCTGGTACGCCGTGCCGGTCCTTCGTCCATCTTCCAGGCCGAGACTAAAGCACAGACGTGTCTGCCTGCCTGGGAGCTGATTGATGGGCTGACAGAAGAAAGCAGGGGAAAGGTTGAGATGGGGCCTCAGATTGTGTGACATGAATGAAGGGCTCAGGTTACAAGCAGCCCCTTCCTGGTTAGGTATCAGGAATAAGTCAGTGACTGTTGGAGCAGCATGGCAAGAACCGGTTCCCCTGGCAGTTTGTGGACTCTGCAACGTGCAGGCAAGCGAGATGCAACTGGACAGCCGTCTGGGAGGGAGGATCCCGCTTGGAGGCCTGCACTGAGCAGGGAGGTGGGACCTGAAGGCCCCGCAGAACTTTGCAACCTGCCCTTCTAGGACACTCTCTGACCTGAGGTGCAAGAACAGGGGGGTTTCAAGGGACTGAGGAGACCACCGAGTCCGAAGCCCCGCTCAGTCCAAGAGTCCAGCTAGAGCATCGCTGGCAGGTGGCTGTCCAGATGCCTCTTACAGGCCTCCAGGGGCAGGAGGACAGCGCAGGGAGGGCAGCTGGAGTGAGGAGGAGGGGCCCTGTGGCTTCCCGACCGTAAGGTCTTTTCTGAGGGGGAAGACCCCCACCAGCACAGCATCGCTGTCGTCCTCCATGCATGGATGCGCTTCCTCTCTGGTGTGCCTTCTCTGATGTGCACCAAGAGATGCTGCGCACAGAAACCCTTTCCAAGCTCGGTGCATCTATACAACTTTTCCCTATGGAAGTTTTACATTGAATTGCACATACTGGTTGCAGCTGATGCCCCTTCCCACCCCGTGAATTCTCGGGGCACCTCCAGCATTTTGAGGGGCTGGGGAATGACTACAGTTTGGAGTAACCTTTCTGCTTGCAAGAAACTTCTTCTGGCAAGATACTATTTACCTGTCTTTCTTCCCTTTCCTGGCAAACAACAACAAAAACTTTTTACCCCCGGGTGAGCCCATTCCCATTATCCATCTTTCTTGAGCTTCTCGGATCTGGGCTCCTGTTTGCCCACAGTCTGCCAAAGAGAGGATTTGCTTTGCCCCGAGTCTTTACTTGGTTTCTGTGCTGCTTTTCCGATTCCTCTCCCCCTTTGCGCCCTCCTGCTCTTGATGAAAAGGGAGATGGAGCCGGTGCTTCTCGGCGTTCAGCCAATCCGCTGCTTGGGAACCGAGGCAAAAAGAGAAGGTGGCTGGGAGTTAGTGGCCGAGGCAGCCGATCCCACTGGGGACGGGCGGAAGGTGCCCCCTTCTGCCCCAGTGCCGGGAATGTTACCCCTTTCCCTCTGCGCCTGGGCTGCCGCAACGGGGGCCTCGCCTGGCCCGCGTCTCCCGCGACTCCGACGAGCGGTTCTCCCCGTCCCGCCGGGAACGGACCGTCCCCTGGGCAGCGCCGAGCGAGGCACTTCGGCTCCTCTCGGCTCCAGCTCCGGCCACGGGGGGCGAGGCGAGCGCGCCCTTCCGCGCGGAGGGGCCGCCCCGACCGCCTCCCCGCCCGGGGCTGCACGGAGCGCTGCGCCCCTTCCTTCCGTGGGGGGCAAGGGGCGATCCTGCCCCCCCGCCCCCCCCACGGCGCCTGCCGGGCCCGGGCCCGCGGCCCAGGCTCCCCGGGGCTGCACGCCTCTCCGCGGGGGCCCCCCAAGCAGCCGCCCCCCCCGCTGCTCCTGCCCCCCCCCCACGCCCCGCTCACCCCACGAGGCCGCCCCCTCCGGCCGGGGGTCCCGCCGGGCTCGCCAGGGAACCGTCCGGGCGCCTCGTCTCGTCTCGTCTCGTCCCGCCGCGCCGCTTTCCTGCTCCTCCCAGACCCGCCGGGGCGGAAGCGACGCCTCTCCTGCCCGCCCCTCCGGGAGGAAGGCAAAACCCGGGTCGCGGATCCCCAGCTGGGCGCTCCGATTCACCAGGATTTTGCACAGCACCGTCTCCCGGAAGACTTTTATCCGTTTACTGGCTTCGGACACCTTACTAAATGACTTACATAAGATGTTGCTTCCTGTGTGGCTTAAATTCTGGGCACGTTCTCTGATTATGAGTATTTATTTTATTTATTTATTTATGTAAAACATTTCTATGCCTATGCCGTTATATCAGGGGTAATGCTCCCCCTGGCAGCGAAGCGCTTCTCCCCTCACTTCTGCCGATCGGTTGCCCCTTCATTGCAGTAAATATCAATTGCTTATTTTAACTTTAATGCACTCGATTCATGAACCTGGAGGCCGCGGCTGCAGGCGCTCCGGGACACAGAGGCGTTTCCTTCCCAGCTTTCTGCCACTTTTTGGGCTGGCTCTGCCCTTGGAGAGCTCCCTCCCCCTTCCTGTACTTTTGTTTTTGTTGAAAGGGCAGGTGGAGCCCTATAACTCTCACGGCCCTTCCAATCCCGTGCTTGAAAACAAGGCAAAAGCAACGTCTTCTGCAACTAATGAGAGTTACCGGCCAAAGCAGGCGCTTTCTCCATCTCCATGTGCTGCTCCTTCGGTTTCAGTGCCTCGAACGGAGAGTCCCTTTCGCGCTTCTCGGGGGGGGGGGGGGATCTCGCAGCCTGCCTGTCTCTGGGGGGCTTCACCCGCACTGGGGCTCAGAACAACGCTCCTCCCTCCGTTTACCCGGGCAGGAAACACAAACACACGATTCGTATGAAGGCAGCTCTGCAGCACAGAAACGCACGGACCGGGCCCTCCCCACCTCGGGCTGAAACGCCACAGGGACGGGCTTCGCGTGACGTTGTTGGTGTCCCTGCTCGCCAGGTGACGTCAGACCCCTGAAACAAATGCCAGTAAGGTTCAGCAAGGCGAGATTCATCTGGTTCCTTTATTCAGCTGAGAAAAGCAGCCAGGTGTCAGCTTCCCAGTGCACAGGCAGGAAGCAACGCACCCACATTGCTTTATTTATGTAACATATTTGTAAGCCGCCCCCTTGCAAATTATAGCTTCTTTCTTTACCTTTCCTCACACACTCTCACCCCGACCCTTTGCCCAGTCCCCTTGCGGGCTCTGCATGTGCACGGCATGCCTGCCCTGGTGGAAGAGGCTCTCTCCACCCGATCCCTTTCCAGGGCCTTTCCAGCTTAGCAAAACAAAGCCACAGCTAGCCACAGCACCACATTCCCTCTCTCACACACACAGGGAGCCTATTCCAGCATGTGCCACTTGGCTGTCAGGATGATGCTAGTCCACCATCATCGCCCCAAGTGGTAGAGTGCTTTCAGTGGTCCATCCCTGTAGCGGCTTCACGTGGAAATTGTTTTCCCTAGGGACCTGATTTCTTTCCTTTTCCTTTAGCTGATCTGGGACAGCATGTGCCTGTCCTCCTGTAACCTGCATGACTGTTTTACCTGGTCCTTGGGGGGAATCCCGACATATAACATGTTCCAGGTATAAGAAATCCATGCTGGGTTTTCACCAGCGCTACTAAAGCATAAACATTCTATTACACACTGAACCAATATTCTAAAACTGAAAACTTAGAAATTAGAAAGTCCTCTGTTTTCTTCCTACAAGGACATATGGTATAGAAGGGAGTAACAAAACTAACAGAAGTACACAGAGACAGCCAGAGTAACAACTTCAAGAAACTCCCTCTCTTTCCTCCAGCATTATCATCTACGCTACTTAGCATTAGGCAAATACTAGTCCCTTTGATCTAAGTCTTCAAGCCGGAACCCGATCGTGGTCCCCAGTAGGCTGCTTTTCTCTGGGGCTCTTCTCCCTTGCCCCCTCCAGTTGTGGGCCCTTGGCTGGCCCTGATGTCCTGGTATGTTGCGCCACTGGTCCTCCCTTGCAGGGTTGGTGTTTGAATAAGAACGTCAGGTCCTCCACAGGCTCCATGCTCCTTCGGTCTCCTTGTGGCTTTGGAACTTTCTACAGCCTGGTGCAACGTTCCCATGTAGGCAGTCCTGCTGATCTCATTGCTGTGTAGCGAGGGGCACCTGGGCGCGGTCCTCTCATGGCATCATGGTCTCCAGGCGGTCCAGTCTCAGGCAAGTCAGCTGGCGTAAGCCAGCAGTCCCCCTTTCCTTGGGCCATTGCAAGGCGGAGGCAGCAACCAGCCAGTGGCCACAGCTTCACACACTGCAGGCAGGCAGTTGATCAGGCACGGCTGCTTTGGCCTTGCCGGGCAGCCAGCGTGGCCACTCTGGGCTCAGAGAAGGAGCAATGCTGACCAGCTAGCCATTGCTGCAGTGGGAAGGGAAGAAATGCCTGCTGAGTCTGGTGCTGGAGAGGACCAGCTCCAGCCCCCTCCCTCCTTGGTCGTACTTCCATGCCAGTAGTTGCCCTGTGCTGGGGAGCAGCCATGAGCGTCCCAAGAGAGCGCTGGCTGCCAGTTTTGCAAGCCTGCATATATAACACTATATATATAGTGGGAGTCTGACAAACCACCTTCTTTCTTTCTTGAGGCAGCTACAATTTCCCCCCTTGAAAGTCAGAAAGCCAGATACTACACCTGTCCTTGTGAGGTTTGCATCTTTTTCCTTGGTGACCCAATGAAATCCGGCAGATGTGCATTGGTCTGTGACCTCGGTGGCAATTAAAAGATTGTTCATATACAGTAGTTAGAACAGCATTGAAGTCTCTGGTCCATTTAAACAAGTCCCTAGCCAGTGTTTGAGAGAAAGGTGGGTGAATTCCCTCCTCCCCTGAGCGAGGGTGATTAGACACGACTGGCCTTTCCTCTAAGCTGTTTGCAAAAACTGCACCTCCCCCAACATTCTCAAAGATCCGTACACAAGGCTTAGTGCAGGGCACCCAGTGCTTAGTGCACAAAAACTTGGAGGACAAAACTTAATGCAAAACAGAAACAGAAAGCAATGGAAGGATCTTAGAAGAACATTAGCACAGACACACAGAGACACACAAGGAAGAAGAGGAAAGTGGATAGCGGCACTGATCACAAACTGAGTATTCAAACACCAAATCCAAGCCTTTTGACCACCTCAAACAATGAGGCTGGCTGGTCTATGGCTTTCTTAAGAGTAGCTAATTAAAGCACAGGCAAACAGAGTTCTCATAGCAAGCTGAGCTCCTCTCTCTCTCTGAGGGAGCAACTTGCTAGCTCTAGAAACCCCTGCTTTCCTTTCTTTCCTGGATCCTAAAGGTAGCCAGTTTGAAGGGCTGAAAGGCTGGTGATTCCAAACTGTAGCCATTGGGCTAGGATTCAGCTCCCCCTTCATGCCCTCCTGACCATGAAAGACATTATTGCACCCAGACATGGAGACAGAATCCCCAGAGCTCCTCACATCGCCAAACCCATACGCACACTGGGCTGCTGGCTTTTGGAGGGAAGAGAGTGAGTTCCACTCTCCCTCTTCTTTCCTGTCCTCCCCCAGTGCAAACCAGTCTGCACTCTTCGAGCAAGTTCAGACTGTCAATGTACAAACACTTGTGCAGTAGCTCGCAAGTGTTTGTACAAAAGCCAAATCCTGACGATCAAACTCAAATACTTTAGCCATCCAGTGAGACGGAAGGACTCCCTGGAGAAGAGCCTAATGCTGAGAACAATTGAGGGCAAAAGAAGATGGAGTGGGGGGGTGAGGGGGGTGCTCACACACTTCTGTGGAATCCGCTTCATCCAGACCCAAACCAGGTCTGGATCCTGGCCAGACTTCACTTTATCTGTACCAACAAAAATCTCGAAAAACCTACTTGCATCCAAGGAGTCCCCTTCCACTTTGATCGAACCAGCCTCGTCCCATAGAGTTCAATTCTACTCGGGACTCACTGGTTGTCAAGCAGGGAAGGGCAGCATGCTTTCGACCTTTCGGGAGTTTCCCGAGGATCGGTGCGGCTGCGCAAGAATCGGTTGAGAGAGATCCAGGGAGCCTCTGGGAATGAATGAGGATCACAAAACAGACAATTCTCACACCGGCCAGACCTGTACCCACAAAGACCTGATCAGATACTTACATCCTGGAATCTTGTAATACCAGCCAAATGGGGTTCCCCTTAGGCATTTGCCAACCAAAAACTGTTGCCCCGCAGGAGTCGAAGGCCTCCCTTCACAGCTGGTACCTTGGCAGGATACCCAAAGATCCTCTACGCTAAAAAGAGCGTGTGCTGGCTAGAGAGGATGAAAGGGTCCTGTCTCACCATTCTCGCTTGTGTGGAAGCACAGCGTCTCCCTGATTCTGTCCTGTCGGTTGTGACCCCGGGATCAGAAGAAGGACTCTTGTCCCATCTCCCTGCCTTCTCCAACACAAAGCTGTCACACCGATCCGCAATTCAAAAGGCTCCGAAATCAATCTCTTGTCAGGGCAAATAGGTTTCTTTACAATTTAATGCATGAATCCATGGGTGCCTAAATAGGAACCCCCCCCCATGTTAATTTCCTCAGGGTTATATTGAATACACAAAAGGGGAGTGACTACAATACACAGGAAGGGGATTGGATACTTTGATATGGATAGGAAAGTGATTGCAGACACGTCACAGCACCATAAAGAAAAGTTGCATTTCACTCCGATTTGATGCCTTTGACAGGCCTTCTAAACTAAAGTTGCCTTGAACAGGCTGGCCAAGTTAAGTAAACAAAAGGTTGCATGTGTGAACTTACAGGGTTAGGGAGGCCTGTAAAACACAGAGACTGCACTTTGACAGTTACCCAGTAATGGAGTGGAGTCATTTAGTCTTCACGGCCAGATACCCAGGCATCTTTTGATGTGTTTATGGCAAGGAAATGAGGCGGGAAGAATTTTTTTCCTGATTAAATGCCCTATTCTCTGCTAGACAATCCACAGCCGGGACGGGCAGGAGTTTTCCTGCCTAAGAGGGTGGGATTCTGCCCTCGGGGTGGGAGTCCCCTTGTCCTGCCCCCGTTAAGGAACCCCCAGGAGAACCATGTGTGGATCACTGGCACCGGCTCAGCGGTCACTGGAGAATGGGAAGTGGGCGGGAGGGGAAGGGCACCCAAATCCCTGCTCTGCAGGGGGTTCCCAGCCAATCTTCCCTCCTGGATGGCCTCCAGTGCCTGCAGTGCAGCAGCGCCATCACCACACGAGGGCACAGCTTCTGTGGTCACCGGGATGAGCATGTGGCCAGCCTGGCTGATGCCCGCCTGGAATCTGGCTTCCTGCCCCCGGAGCCCCTCATCCCAGGTCCTGCAGTTCCGGATGCAGATAACAACTCCAAGAACTGCAATGACATCCAGATAAAATCCGACAGAATCCAAAAAAAAGAAAAGGTGAACCCTGGAAATTAATGAAATGCCTTGCAGGAGAACCTTGACCTGGCGCTGAACGAATTCCCTGGTTGGCATCAGGTGGGCACCTCGGACATCCATTCCCTGCTCCGCTTGCTCCCTGTCATTCCTACATGTGTGGAAGGACCCTGGACCACGACCAAGCTCGGGGCCCACTCACTGGGGTCCACAGCCTGATATGAGGCCACTGAGAAGCCCAGGGGCCAATGCAGTGGCCACCTCGGGATCCATCCCTGAGTGGCTCCGTCACAGCGCTTGTAGCTACTTTCCTGATCGGAGTATCTTGGGGCACCTCATCAAAATCTTTGCTGAAATCAAAATTTGCCATGCCCTTCAAAGAAAGTGCTGGACTCAACGGGCTTCCTGTCCAATCCAGTACCGATCTTAAGACTCCTGCCTCATGTTTCTTTGTGGAACCAGCTCCATCGTATCTCCCAGTGGCCCACCTTACCCTGAAATCCCTCCAGGCCAGGCACCCAGCGCTCTGTCCTAGTGGTTGGTACTTCCTGGAACCTGCCCCATTCCTGCCCAAAGCCATTGCAATTGGGGGCATCACTATGTCCCATGGCAGCAAATCCTGCCGTTAATCGATATGATGTGCTCAGAAATAAGTCCTTTTATCTGCCCTAAGCATTCCACCAACGGGGTTCAGGGTTGATCCCGGGTTCAAGTGTTATGGGGGAGGAAGAATCATAGCCTAGTGGGGCTCTAAGGGGCAATGCAGGCCATCAGGGCCGACCCCCTCCTCTTGCAAGACACCAAGTTACACCATCCCACTCGGGTGGCTGGCCAGATTCTCCCTGAATGTCTCCAGTGTGGGAGAGCCTGTCGCCCCCCGGGCAGCTGCTTCCACTGCCGTTTTGCTCTGACAGTGAGGAAGCCTTTCCTGAAGTCCAGCCTGAATCTGGGTTGTCGTTTTTGTGACTCTTCCCGGTACTTTCTCCAACCGTGTTGCACCTTAGCTGGGACAAGCAGAACAGGAGACGGTGTGTCTAGTGCAGTTGCTACAGAGAACTGTACAAGCGGAGTAAGACCCAGAAATTCTACCTTCGCTTCCATTCCCCACTGTGACCAGAACAGCATCGGACATTTTCCCATTGGGACCTTTTCATCACACAGCCTGCCCTCAAGATCCCTTCCTTGCTCACGCATGCTTTTGCGGAGCCCCCCCCCGTGTGGGTTCTTTGATGTTGAGTAAGGGCTGCACTCTGACTGAAGGCGATTCCCATTCCATGCATTTGTATGGCTTCTCTCCATTCAAGTAGGGGGGGTTTGTTTAAGGTCAGCACCCTACTCATTTTTTTTCAACATTCCTTAGTCATATTCAAATCCATTTATGTTAACTTGAAAAACATATTTAAATCTAAGCCAAGTCCAAAAACATGTTGAAGTCTATGCGAAGTCCCATTTCTCTAGTCAGTAATAAAAGAAAAAATTCCCAAGTTGGATAGAAGTCAGTATCTTCTTTCTCCCTCAAGGATAAATTCAGTCTGACCGTTTCTGCACAATCCATCATCTTTTAATCAATTCATCGATGGGTAATTCTTCATTGTTCCAGTATTAAGGAAATACACTCCTCACCGCAATGATTACGTGTCAAATCAGATACATTTCTTATTTACTAATGTCCCAGTATAATGCCTAATACAAAAAGAAATTTCAGGTTTAAGAAACTAAGGATTTTTGTACCACTTTCTCCACCATATATAATAAACAAATACCCAATTCATGTTTACATATCCAACATCCATTTGACATGTTTAAAAACATCTTGGCTAAACTATTTGGTGACAGCTACCACCTATAACACATCTTATGCAAGCTTTCTTTATATGAAGTTGCTAATATTTCATCTAATTTAAGCATCACTTAGTCAAATACTATTAACTTCTTCTAAAAGCCCCACTCTTTACAATCTTTAACATATCTCGATTGTATCTGCACCTTATGTCACCAAAAGATATCAACTCCCCGTTCTTGTATTTCTTAGCTCAATTTCAATCCTCCATCATTATCCAAACTGTACATCGTATTTTTTAAAATAAATTTTATTGGAGTTTTTAAACTACAAACTACACATATCCATCATCACAAACACACACATCAGATCTACTGGATCAGCCCCTACAACATGTCTTTTAACATACTATAATCTTATTATACTCTTTTTATAATAATATAAAAACTTCTTTAGAACCAAGTCCTGTCTTTCCAGCCAAGTCATGGTAAGTTTTCAAATTTGATAGAAGTTACAATCTTCCTTCTTCCATAGCATCAATCCCATCTTTCTTTCTTGCAAAGTCCTGCTTCTCTTCTCCATTATTCAAGGAAAGCTTCTCCAAGTTGGGTGAAATTACATCTTTTTTCTCCTTCAATAATAAGTTTCCTCTAGACATTTCTAAACACTTCAAAAGCTTATCTATTATTTTTATTTTTATACAAAATAACTTCCTTGCTACCAAAATTAGTAGTAACCTCAGAAAAATCTATTTGACATCTCAATGAGCACCCTAACTACCCTGCTTGGTGATATCTGTAAACCAATCCTCTTTAAACTCACAAGTATTTCATCATAGCTTAAACTCCATTTAAACAAATATAGTTAACTCCATATAGTTTTTAATAATAAAGTAGGTTCTCCTATTTTTAATTTCAGATATAGTTAGGGATACCCATTTAACACTGTTTCATTAAGCTGAGTTATTAAGTCAGCCTTTCTTTATCTCGTGTCTACATACCAGTCTATTTAAATCATCCCTTTTTAAAATAGAGGAAAAAAGAGAAAGAGAAAAATAACTCCTTACGGTTACAGATAACATCCAAAACATCCATTTATCCTCTCCAATAACAGCTTAACAACTCTATTTGGTCACTATACCCTGTTTGGTAATAGCTTTAAGCCAATCCTCTTTAAGCTCACTAATATTTCATCTTAGCTTAAACTCCATTTAATCAACTATAGTTAACTACATAGCAGACTGTTTAAATCATCCCCTTTTTTAAAAAAAAATAAAGAGAAACAAAGAAAAAGAGAGAGATAACTCCTTACAGTTAGGAATAGCCTCGAGAACATCCTCTGTTTAGTGACCATTAATACCTATAATATATTCTCTTATTTTCAAATACAGATAAAATCAAAAGCATAATGCTTCACCAAAAACAATAGCATGGTTTTTCTGTTACATATGAGCACGCCAATCTCCATGCATCACCCCTTTTTGAAGCAACAAGAACAGAGTTCTCCTATCTCTCCTTTAAATTTCTTCTTTACACCTCTACCAAATATATCAGTCTTCAGATTATAAGATTGCCTTAAATGGTTACCTGTTTTCTCTTTCTCCAGCATAGCAAGCAAGTCCAATAGTCTCATTAACTCCTCTGATTGCACCAGCTTCTCCATTAGCACAAAAAGACATGCCTGTAATAAATCATGTATTAGAACGTATCCGCTCATTATTTCTTGTACTCCAATTGTTTTCTTTGATGTTTTCAAATGGCCAGCTGCTTGTTGTCTATTTATAATTCCATCCTGTAATAGTTCATTTGTTGTCTTCTCAGCTTCAAATTTCCCTTCTGTTTGCTGGATATTTTGCTTATTCTGCTCAGATACGAATTGTTTGGTCAGAGTTTGATTAATAGAAAAGTCAATCTTGTCAAAGTCAACTTTTGATTCCATTAGTAAACAGTCAAGTTGCTTAATTAAGACATTCTCCTGAAAACTTTGTAGAGCTTTTAAGGAATTATGTAATTCCAAAATTATCTTTGAAAAGTTTTTGGTTTCTGTATTAAACGCTTCCTTACTAGCAGTGATTTTACAGCCGTGGCAGAGGTCCAAGAGTTTCAGGAGACAAAGGGAGAAAAATGGGCGATATCTGGCACCCGTCCAATAGAGTAGAAGGTTGCATCTGTCATATAATGAAGCATTAATTTATTAGTTCAAGTCTTGCCCTTGGAGAGATTAAAGAGAAGACTTTTAATTACTTACAAACAGATTTCTCTCTCTCTCTCTCATGTAAGGCGCTGCCTTTCAATTCTGTGGAGGCGGGGAAGAATTCTTTCCCGTCCTTCACCCAAAAGGCTTTCAGTTTCTTCTTTTTAAATCAGTTGGCAAACAATGTGGCTTTTTCCATGGGTGATATTGCAAAAAAAGAAATAAAAATAGTTTCCAGTAGATCCGATGGCAAGAACTAAAATAGTCTATTTCTGCATGTCGAGGACTTGTAAAGGGCAGACTCCGTCCAGTATTCTTCCGGCTGAGAAAAGCTTGAATTTTCCCCAATAAGTGCAGAATTGCTGTTCAGACACCCACTGGGAATTTGCCAAGCAATCTATCTTCACCCTTACAGGGCTTTGACCAGGCCCCCTGCCCGCCACCAAGAAGATACCAGCGTGCTAACGGAGCCCCGTTAGGCATGTCTGTCTTGTCCAGATGACATGTTTCTTCCCCAAAATATACATCATATCTTATAATCCCTTCAGCATTCAGTGCATTTGGATACAGAGATGCTTCCACGGCTGAAAAAAAATCTTAGTATAACTTTTGCTACACCAACATTAATGGTTTTCTAGTATAGTCACTTTAAAAAAAAATAAAAAATCATGTAGCTTAGCCTTCTCATACTACATATAAACGTGCCAACCCATTTAAATCATTCCTTTTAACAAAGAAAATTCTCTCATTTCTTCTTTACACCCCTGGCCCATCTCTCTTCCTTTGCTTTCAGCATCTGTAGTGCTTGTTGTAAATCAGTATCCATTTCCAGTGTCTGTACTTCTTGTTGCAAATCAGTATTCACTATTTCCCCTTCCTCAGAATATGTAGTCAGTTCGGCACCTTTCCCTCCTTCTTTTGAGGCACCCAATTCTTCCTCTTCAGACATACTTCTAAATATTTCATACACCCCTTGTGCCTTAAAAATCGAGTCCAGTTTGTATCTTGTAACGTTCCAGGTAAGAGATGTTCCTTCTGTCGGCAGCCACCTAAACGTAGTCTCTCTCAAATATCTGGATACCTTCTCCCTCTCTAGTATAACAAGCGAATCCCATGTTAACTGGTTTATTGGCTTGATTAATTGTGTTTCTTTATCCATTTCAAGTTTTTCATATGCTTGTTGTATTTTTTGTGTATTCTGTTCAGTTTTAAATTGAACGACCACCAAAACCTCCTTTATACAATTATCCAGTTTGTCAAGACATTCCCTTTGTTCAATTGAAATGTTTTC
Source organism: Varanus salvator macromaculatus (assembly GCA_023646645.1). Taxonomy (NCBI): domain Eukaryota; kingdom Metazoa; phylum Chordata; class Lepidosauria; order Squamata; family Varanidae; genus Varanus; species Varanus salvator. Next base: position 244,071 of record JAIXND010000811.1, read on the forward strand.
CTGTTGAATTAACATCGCCACTTGGGATGTCTGCCCAGCTGTTAAGGATGTCTGTATCGCCAGAAGCGTCATCTGTAGCTCTTTTTGATATTTTCCAACATTTGCCACTTTGGGCTGATGAATTGGACTCTGAAGAGCTGATGTAGATGCCTTTTCCATAGTGGTAATAATTTTTACCAAAAATTACAAGACAGCAACAAAGGAATAGAGAAGAGAATAAAAATACTTGCTATAAATCCAGATAGCCACACGGTGGCAGCAAAGGGCTATTTTTCTTTAAATGGCAAAAAAAAAAAAAAAAAGTGGCCTCACAATATGAAGGTTGCTTTGGCAAGAGTCCAATTGTTTCTGGCAAGAGTCCAAGAAAAAGAAAGAAAAATGGCCAATCAAAGTAAACTTTATCTTCTCTCACGTTATTCCACAGTAATTATTTATTCTGATTCCTCGGCCTTGGGGAGGTGAGGAAAAAAAGGTCTTTCGCTGCAGCCCCAAACTTCCCAAAAGAGCCTCAGTTCCTCTCCCCCAGATCAGTCACCGCTGAAAACGCCGTGAGGGGAGGAAGACTTCCTCCCTCCGTCAAAGAGGTTTCCCTTTCTTCTTTATGCCAAATTAGAAGCAGTTGCTGCTCTTTACGGGTAGTATAGAAGGAAAAAATGATAAAAAGGCTGACCCAGCAGGTCTGATGAACTTCCAGCTAATTCTTCTATGCTATCGTCCTGGATGTCAATGGCTTGTAGGGAGCTGTTATCTCCCCTCTGTGTTGTCCAACTGAGAAAAGCCCGAATCTCTCCCAATAAATGCGGAGCCACCACCCCATGCAAGTGGAAGACCGCCCGGACCATCTAATCTTTGCCCCAACAGGGCTTGAAGGAACCTCCCATGGCTCTCTGTCGTACAAATACCGGTATGATAGCGGGAGCCCCCGCTCCACACAGCCGTGCCACCACGACGCCAAACCGGAAGCCTCCAATGTGGATTTTTTGATGCCTTATGCCACTCCGACTGAAGGCCTTTCCACATTCCATGCATTTGTATGGCTTCTTTCCAGTGTGGGTTCCTTGATGCAGCATAAGATGTCCCCTCTGTCTGAAGCTCTTTCCACATTCCATGCACATGTATGGCTTCTCCCTGGTGTGGGTCCTGTGATGTTGAGTAAGGTCTCCACTCCCACTGAAGCTCTTTCCACATTCCGTGCATTTTTATGGCTTCTCTCCAGTGTGGGTTTTTTGATGCCTTATGAGATGTCCAATCTGACTGAAGCTCTTTCCACATTCCACACATGTGTATGGCTTCTCTCCAGTGTGGATTCTTTGATGCAGTATAAGACATCCCCTCCAACTGAAGCTCTTTCAACATTCCATGCATGTGTATGGCTTCTCTCCAGTGTGGGTTCTTTGATGGCTTATAAGATTTCCACCAGAAGTGAAGCTCTCTCCACATTCCATGCATGTTTATGGCTTCTCTCCGGTGTGGGTTCTTTGATGCAGTATAAGACATCCCCTCCAACTGAAGCTCTTTCCACATTCCATGCATGTGTATGGCTTCTCTCCAGTGTGGGTTCTTTGATGGCTTATAAGATTTCCACCAGAAGTGAAGCTCTTTCCACATTCCATGCATGTGTATGGCTTCTCTCCAGTGTGGATTCTGTGATGCTGAGTAAGGTCCCTACTCCCACTGAAGGCCTTTCCACATTCCATGCATTTGAATGGCTTCTCTCCAGTGTGGGTTCTTAGGTGCCTTTTAAGATGTCCACCAGAAGTGAAGCTCTTTCCACATTCCATGCATGTGTATGGTTTCTCTCCAGTGTGGGTCCTGTGATGTTGAGTAAGCGCTCCACTCCAACTGAAGCTCTTTCCACATTCCATGCATGTGTATGGCTTCTCCCTGGTGTGGGTCCTGTGATGTTGAGTAAGATCTCTACTCCCACTGAAGGCCTTTCCACATTCCGTGCATATGTATGGCTTGTCTCCAGTGTGGGTTTTTTGATGACTGATGAGAGTACCACTCTGACTGAAGGTCTTTCCACATTCCATGCATGTGTATGGCTTCTCCCCAGTGTGTGTTCTTTGATGTCGTATAAGACATACCCTCTGACTGAAGCTCTTTCCACATTCCATGCATGTGTATGGCTTCTCTCCAGTGTGGATCCTGTGATGTTCAGTAAGCTTTCCACTCCTAGTGAAGGCCTTTCCACATTCCATGCATTTGTACGGTTTCTCTCCAGTGTGGATCCTTAGATGCCTTTTAAGATGTCCACCAGAAGTGAAGCTCTTTCCACATTCCATGCATGTGTATGGCTTCTCTCCAGTGTGGGTCCTGTGATGTTGAGTAAGCTCTCCACTCCCACTGAAGGTCTTTCCACATTGCATGCATGTGTATGGCTGCTCTCCAGTGTGGGTTCTTCGATGCTTTTTAAGATGTCCACTCTGACTGAAGGTCTTTCCACATTCTATGCATGTGTATGGCTTCTCTCCAGTGTGGGTTCTTCGATGTTTTCTAAGATTTCCACTATGAATGAAGCTATTTCCACATTCCAGGCATGTGTATGGCTTCTCCCCAGTGTGGGTTCTTTGATGCAGTATAAGACATCCCCTCTGACTGAAGCACTTTTCACATTCCAGGCATGTGTATGGCTTCTCCCCAGTGTGGGTTCTTTGATGCCGTATAAGACATACCCTCTGACTGAAGCTCTTTCCACATTCCATGCATGTGTGCGGCTTCCCCCCTGTGTGGGTCCTGCGATGTTGAATAAGCTCTCCACTGCCACTGAAGCTCTTTCCACATTCCTTGCTTTTCTTTGCTATCTCCTCAGTGTGCTTTCTTTGGCATCTAGAAAAATCCCCTGGATCGCTGGAGGTCTTACAATATTCCATGTATTTATATAGCTGCTCTCCAGGCTGGGTTCCTTCATCCTCTGTAAGCCTCTCACCAGCCCTTACGCTCTCACTGTTTTCCATGATTATACAGGGCTTCCTCAATTGCTGGATCGCTGCTGCCCATTAAGTCAGTTCTCGCTCTCTGAGACTCCTTCCATGGGAGACACGTTCACCTGCGTTCTGCAGAGGGCTAGATGGCGAGCAAGGTTCCTGCACGGATCTCTTTCAACATTGTGCACATTCACTCAGTCTCTGGAGGTTCCAAAAGATGGAATCTTTCCAGAACATGGTTTCCAACACTGTGAGAAATACCGGATTATTGTCTCCTGTTCTTTACTTGGTTTTCCCTGTGCTTTTTGCATTCTGTGCAACTGGAAATGTCTCTTTTCTCACTTTGTCCTCACTTCTTTCTGATATGATGCAGGGATCCATACAATTTGACTGTCTTGCAGTTCATCTGCTTGGGAGGAAAGAGAAAATGAAACTCTCGGAAGGAATGAAAGGCCGAAACAGCCGAGATCATTCCAGCTCAAGGCAAAGTTGGCACCTTTCTTGCCAACATCTCCAACTTTCCCCCTTCTGCAATTTGGAAGCCCTGCCAAAGCCTCGCTTCTGAGGAATTGCCTCCAAGCGGAGAGCTCACATGCGGTAAACTCTGAACTGTCTAGGTGGCCAGACAAGGAAATAATTATTTCCAGTAAGAAATAAAAGCTAATATTTAAGGGTATTGCACTGGCAGTGAAGTTGAGATGAAAACACACCTGAAGGACTCTTACCAAATGCAGAGATGTGGCAAAAGGAACAGACACAGAGACAGACAAAAATTGCAAGGATTGCTGCAAAGAAAAGATCCAGACCATGGACCGCCCTCCTCCAGCAGCTCCCAGTGAGGCAGTCAAGTGGGCGGAGACCCGGCCATCCCTTTGACGGGGCATTTTCAGGCAGGAATCTTACAGCCCTGCTGGGAACGCCTCACCTGTACAAGGGTGCGGCCCCTCAATGGGCTGAAAGGTTCTGCACGTCCCAAAGGAACTGCATGCAGCGCCCAGGTTGACTCACAAGGAGACTTGCTGATCTTTGAGGCACTGGAAATGCACACAAGGCCAGCAACCACCACTCAGCCAGGCTCCCATCAGACAGAACGGAGGGAAGCAGGCCCTGCTCTTCTTCACAGCAAGAGCCTGGCTGGATGCAGGTGGGCGCTCTGAGGGTCCCTCGAGGGGAACCACATCGGCTTCAGGGTCGCACCAAGCCCAGGTCCACCCACTGGCAAAACACGTTTCCTAGCCACATGCTCGTTCCGCTGCGGTGACTGGGAGTGGCTGTGCTGTGCTGGATGGGATCGGGAGCCACTATGTGCCATTGCATTAACTCAGCCCGAGCTGGACTGCTAGCTCAGAAGTGAGCCGCAAAAGCACATCTTCCTGGCCGAGGCCAAAGCGCAGGCGTGTCTGCCCGCCTGGGAGCTGATTGATGGGCTGACAGAAGAAAGCAGGGGAAAGTTTGAGACGGGGTCTCCGATTGTGTGACATGGAATGAAGGGCTCAGGTTACAAGCAGCCCCTTCCTGGTTAGGTATCAGGAAAAAGTCCCTGACTGTTGTAGCAGCATGGCAAGAACCGGTTCCCCTGGCAGTTTGTGGACTCTGCAATGTGCAGGCATGCGAGATGCAACCGGGCAGCCATCTTCGAGGGAGGATCCCGCATGGAGACCTGCACCGAGCAGGGAGGTGGGACCTGAAGGCCCTGCAGAACCTTCCAAACTGCCCTTCTAGGACGCCCTCTGACAGGCTGTCCTGCAATGCAAGAACAGGGGGCTTTCAAGGGACTGAGTCCGAAGCCCCACTCAGGGCTGGAGTCCTGCTAGAGCATCAGTGGCAGGTGGCTGTCCAGATGCCTCTTGCAGGCCTCCAGGAGCAGGAGGACAGTGCAGGCAGGGCAGCTGCAGTAAGGGGAAGGGCCCTGTGGCTTCCCCACCGTGGGGTCTTTTCTGAGGGGGAAGACCCCCACCAGCACAACATGCATGGAGGCGCTTCCTCTCTGATGTGCACTAAGTGATCCTGCACACAGAAACCTTTTCCATGCTCTGTGCATCTATATGACTTTTCCCTATGGGAATTTTTTACTGAAATTCACATACTGGTTTCAGTTGATGCCCCTTCACACCCCATGAATTCTCCAGGCATCTGCAGCATTTTGGGTCCGTGGAATGACTACAGTTTGGACTAACTTTTCTGCTTGCAGAAAACTTCTTCTGGCAAGATACTGTTTATCTGTCTTTTTTCCCTTTCCTGGCAAACAACAACAAAAACTTTTTACCCCCGGGTGAACCCATTCCCATTATCCATCTTTCTTGAGCTTCTCGGATCTGGGCTCCTGTTTGCCCACAGTCTGCCAAAGAGAGGATTTGCTTTGCCCCGAGTCTTTACCTGGTTTCTGTGCTGCTTTTCCGATTCCTCTCCCCCTTTGCGCCCTCCAGCTCTTGATGAAGGGGCGGATGGAGCCACGTGCTTCTCCGCGTTCAGCCAATCCGCTGCTTGGGAATCGAGGCAAAAAGAGAAGGTGGCTGGGAGTTAGTGGCCGAGGCAGCCGATCCCACTGGGGACGGGCGGAAGGTGCCCCCTTCTGCCCCAGTGCCGGGAATGTTACCCCTTTCGCTCTGCGCCTGGGCTGCCGCAACGGGGGCCTCGCCTGGCCCGCGTCTCCCGCGATTCCGACGAGCGGTTCTCCCCGTCCCGCCGGGAACGGACCGTCCCTGGGCAGCGCCGAGCGAGGCACTTCGGCTCCTCTCGGCTCCAGCTCCGGCCACGGGGGGCGAGGCGAGCGCGCCCTTCCCCGCGGAGGGGCCGCCCCGACCGCCTCCCCGCCCGGGGCTGCACGGAGCGCTGCGCCCCTTCCTTCCGTGGGGGGCAAGGGGCGATCCTGCCCCCGCGCCCCCCCACGGCGCCCCCCCTCTCCGGGGGCTCCGAGAGGGGGCCGCGCACCGGGGCCGCGCCGCGCTCTGCCCCGGAGAGGAGGGGCCGCGCCCCCAAGCAGCCGCCCCTCCCGCTGCCCGGGGGCTGACGGGGCACGGCGCTGCCCCCGCCCCGCGCCCCCCCGCTCACCCCACGAGGCCGCCCCCTCCGGCCGGGGGTCCCGCCGGGCTCGCCAGCGAACCGTCCGGGCGCCTCGTCTCGTCTCGTCCCGCCGCGCCGCTTTCCTGCTCCTCCCAGACCCGCCGGGGCGGAAGCGACGCCTCTCCTGCCCGCCCCTCCGGGAGGAAGGCAAAACCCGGGTCGCGGATCCCCAGCTGGGCGCTCCGATTTCGCAGGATTTTGCACAGCACCACCTCCCGGAATAGTTTCACCCTCATTATGGCTTCGGACACGCCGTACTATTTATGCTGTATGAGCTGCTGCTTTTTGTGTGCCTGTTATTCTGGCTTTTTTTCTCTGATTATGGGTAATCCTTCCCTCTGCAGGGAAGCGCTTTTCTCTTCTTACTTCTGTCGATGGGTTGCGTGGGAAACATCAGTTCTTCATTTCTCTTTTAGTTTCTCAATGCATAAGGAATATACTCGATGCATGAATAAAACAATATTGATTGACCTCTTTGCCCCTCAAAGACTTTGGAGAACTTCCAGAATTCGGAGGCCGTTTCCTTTCCGTGCCTTCCCAGCTTTCTGCCACACTTTTTGTATTCCCTCTGCCCTTGGAGAGCTCCCTCCCCCTTCCTGTTCTTTTGTTTTTTGTTGAAAGGGCACGTGGAGCCCTATAATTCTCACGGCCCTTCCAATCCCGTGCATGAAAACCAGGCAAAACCAAAGTCTTCTGCAACTAATGAGAGTTACCGGCCAAAACAGGCGGTTTCTCCAGCTCCACGTGCTGCTCCTTCGCTTTCAGTGCCTTGAATGGAGAGTCCCTTTCGCGCTTCGCAGGGGGGATGTCGCAGCCTGCCTGTTACTGGGGTGCTTCACCTGCACTGGGGCTCAGAAGAACCCTTCTCTCTCCGTTTTCCCAGGGAGGAAACACAAATACACAAACACAATTTGTATGAAGGCAGCTCTGCAGCATAGAAACACACAGACTGGGCCCTTCCCTCCTCGGGCTGAACTGCCACAGGGACTGGCTTCCCATGTGTGGCTTGGCTTGGATGCCCTGGGGTTGGGCATGGAGGGCGTTCCCAGGACTGCCCTCTTCTCTGACCCCAAACTATGCCTTGGGCTCCCCAGGGAAACCAAGGGGGGTCTGCTGGGAAGGAAGGAGCTTGGGGTACTGGCGGTTGTGGGATGGGGGCCTCATGAGCAGGAGCCTCCAGCAGGAGGCTCTGGAAGCCTCGCCACCCATCATGGCAGCCTGAGAGCCACGCCAAGGACAGGTCCTGCCCCTCCTGCCCCAAGAGGTGCAGATCTGGGTGAAGGGACTCTAATAAAGATCCCTGTCTGTGCAGTGACACTGAAAGGGGGTTTCCTCCTGAATCATCGAGAGGCCGAGAGGTGGGAAAAGGGGTGCAAAGTCTCCCAGGGGTTCATTTCTGTCATCCGTGGCCAGAATCAAGATCATGGTCATTGTACACAGAAAAAAAAGGTGTATCATCCCACCTCACTGCCTTGCCATAAACACATCAAAAGAGGCCTCGGTGTCTGGCGGTGGAGACCAGAGCACCCCACTCCATTGCTGGGTAACTGTCAAAGTGCAATCTCTGTGTTTTACAGGCTTGCTAAAGTGCCTCCCTAACCCTGTAAGTTCACACATGTAACCTTTTTGTTTGCTTAATTTGGCCAGCCTGTTCAAGGCAACTTTAGTTTAGAAGGCCTGTCAAAGGCATCAAATCAGAGTGAAATGTAACTTTTCTTTATGGTGTTGTGAAGTGTATCCAATCCCTTTCCTGTCTATATCAAAGAATCCAATCACCTTCCTGTGTATTGTATTCACTCCCCTTTTGTGTGTTCTCTATAACCCTGAGGAAATTAACATGGGGTGTTCCTATTTTAGGCACCCATGGATCTATGCTTTCAATTGCAAAGAAATCTGTTTGCCCTGACAAGAAACTGATTCTGAGCCTATATTGCAGATCGGTGTGACATCATAAATCTCATGACATCATCTATTGGACCAATGCCAGGATCTGTGAATTGGGCGCGCCCTGTAATTTATGCATCTTAGTATCAACAGAGTTGTCCCTGTCAGGACTGGTTGCATTTCATCCCCATCTCCTAACACATTTTGTCCCTTTCTCTAAACTTTTGAATGTCTATTGTCTTTTCTGACTGGGGGTTTCATTCTTTATAGCTGAAGAAAATACCTTCTGATGAATGAAGGCAATTTTGACTCCTGATAAAATCGTCTTAGTCTGAAAGAGCAGGAACTCTCATTGTTGCCCCTCTAACTGACTCAACTGACTGTCCCTGGAAAAGTTAATCATTTCCATATTTACACAGAACATTGAACAAGGATTGCAAGAGTTGTGGCTCAGTGGAGTCATGGAACAGTAGAGTTGGAAGGGGCCGGAGGGCCATCGGGTGCCACCGCCTGCTCAGGCAGGACTCCCAGGTTCAATCACCGCTCTCGGATGGCCTATGCTTGAATGCTTCCAATGTGGGGGGGGGGGGAGTCCTCTACCTCGCCAGGTCATTGGGTCCATTATTGAGAATGGCAATATTGCCTGTTGCCATGGTACATGGTCCGATGGCTTGCACTTGGTTCTTTCCATGAGCTGAAACAGCTCATTTAATCAGAAAAGTAGTGGGTCACCAGAACCTAGGGTCCTGGCTTGTGGTTTCCTTTACCTAAACAGCTCGTGTGCCAGCATGATGCTCATTCCCTTTGAACCCGGCCTCTGCAGCATCTTGGCTCAGTGCAGGGTGTGCACTTCCCCCTACGGGGCTACATTCACACCCAGTGATGGGCCACGGCCTTCCTATGTCAGAACACAGGAACAGCCGCGCAGAATCAGACCCAGGGTGGGCTCCCCAAATAGTGCTGGCCATTGTTAGAATCCCGGAATCTCAATTTGAGAAGGGAAGTAAAACTCGGGGTCATAGGACAGATCAATTGTTAAGAACCTCCGTGTACCAAATCACCATTTACCAAAACTCTTAAAATTCTCTCACACACCAAGCACCCCTTGAATCAAGGAATTCCTGTCAAATACATACTCATTCTCACATGGCATACACACAACATCCAGAAAAAAAACTTTTTGTCTTTCATTCAAACTTCACATTGCAAACAGTTGCAAGTTCAACAGGGGAGGAAAAACCAGCCAATTTGGGCAGTAATATTTATTAATGGTGGGCTGCAATCTGTCTTCCCCTGATTTTATACTCTGCCCTGTCGAATTCCAGCCTGCTACTGCTCAGGCTAATTGCTAAACACAACAATTTAATTTTTTCAAGACTTTACCAGTAATATGTCCCAATATAAAAGAAAAACCCCTTTCTTTATCTCTCTGGAAATCCTTTCAGGATTCCTACTCTTGAGAATTTTCAACAGTATATACTTTTCTTTCTTTTTTTCCCATCTTTCATCTGCCCATCAACATCCCCTCCTGGAATTTCAAATGCACATGGTTTAATCTAACAAGAAAATCTTCCCACCTAGGAGGGCTGTAAGGCAGATGGAAGAGGCAGAAAAGCTTTCATTAAAGACATTAAAACAGTGTTCCCAGCTTCTGACAAGGAAAGGACCTGCATAAAAAATGTTTCTGTGTAACCCCTCTTTCACACAGGGCTTTCACACAGGATAAGCTCATTGAGGATGTCCAGGAAACTGGGCAGGACCTGTATTAGCCCAATTCAAGGCCACACATTTCCTTACTTCCCAGTTCTGGCTCATATAGGAGGAATGGGGAAAGGAAAAAATCTCACACACATTTCCCTGATCAACACCTTTTTCCAGCTGGACTCAGCCATGCTTGGGCTCAGGCAAATGACCTCACGAATCTGTATCTCAATCAAAGCCAGGTTCACACATCCTCATCTCAGGGGCAAGAACACCCATCCACGCCCTTGCTTTCAACCATGCCCTGAGGAGGACAGATTGGTGCGGCTGCGTGGGGAGCGCCTATTTCCTGAGGAACCCCCAAAACCCACTCTGGGCTATGCCTTCCTCCCAGAAAGCGGAACACTTTTAAAATACAAACAGACAAGGCAGAAAACACAGACAGCAACAATGAACACAAGACTTTCACAACATAAATCTTTACACAAACCCCAGTGCAAACATACTCACACATGTAGATCTTTCCTGGTGCACCAATACCATATTAGCTAGCTTTTTTCCTCCACCAGCTTGGACCAAAGCAAAACTTTAAAAAGGTGTAGCCAATTGCAATCAAATGAGCCCTCTGAGGCCAAATTAGTTAGGTTTGACCATGCTGTTTTAAATCAAAATACCAAGCGCTTGTTTCCACAACAGCCCCCCAGGTGTCACCCATGGCCATCCACTCCACCCTGCAATTTGATGCAGAGGTGTCCATGGGGTAGTAAATCGAGATTCTGAGACCCCCATGCTTCCTGGGAGTCCACAACCAAAGCCCATGTGCAATGAGGTTCAAAACCAGATCTAATTACATTGACCCGACTGCGAAACAGAAGAGATGGCCAGTATCTGTGCTCCCCCAGTGGAGAGAATTTCAGCCGAACTTACCATCTCTCCTGCTCAGGATAAAGGGCCAAAAACCCACGATCCCATCCTCATCGCGAAATTGTCAGAATCCCGGAATCTCAATTTGAGAAGGGAAATAAAACTCGGGGTCGTAGGGACGATCAAGCGTTGTGAACCTCCATGTCTTTATTGTCTATCCCAGGCCCCGCGGTTGACGCACGATAAGGCCTTACCGGGCAAGCAAGAGGTGAACTCTGCTGCAAAGCTTCAACAGAAATACAGACTTTTTATATGCTCCCAGTCACATACAGGTACAGGGCAATTGGTGACAGAATGTAAAGATTACAATAAGATTCTGAGGTTATCACATACAGAAAGATAAAGAAATGTCAGTCAATCATACTGTAACAATAAGATTACAATATTTCTAATTGACACTTTAGTTCAGAAGCCTGAACCCATCTCCAGGACTGCTTACACATGTAAATTCAAGCCACTGAAACTATGCATGAACTCAAACTCCTATCTAGATTCTAAACATTCTGAATTGACCAGGGCACATGCAGCCCTCTGGGCTATCAAGATACAACTATGATTCCAACAATGATTATTTAACAATGTATATTTGGACTAAATGGCTTGTCTACTGTAGCCCACAGCTAAAGGTGAGAGAAAGGGAGTGGGGGAAAGCCATTTTAAACAGTGGCAGCTTGGTTTTGAGAAGGGAGACAGGATTTGATCCTACAATGCAAATGCACACAGAAGCAATGCTTGTAAGACAGGATTTACCCAAATTGTCCCAATACCATCCCCACCACTTCTGGCAAATTGTGAGAGCCAGGGTGGTGTAGTGGTTGGAGCACAGGACTGGGACTCAGGGCATCCTGGTTTTAGTCCCCATTTGGCCACAGAGCTTTCAGCCCAGGGTCCTTGCAGTGAAGATAAGACTGAGAGGAGCAGCACTTGTCTCAGCTGCATTGGGTTCCTTGCTAGGAAAAAGCTGGGATATAAATATAGGGAAGAAATTCTTCAATTTGGCTCTCCTGAAACTCCCACCAATGCACTTCATAAGGAGACACTCCTTGCTGGTTTCGGAAGGGGCAGAAATCGCTCCCCATCCGCTCCCTCAGCATCATGCATCCTTCTGTGCAGCCGTGGGATCTCTCCCCGACTCAGCTTTCCGGGAGTCCCGCAGCCCAGATGTTGCAGCTGTTTCTGCCCAGGCCCTTGGTCCTTTCTCAGCCCCGCAGTGAGTGTTTTTTGGCAAGGGGAGCAGAACGGCGCCACATTCCAGCTCTGCTCGCTCTGCGGATTTGAGCAGCACTGGCAGCCTGATCCTGGCTTGAGGTGCGCATCTTCCACCCCGCCACTCACGGCGTTGACGTTGGCATGGACAGCCTCCCTCTCTTCCTCTTGTAAGCTACCCAGATAATCCCTTGCAAGTTCAGACAACCTGCTAAGCTACATGGACTAGCAAGGTGGCTCTGTGTCGTGTGAATCTGGGAACAAGAGCTGGACAGGCAGAAGCCGTCTTGGACACTGCTCTCCCGGAAACGGCTGACACGACATCCTCCTCCAACATGCTCTCCAGGCCCCTTGGGTCAGTGGACGGGGCCCAGCGCCCCTGCCGGAAGAAGCAGCCAGAACCCTGAATGGGCTGGAGGAGCAGGAGGGAAGCCCACCTGAGGCAGGGGAGGCGGTGGCCACCCCAGGACGCCTCCAGGAGGGGCAGAGTCACCAAGGAGCCGCATGGTTGCAGGGGGTGGGGGTGGTTTGCACGTCCCCCGCTGGGTTTCCTTCCCCAGGGAAAATGAGCTGCCGGTCGGAAGGGTGGGTCTAACGGGGACAGTCGTGCAGGACAGAGCAGGGAAGGGTCCCTGCCCCAAAGCAGCATCCTACACCTGGGAGGCCTGCCTGGTGCCATCTCTGCTCCCTTTTGGCTGCCAGGCAGAAACCTTTGCACCTTCTAGACATTTCAGTAGATCACTATTCAGTATTAATACCGTTTGAAATTACTGCTGCTGCTGCTACTACTACTACTGTGGCTTTTATAGTTGCTGTGAGTTGCTGATCTTCTTATACTGGTTTATTGTTCCAGTGCTTCATCTAAATATGGTTATTTTATGGTATCTACATCTGTAAACTGCCTGGAGAGCCTGTGGGCCATGAGGTGTACTAAGTAATAGAAGTGCAATAAATAAATTATAGACAGGCAGCAGCAGTGTGTCATGAACACCCTTTAGCTGTAAAAAGCCCAAAGTTCCTAAAAAGAAAAAAGGAGGGCTATCGGTTGCTTTGTCTCCAGGCCCTGAATCATCCTTGTTGCCCTCCACTGACCCTGTCTAGCTTTTCTCCATCTTTTTCAGAGAATCATAGAGTTGGAAGGGGCCGTGAAGGCCATCGGGTCCAACCCCCCCGTGTTGCAGGACGCCATGTTGCACCATCCCACTCAGAGGGCTGCCCAGTTTCTCCTTGAATGTCTCCAGTGTGGGAGAGCCCACCGCCTCCCCGGGCAGCTGGTTCCACTGTCGCATTGCTCTGACAGTGAGGACCTTTCTCCTGACGTCCAGCCTGCATCTGAGTTGTCGCAACTTGATCATGGTGATTTGGGAAAACGCCAAATTTTATTTATTTATTTTTCCATTTATATCCTGCCTTTGGTGGAAGGATGGCACAGAGAAATGAATATCGTACCCCCCTTTTTGACAATGTCTTCCACCACTGTTTGAACTACTTCTCTGCAGTTAGGGCAAGCGCCCCTGGGGAATCCTGTAATAATTCAGAGACTGGGGACAAGGTATCCAGTGCCCAATCCTTCTGTAGGGAAAGCCACGAAAGCCTTCTGGCTACTAACCCTATAAATCCCATGGGTGGTTTCCATGGTTAGAAGACAAATCCATGTGAAACTGAGTCCAGAGATCCCCTGTAGAGCGTTTTCTCCTGTGGAGTTTTGCATGTGCCAATGTGAGCCACTGAGCTAGGCCTGTTTGCTGACCTCCACCTTTTGGCCAGATCTTTTAGATCTAAACCAAGTCCCGTTTCTCCAGCCAATTAAAAAAAAGAGGTTCCAAATTTGATAGAAGTCACTATCTTCTTTCCCCTTCATCAATAAGGTCAGTCCATCCATTTCTTACAAAGTCCCGTTTTTCTTGACCAATATTAAAGGAAAGAATCTCCAAATTGGATGAAAGTCAATATCTTCTTTCTTCTTCAGTGGTAACTTCAATCTAACCATTTCTACACAATTCAAGATCTTTTCATTTTTCTAATATTAGGCAAATAAACTCCTCTCTACAATAGTTACAAATAAAATCAGATACATTTCTTGTTTACTAGCATTCCAATCCAATATCTATGAAAAAGAAATACGAAAAAGAAGCTCCAAGTTTAAAAAAGAACGAAAGACTTTTAACTCAATTCATGTTCACATATCTAACATGCATTTATCAGCTTTAAAGACATCTTAGCTAATCTGTTTGACAACTATTACCTATAATATCTTTTAAACAAGTTTCCTTTGAGTGAATTTACTAAAGTTTCATCTAACATAAACAAGACTTAGTCACATACAATTAACTCCTTACAATCTTTAACATATCTCGCTTATAAAAAAAGAACCATCTCAGTACAGCTTCTTCTATTCAGCTTTGTACAGCTTCTCCTATAATCATTTTCTAGTATAGTAACTCAAGGACAAAAGAATCATGTAACGTAGCCTTCAAAAAAAATCTCTTATTTTTCCTTATGTTACCAACAAAGAAAAACTCAACTCCCTGTTCTTATCTTTCTTAGTTCCGTTTAGATCATATCTTATAATCTCTTCATAATTCAATAATGTCTTCGTAAAGCATAAACATTCTATTACACACTGAACCAGTATACTAAAACTGAAATCTTATAAATTAGGAAGTCCACTGCTTCCTTCCTACAAGGACATATAGTACAGAAGGGAGTAACAAAACTAACAGAAGTACACAGAGACAGCCAGAGTAACAACTTCAAGCAACTCCCCCCCTTTCCTCCAGCATTATCATCTAGCCTACTTAGCATTAGGCAAATGTTAGTCTCCTGGATCCAAGTCTTGAAGCCGGAACCTGATCCTGGTCCCCGACAGGCTGCTTTTCTTCGGGGCTCTTCTCCCTTGCCCCCTCCAAGTTGTGGGCCCTTGGCTGACACTGATGTCAGCTTCTTCTCACCCTGGTCTGTTATGCTGCTGGTCCTCCCTTGCAGGGTTGGTGTATGAGCAGGAACTTCAGGTCCTCCACGAGTTCCATGGTCCTCTCATCTCCCTGTGGTTTTTGGAGCTTTTCCCAGCCTGGAGTAACGTTCCCATGTAGGCACTTCCTCCGATCTTACTGCTGTGTCAAGGGGCACCTGGGCACGGTCCTCCCACTGCATCTATGATCTCCAGGCGGTCCAGTCTCAGGTGAGTCAGCTGGCGTAAGACAGCAGCCCCCTTCCCTTGTGCCATTGCAAGGCGGAGGCAGCAACCAGCCAGTGGCCACAGCTTCCCACACTGCAGGCAGGCAGTTGATCAGGCACGGCTGCTTTGCCCTTGCCGGGCAGCCAGTGTGGCCACTCTGGGCTCGGAGAAGGAGCGATGCCCGCCAGCTAGCCATTGCCGCAGTGGGACAGGGAGAAATGCCTGCCGAGTCTGGTGCTGGGGGGGACCAGCTCCAGCCCCCTCCCTCCCTTTTCGCACTTCCATGCCAGTAGTTGCCCTGTGCTGGGGGAGCAGCCATGAGCGTCCCAAGAGAGCGCTGGCTGCCCGTTTTCCAAGCCTGAATATTTATATAGCTATAGATAGATAGCTAGAGAGATAGATAATGGGAATCTGACAAACCGCCTTTTTCCTTTCTTGAGGCAGCTGAAATTTCCTCCCCATGAAAGTCAGAAAGGCAGATACTACACCTGTCCTTGTGAGGTTTGCATCTTTTTCCTTTGTGACCCAACGAAATCCGGCAGATGTGCATTGGTCTGTGACTTCAGTAGCAATTAAAAGATTGTTCATATACAGTATTAAGAACAGCATTAAAGTCTCTGGTCCATTTAAACAAGCCCCCAGCCAGTGTTTGAGAGAAAGGTGGGCGGATTTCCTCCTCCCCGAGCGAGGGTGGTTAGACACGACTGGCCTTTCCTCTAGCTGTTTCCAAAAACTGTACCTCCCCAGAACATTCTTGAAGATCCATAAACAAGGCTTAGTGCAGGGCACCCAGTGCTTAAGGCACAAAAACTTGGAGGACAAAACTTAATGCAAAACAAAATCAGAAAGCAATGGAAGTATCTTAAGAGAATGCAATGGGGTCCCTGAAGCAATTCGAGTGAGCTTGAGTGGGGGGGGGGGTGCTCACACACTTGTTTGGGATCCACTTCTCCCAGACCCAAACCAGGTCTGGATCCTGGCCACATTTCACTTTATCTGTACCAACAAGAATCTCCGAAAACCTCCTTCCATCCAAGGAGTCCCCTTCCACTTTGTTCGAATCAGCCTCTTCCCATAGAGTTCAATTCAACTCGGGACTCACTGGTTGGTACTCCTAGTGGTTGGTACTTCCTGGGGCCTGCTCCATTCCTGCCCAAAGCCATCTCAATTGGGGGCATCACTATCTCCCATGGCAGCAAATCCTGCAATGAATCGATATGATGTGTTTGGAAATAAGTCCTTTTATGTGCCCTAAACATTCCACCAATGGGGTTCAGGGCTGATCCCGGATTCAAGTGTTATGGGGGAGGAAGAATCGTAGCCTAGTGGGGCTCTAAGGGGCAATGAAGGCCAGCAGGGCCGACCCCCTCCTGTTGCAAGACATCCCACTCAGGTGGCTGGCCAGATTCTCCCTGAATGTCTCCAGTGTGGGAGAGCCTGTCGCCCCCGGGCAGCTGCTTCCACTGCCGTATTGCTCTGACAGTGAGGAAGCCTTTCCTGAAGTCCAGCCTGAATCTGGGTTGTCGTTTTTGTGACTCTTCCCGGTACTTTCTCCAACCGTGTTGCACCTTAGCTGGGACAAGCAGAACAGGAGACGGTGTGTCTAGTGCAGTTGCTACAGAGAACTGTACATGCGGAGTAAGACCCAGAAATTCTACCTTCGCTTCCATTCCCCACTGTGACCAGAATGGCATCTGACATTTTCCCATTGAAAGGGAAATGGGCTGACCTTTTCATCACACAGCCTGCCCTCAAGATCCCTTCCTTGCTCACGGCATGCTTTTGCGGAGCCTCTCTCCCCCCGCCCCCCTGGATTCTTTGATGTTGAGTAAGGGCTGCACTCTGACTGAAGGCGATTCCCCATTCCATGCATTTGTATGGCTTCTCTCCATACAAGTAGGGGGGGTTTGTTTAAGGTGAGTTTTGTTATAGGTGGGTTTTGTTTAATAAATTTTATTAAAATTTTTAAACTAACACTAAAAACATCAATCATCTAATACATCAGATGTACTGGGTCAGCCCCCTACTCATTTTTTACAACATTCCTTAGTCATATTCAAATCCATTTATGTTAACCTAAAAAACATATTTAAATCTAAGCCAAGTCCAAAAACATGTTGAAGTCTATGCGAAGTCTCATTTCTCTAGCCAGATATAAAAGAAAAAATTCCCAAGTTGGATAGAAGTCAGTATCTTCTTTCTCCTTCAAGGATAAATTCAGTCTGACCGTTTCTGCACAATCCAGGATCTTTTAATCAATTCATCGATGGGTAATTCTTCATTGTTCCAGTATTAAGGAAATACACTCCTCACCGCAATGATTACATGTCAAATCAGATACATTTCTTATTTACTAATTTCCCAGTATAATGCCTAATACAAAAAGAAATTTCAGGTTTAAGAAACTAAGGATTTTTGTACCACTTCCTCCACCATATATAATAAAAAATATCCAATTCATGTTTACATATCCAACATCCATTTGACATGTTTAAAAACATCTTGGCTAAACTATTTGGCGACAGCTACCACCTATAACACATCTTATAGAAACATAGAAACATAGAAACAGAGCGAGTCAGAAGGGGCCTCCTGGGCCATCTAGTCTGACCTCCGGCACCAGCCGGCTCCGCTCATGACATGCCCACCATGTGCATGTCCAGCCTATCTTTGAACACCCTCACCGATGGGGCCTCAACGACCTCCCGTGGAAGCCCATTCCACGCCTTCGGGGTCCTAACTGTCAGGAAGTGCTTCCTGGCATCCAAATTGAACCTTGGCTCCCTGAGCTTTGCTCCATTGGAGCGCGTCCTGCCTTCCTCTGCAGGGGAGAACAGGCCTCTCCCCATCTCCATGTGACACCCCCTCACATACCTGTATGTTGCCAACATATCCCCTCTGAGTCTCCTCTTCTCCAGGCTGAAGAGACCCAGTTCCCTCAGTCTCGCCTCATACCCCATCCCCTGCAAGCTTATGCAAGCTTTCTTTATATGAAGTTGCTAATGTTTCATCTAATTTAAGCATCACTTAGTCAAATACTATTAACACCTTCTAAAAGCCCTACTCTTTACAATCTTGAACATACCTCGATTGTATCTGCACCTTATGTCACCAAAAGATATCAACTCCCTGTTCTTGTATTTCTTAGCTCAATTTCAATCCTCCATCATTATCCCAAATGTACATCATATCTTATCATCCCTTCAACATTCAGTGTATTTGGATACAGAGAAGGTTCCATGGGTGAAAAAAACATCTTAGTATAACTTTTTCTACACCAACATTAATGGTTTTCTAGTATAGTCACTTTACAAAAATTAAAAAAATCATGTAACTTAGCCTTCTCATACCACATATAAACATACGAACCCATTCAAATCATTCCTTTTAAAATAGAAAACTCTCTTATTTCTTCTTTACACCCGTGCCCCATCTCTCTTCCTTGTTTTCAGAGTCTGTACTTCTTGTTGCAAATCAGTATTCACTATTTCTCCTTCCTCAGAATGATATGTAGTCAGTTCGGCACCTTTCCCTCCTTCTTTTGAGGCACCCAATTCTTCCTCTTCAGACATACTTCTAAATTTTTCATTCAACTCTTGTGCCTTAAAAATCGAGTCCGGTTTGTATCGTGTAATGTTCCAGGTAAGAGATGTTCCTTCTGTCGATAGCCACCTAAACATAGTCTCTCTCA
This sequence comes from Varanus salvator macromaculatus, assembly GCA_023646645.1. Taxonomy (NCBI): domain Eukaryota; kingdom Metazoa; phylum Chordata; class Lepidosauria; order Squamata; family Varanidae; genus Varanus; species Varanus salvator. Next base: position 262,645 of record JAIXND010000811.1, read on the forward strand.
AATATCTGGATACCTTCTCCCTCTCTAGTAAAACAAGCCAATCCCATGTTAACTGGCTTATTGGCTTGATTGATTGTGTTTCTTTATCCACCGTTTCAAGTTTTTCATATGCTTGTTGTATTTTTTGTGTATTCTGTTCGGTTTTAAATTGAACGACCACCAAAACCTCCTTAATAGAATTATACAGCTTGTCGAGACGTTCTCTTTGTTCAACTGAAATGTTTTCCTGTTGAATTAACATCGCCTCTTGGGATGTCTGCCCAGCTGTCAAGGATGTCTGTATCGCCAGAAGCGTCATCTGTAGCTCTTTTTGATATCCTCCAACCTCTGCCGCTTTGGGCTGATGAATTGGACTCTGAAGAGCTGATTTAGATGCCTTTTCCATAGTGGTAATAATTTTTACCAAAAATTACAAGACAGCAACAAAGGAATAGAGAAGAGAATAAAACTACTTGCTATAAATCCAAATAGCCACACGGCGGCAGCAAAGGGCAATTTTACTTTAAACTGAAGAACAAAAAAAAGTGGCCTCACAACATGAAGGTTGCTTTGGCAAGAGTCCAATTGTTTCTGGCAAGAGTCCAAGAAAAAGAGAGAAAACTGGCCAATCAAAGTAAATTTTATCTTCTCTCAAGTTATTCCACAGTAATTATTTATTCTGATTGTTCACCCCTCGGGTGGTTAGAAAAAAAAGGCCTTTCTCTCCAGCCCCAAACTTCCCAAAAGAGCCTCAGTTCCTCTCCCCCAGATCAGTCGCCACTTAAAACTCTGTGAGGGGAGGAAGAATTACTCCTTCCATCAAAGGGCTTCCCCTTTCTTCTTTATGCCAAATTAGAAGCGGTTGCTGCTCTTCATGGGTAGTATAGAAGAAAAAAAGGTAAAAAGGATCACCCAGCAGGTCTGATGAACTTCCAGCTAATTCTTCTATGCTATCGTCCTGGATGTCAATGCCTTGTACGGAGCTGTTATCTCCCCTCTGTGTTGTCCTATTGAAAAAAGCCCGAATCTCTCCCAATAAATGCAGAGCCGCCGCCCTGTGCAATTACAAGAGTGCCCAGACCATCTAATCTTCGCCCTGACAGGGCTTGGATGAACATCCCATGGATCTCTGTCAAAAAAAATACTGCCGTTATCGTGGGAGCCCCCGCTCCTCACAGCCATGCCACCATGACGCCAAGCCAGAAGCCTCCAATGTGGGTTTTTTGATGCCTTATGAAATGTCCTATCTGACTGAAGGCCTTTCCACATTCAATGCATTGTATGGCTTCTTTCCAGTGTGGGACCTTTGATACAATATAAGATTTCGACCAGAAGTGAAGCTCCTTCCACATTACATGCATGTGTATGGCTTCTCCCTGGTGTGGATCCTGTGATGTTGAGTAAGCTCTGCACTCCCACTGAAGGCCTTTCCACATTCCATGCATTTAAATGGCTTCTCTCCAGTGTGGGTTCTTTGATGCCTTATAAGATTTCCACCAGAAGTGAAGCTCTTTCCACATTCCGTGCACATGTATGGCTTCTCTCCAGTGTGGGTTCTTCGATGCTTTTTAAGGTGTCCACTCTGATTGAAGGTCTTTCCACATTCCATGCATGTGTATGGCTTCTCTCCAGTGTGGGTTCTTCGATGTTTTCTAAGATTTCCACTATGAATGAAGCTATTTCCACATTCCAGGCATGTGTATGGCTTCTCCCCAGTGTGGGTTCTTTGATGCCGTACAAGAGATACCCTCTGACTGAAGCTCTTTTCACATTCCAGGCATGTGTATGGTTTCTCCCCAGTGTGGGTTCTTTGATGCCGTATAAGACATCCCCTCTGACTGAAGCTCTTTTCACATTCCATGCATATGTATGGCTTCTCTCCAGTGTGGGTTTTTTGATGCCTGACAAGATGTCCACTCTTAATGAAGCTCTTTCCACATTCCATGCATGTGTATGGCTTCTCTCCAGTGTGGGTTCTTCGATGTTTTCTAAGACTTCCACTATGAATGAAACTATTTCCACATTCCATGCATGTGTATGGTTTCTCCCCAGTGTGGGTTCTTTGATGCCGTATAAGATATACCCTCTGACTGAAGCTCTTTTCACATTTCAGGCATGTGTATGGCTTCTCCTCAGTGTGGGTTGTTTGATGCAGTATAAGAGATCCCCTCCAACTAAAGGACTTTCCACATTCCATGCATGTGTATGGCTTCTCTCCAGTGTGGGTTCTTTGATGCCGTGTAAGGCATTCCCTCCAACTGAAGGTCTTTCCACATTCCATGCATGTGTGCGGCTTCTCCCCTGTGTGGGTCCTGTGATGTTGAGTAAGCTCTCCACTCCCACTGAAGGCTTTTCCACATTCCATGCATTTGAATGGCTTCTCTCCAGTGTGGGTTCTTAGATGCCTTGTAAGATGTCCACCAGAAGTGAAGCTCTTTCCACATTCCATGCATGTGTATGGTTTCTCTCCAGTGTGGGTCCTGTGATGTTGAGTAAGCTCTCCACTCCTACAGAAGCTCTTTCCACATTCCGTGCATATGTATGGCTTCTCTCCAGTGTGGGTTTTTTGATGCCTGATGAGAGTACCACTCTGACTGAAGGTCTTTCCACATTCCATGCATGTGTATGGCTTCTCTCCAGTGTGGGTTCTTCGATGTTTTCTAAGACTTCCACTATGAATGAAACTATTTCCACATTCCATGCATGTGTATGGTTTCTCCCCAGTGTGGGTTCTTTGATGCCGTATAAGACATCCCCTCCGACTGAAGCTCTTTTCACATTCCTTGCACGTGTATGGCTTCTCCCCAGTGTGGGTTCTTTGATGCCGTATAAGACATACCCTCTGACTGAAGCTCTTTCCACATTCCATGCATGTGTATGGCTTCTCCCCAGTGTGGCTTCTTTGATGCAGTATAAGACATTCCCTCCAACAGAAGGCCTTTCCACATTCCATGCATGTGTATGGCTTCTCTCCAGTGTGGGTTCTTTGATGCCGTATAAGACATTCCCTCCAACTGAAGGCCTTTCCACATTCCATGCATGTGTATGGCTTCTCTCCTGTGTGGGTCCTGTGATGTTGAGTAAGCTCTCCACTCCCATTGAAGGTCCTTCCACATTCCATGCATGTGTATGGCTTCTCTCCAGTGTGGGTTCTTCGATGCTTTTTAAGACTTCCACTCTGACTGAAGGCCTTTCCACATTCCATGCATATGTATGGTTTCTCCCCAGTGTGGGTTCTTTGATGTCGTATAAGACATACCCTCTGACTGAAGCTCTTTCCACATTCCACGCATGTGTGCGGCTTGTCCCCTGTGTGGGTCCTGCGATGTTGAATAAGCTCTCCACTGCCACTGAAGCTCTTTCCACATTCCTTGTTTTTCTTTGCTATCTCCCCAGTGTGCTTTCTTTGGCATCTAGAAACATCACCTGGATCGCTGAAGGTCTTACAATATTCCATGCATGTATATAGCTGCTCTCCAGGCTGGCCTCCTCCATCCCCTGGAAGCCTCTCACCAGCCCTTACACTCTCACTATTTTCCATGATTATATAGGGCTTCCTCAATTGTTGGATTGTGTTGCCTATTGTCAGTTCCCGCTCTCTGAGACTTGTTCCATGGGTGACATGTTCACCTGCGTTCTGCAGAGGGCTAGGTGGTGAGCGAGGTTCCTGCATGGATCTCTTTCAACATTCTGCACATTCACTCAGTCTCTGGAGGTTCCAGAAGATGGAATCTTTCCAGAGCATGGTTTCCAACACTGTGAGAAATACCGGATTATTGTCTCCTGTTCTTTACTTGGTTTTCCCTGTGCTTTTTGCATTCTGTGCAACTGGAAATGTCTCTTTTCTCACTTCGTCCTCACTTCTTTCTGATGATATGACACAGGGATCCAAATAATTCGACTGTCTTGCAGTTCATCTGCTTGGGAGGAAAGAGAAAATGAAAATCTTGCAAGGAATGAAAGGTGAAAACAGCCGAGATCATTCCAGCTCAAGGCAAAGTTGGCATCTTTCTTGCCAACATCCCCAACTTTCCCCCTTCTGCACTTTGGAAGCCCTGCCTTAGCCTCGCTTCTGAGGAATTTCCTCCAAGCGGCGAGCTCACATGCGGTGAACTCTTGAGAAACTCTGCACTGTCTAGGTGGCCAGACAAGGAATTATTTCCAGTAAGAAATGAAAGCTAATATTTAAGGGTATTGCACTGGCAGTAAAGTTGAGAGCAAAACACATATGAAGAACTCTTACCAAATGCAAAGATTTGTGGCAAAAGGAACAGACACAGAGACAGGCAAGAATTGTAAGGACCGCTGCAAAGAAAGATCCAGACCATGGACCACCCTCCTCCAGCACCTCCCAGTGAGGCAGTCAAGCGGGCGGAGACCCGGCCATCCCTTTGACGGGGCATTTTCAGGCAGGAATCTTGCAGCCCTGCCGGGAACGCCTCAACTGGGCAAGGGTGCAGCACCTACAATGCGCTGGAAGGTTCTGCGTGTCCCAAAGGAACTGCATAATGCGCCCAGGTTGACTCACAAGGAGACTTGCTGATCTTTGAGACACTGGAAATGCACACAAGGCCAGCAACCATCACTCAGCCAGGCTCCCACCAGCCAGAACGGAGGGAAGCAAGCCCTGCTCTTCTTCACAGCGAGAGCCTGGCTGGATGCAGGTGAGCGCTCTGAGGGTCCCTCGAGGGGAACCACATCGGCTTCAGGGTCGCACCAAGTCTGGCTCTGCCCACTGGCAAAACACATTTCCAGCCATATGCTCGTTCCGCTGTGGGGACTGGGAGTGGCTGTGCTGTGGTAGATGGGATCAGGAGCCAACTGTGCTCCGTTGCATTGACTCAGCCCGAGCTGGACTGCTGGCTCAGAAGGGAGCCTCAGAAGCACATCTTTTCCACTGCCTGGTACCCCGTGCCTGTCCTTCCTCCGTCTTCCAGGCCGAGACTAAAGTACAGACGTGTCTGCCTGCCTGGGAGCTGATTGATGGGCTGACAGAAGAAAGCAGGGGAAAGTTTGAGATGGGGTCTCAGATTGTGTGACATGGAATGAAGAGCTCAGGTTACAAGCAGCCCCTTCCTGGTTAGGTATCAGGAAAAAGTCCCCGACTGTTGGAGCAGCATGGCAAGAACCGGTTCCCCTGGCAGTTTGTGGACTCTGCAACGTGCAGGCATGCGAGATGCAACCGGACAGCCGTCTGGGAGGGAGGATCCCACATGGAGACCTGCATGGAGCAGGGAGGTGGGACCTGAAGGCCCCGCAGAACTTTGCAACCTGCCCTTCTAGGACGCCCTCTGACAGGCTGTCCTGCAATGCAAGAACAGGGGGGTTTCAAGGGACTGAGGGGCCACCGAGTCCGAAGCCCCGCTCAGGGCAGGAGTCCAGCTAGAGCATCGCTGGCAGGTGGCTGTCCAGATGCCTCTTGAAGGCCTCCAGGGGCAGGAGGACAGCGCAGGCAGGGCAGCTGGAGAGGGAGAAGGGGCCCTGTGGCTTCCCCACCGTAAGGTCTTTTCTGAGGGGAAGACCCCCACCAGCACAACAGCTCTGTTATCCTGCATGCATGGATGCACTTCCTCTCTGGTTTCCCTTCTCTGATGTGCAATAAGTGATCCTGCACACAGAAACCTTTTCCACGCTCTGTGCATCTATATGGCGTTTCCCTATGGGAATTTTTCACTTAAATGCACATACTGGTCGCAGTTGATGCCCCTTCCCACCCCGTGAATTATTGGGGCATCTCCAGCATTTTGCGGGTTGGGGTAAAGACTACAGTTTGTTGTAACCTTTCTGTTTGCAGAAAACCTCTTCTTCTCAGATACTATTTATCTGTCTTTTTTCCCTTTCCTGGAAAATAACAACAAAGTTTTACCCCCGGGTGAGCCCATTCCCCTTATCCATCTTTTGTGAACTTCTTGGATACTGGGTCCTGCTTTGCCCACAGTCTGCCAAAGAGAAGATTTGCTTTGCCCCGAGTCTTTACCTGGTTTCGGTCCTGCTTTTTCGATTCCTCTCCTCACTTTCCGCCCTCCGGCTCTTGATGAAGAGGCAGATGGAGCCGGTGCTTCTCGGCGTTCAGCCAATCCGCTGCTTGGGAACCGAGGCAAAAAGAGAAGGTGGCTGGGAGTTAGTGGCCGAGGCAGCCGATCCCAATGGGGACGGGCGGAAGGTGCCCCCTTCTGCCCCAGTGCCGGGAATGTTACCCCTTGCCCTCTGCGCCTGGGCTGCCGCAACGGGGGCCTCGCCAGGCCCGCGTCTCCCGCGACTCCGACGAGCGGTTCTCCCCGTCCCGCCGGGAACGGACCGTCCCCTGGGCAGCGCCGAGCGAGGCACTTCGGCTCCTCTCGGCTCCAGCTCCGGCCACGGGGGGCGAGGCGAGCGCGCCCTTCCCCGCGGAGGGGCCGCCCCGACCGCCTCCCCGCCCGGGGCTGCACGGAGCTCCCGAGGGGCAGATCGTGCAAGCGCAGCCCTGCTCGGGGGGCGCACCAAGCGGACGGGGTTGCTGCGCCCCTTCCTTCCGTGAGGGGCAAAGGGAGATTCTGCCCCTGCCGCCCCGCGCAGCGCCTGCCGGGACTGGGCCCGCGGCCCAGGTTCCCCCGGGGCTGAACGCCTCTCCGCGGAGGCTCCCGAGAGGGGGCCGCGCAATTGGACCCGTGCAGTGCTTTACCCCTGGAGAGCAGGGATCGGGTCCCACAAGCCGCCCGGCCTTTCCGCTGCCCGGGGGGCTGACGGGGCACCGGCTCTGCCCCCGCCCCCCCCCCGCTCACCCCACGAGGCCGCGGGGCTCGCCAGGGAATCGTCCGGGCGCCTCGTCTCGTCCCGCCGCGCCGCTTTCCTGCTCCTCCCAGACCCGCCGGGGCGGAAGCGACGCCTCTCCTGCCCTCCCCCTGATAAAATCGTCTTAGTCTGAAAGAGCAGGAAGTCTCACTGTTGCCCCTCTGACTGACTCAACTGACTGTCCCTGGAAAAGCTAATCATGGCCATGTTTACACAGAACAGTAACAAGGATTGCCAGGGTTGTGGCCCAGTGGAGTCATGGAACAGTGGAGTTGGAAGGGGCCGGAGGGCCATCGGGTGCCACCGCCTGCTCAGGCAGGACTCCCAGGTTCAATCACCCCTCTCGGATGGCCTATGCTTGAATGCCATTATTGAGAATGGCAATATTGCCTGTTGCCATGGTACATGGTCCGATGGCTTGCACTTGGTTCTTTCCTCCAGCTGAAACAGCTCATTTAATCAGAAAAGTAGTGGGTCACCAGAACCTAGGGTCCTGGCTTGTGGTTTCCTTTACCTAAACAGCTCGTGTGCCAGCATGATGCTCATTCCCTTTGAACCCGGCCTCTGCAGCATCTTGGCTCAGTGCAGGGTGTGCACTTCCCCCTACGGGGCTACATTCACACCCAGAATGGAAGAACACAGGAACAGCTGTGCAGAATCAGACCCAGGGGTGGGCTCCCCAAATAGTGCTGGCCATCCCCACCACTTCTGGCAAATTGTGAGAGCCAGGGTGGTGTAGTGGTGAGTCACAGGACTGGGACTCAGGGCATCCTGGTTTTAGTCCCCATTCAGCCACGGAGCTTTCAGCCCAGGGTCCTTGCAGTGAGGATAAGACTGAGAGGAGCAGCACTTGTCTCAGCTGCCTTGGGTTCCTTGCTAGGAAAAAGCTGGGATATAAATATAGGGAAGAAATTCTTCAATTTGGCTCTCCTGAAACTCCCACCAATGCACTTCATAAGGAGACACTCCTTGCTGGTATCGGAAGGGGCAGAAATCGCTCCCCATCCGCTCCCTCAGCATCATGCATCCTTCTGTGCAGCTGTGGGATCTCTCCCCGACTCAGCTTTCCTGGGAGTCCCACAGCCCAGATGTTGCAGCTGTTTCTGCCCAGGCCCTTGGTCCTTTCTCAGCCCCGCAGTGAGTGTTTTTTGGCGAGGGGAGCAGAACGGCGCCACATTCCAGCTCTGCTCGCTCTGCGGATTTGAGCAGCACTGGCAGCCTGATCCTGGCTTGAGGTGCGCATCTTCCACCCCGCCACTCACGGCGTTGACGTTGGCATGGACAGCCTCCCTCTCTTCCTCTTGTAAGCTACCCAGATAATCCCTTGCGAGTTCAGACAACCTGCGAAGCCACGTGGGCTAGCAAGGTGGCTCTGTGTGTCATGCGGATCCGGGGACGAGAGCTGGACTGGCTCTGCTGTCCCGAAAATGGCTCACACGACATCCTCCTCCAACATGCTCTCCGGGCCCCTTGGGTCAGTGGACGGGGCCCAGCGCCCCTGCCGGAAGAAGCAGCCACAACCCTGATTGGGCTGGAGGAGCAGGAGGGAAGCCCACCTGAGGCAGGGGAGGCGGTGGCCACCCCAGGACGCCTCCAGGAGGGGCAGAGTCACCAAGGAGCCGCATGGTTGCAGGGGGTGGGGGTGGTTTGCGCGTCCCCCGCTGGGTTTCCTTCCCCAGGGAAAATGAGCTGCCGGTCGGAAGGGTGGGTCTAACGGGGACAGTCGTGCAGGACAGAGCAGGGAAGGGTCCCTGCCCCAAAGCAGCATCCTACACCTGGGAGGCCCGCCTGGCACCATCTCTGCTCTTTTGGCTGCCAGGCAGAAACCTTTGCACCTTCTAGGCATTTCAGTAGATCACTATTCAGTATTAATACCGTTTGAAATTACTGCTGCTGCTGCTACTACTGCTGCTGTGGCTTTTATAGTTGCTGTGAGTTGCTGATCTTCTTATACTGGTTTATTGTTCCAGTGCTTCATCTAAATATGGTTATTTTATGGTATCTACATCTGTAAACTTTAAACACCATTTAGCTGTAAAAAGCCCAACGTTCTTAAAAAGAAAAAAGGAGGGCTATCGGTTGCTTTGTCTCCAGGCCCTGAATCATCCTTGTTGCCCTCCACTGACCCTGTCTAGCTTTTCTCCATCTTTTTCAGAGAATCATAGAGTTGGAAGGGGCCGTGAAGGCCATCGGGTCCAACACCCCTGTGTTGCAGGACACCATGTTGCACCATCCCACTCAGAGGGCTGCCCAGTTTCTCCTTGAATGTCTCCAGTGTGGGAGAGCCCACCGCCTCCCCGGGCAGCTGGTTCCACTGTCGCATTGCTCTGACAGTGAGGACCTTTCTCCTGACGTCCAGCCTGCATCTGAGTTGTCGCAACTTGATCATGGTGATTTGGGAAAACGCCAAATTTTTCCATTTATATCCTGCCTTTGGTGGAAGGATGGCACAGAGAAATGAATACCCTACCCCCCCTTTTGACAATGTCTTCCACCACTGTTTGAACTACTTCTCTGCAGTTAGGGCAAGCGCCCCTGGGGAATCCTGTAATAATTCAGAGACTGGGGACAAGGTATCCAGTGCCCTATCCTTCTGTAGGGAAAGCCATGAAAGCCTTCTGGCTACTAACCCTAGAAGTCCCATGGGTGGCTTCCATGGTTAGAAGGCAAATCCATGTTGTGAAACAGTCCAGAGATCCCCTGTAGAGCGTTTTCTCCCGTGGAGTTTTGCATGTGCCAATGTGAGCCACTGAGCTAGGCCTGTTTGCTGACCTCCACCTTTTGGCCAGCACCGAGTGTCTTGTACCCATAGTGTGTATTCCAGGCTGTACCAAGTGGCACTTACCAGCCCCATTTGTGTGAATGATGCATGGCAGTCAGCATCCACATGTGGCTGCCCATCCAGCTGCAGGCCAGGGCCTTTCCAGCTTAGCAAAACAAAGCCCCATGCTAGCCACCGCACCAAATTCTCTCGCACACACACGGACCCTATTCCAGCACGTAACACTTGGCTGTCAGGATGATGCTAGTCCACCATCATCGCCCCAAGTGGTAGAGTGCTTTCAGTGGTCCTTACCTGTTGTGGCTTCATGTGGAAATTGTTTTCCCTAGGGACCTGTGAAATCTTTTTGTTCAAATTTTTTATTTTATTTTTTAACAAATATGATTTCTTTCCTTTTTACTTTCCTTTAGCTGATCTGGGACAGCATGTGCATGCCCTTCTGTAATCTACATGTCTGTTTTACCTGGTCCTTGGTGGGAATCCAGACATATAACATGTTCCAGGTGTAAGAAATCCATGCTGGGTTTTGCTACTAAAGCATAAACATTAAAGTTTTAAACTAATACTGGAAACATCAATCATCACATACATCAAAACTACTGGGTCAGCCCCTAGCTACATATCTTTTAACATTCTGTAACCATATTCAGATCCAGTTATGATAACTTAAAAACATTTTCAGATCTAAACCAAGTCCCGTTTCTCCAGCCAATTAAAAAAAAAGAGGTTCCAAATTTGATAGAAGTCACTATCTTCTTTCCCCTTCATCAATAAAGTCAGTCCATCCATTTCTTACAAAGTCCTGTTTTTCTTGACCAATATTAAAGGAAAGAATCTCCAAATTGGATGAAAGTCAATATCTTCTTTCTTCTTCAGTGGTAACTTCAATCTAACCATTTCTACACAATTCAAGATCTTTTCATTTTTCTAATATTAGGCAAATAAACTCCTCACTACAATAGTTACAAATAAAATCAGATACATTTCTTGTTTACTAGCATTCCAATCCAATATCTACTAAAAAGAAATACGAAAAAGAAGTTCCAAGTTTAAAAAAGAACGAAAGACTTTTAACTCAATTCATGTTCACATATCTAACATGCATTTATAAGCTTTAAAGACATCTTAGCTAAGCTGTTTGACGACAACTATTACCTATAATATCTTTTAAACAAGTTTCCTTTGAGCGAATTTACTAAAGTTTCATCTAACTTAAACAAGACTTAGTCACATACAATTAACTCCTTACAATCTTTAACGTATCTCGCTTATAAAAAAAGAATCATCTTAGTAAAGCTTCTCCTATACCAATAATAATCATTTTCTAGTATAGTAACTCAAGGACAAAAGAATCATGTAACGTAGCCTTCAAAAAAAATCTCTTATTTTTCCTTATGTTACCAACAAAGAAAAACTCAACTCCCTGTTCTTACCTTTCTTAGTTCCGTTTAGATCATATCTTATAATCTCTTCATAATTCAATAATGTCTTCATAAAGCATAAACATTCTATTACACACTGAACCAGTATACTAAAACTGAAATCTTAGAAATTAGGAAGTCCACTTCTTCCTTCCTACAAGGACATATAGTACAGAAGGGAGTAACAAAACTAACAGAAGTACACAGAGACAGCCAGAGTAACAACTTCAAGCAGCTCCCCGCCTTTCCTCCAGCATTATCATCTAGGCTACTTAGCATTAGGCAAATACTAGTCCCTTTGATCTAAGTCTTCAAGCCGGAACCCGATCCTGGTCCCCAGTAGGCTGCTTTTCTTTGGGCCCTTCTCCCTTGCCCCCTCCAGTTGCGGGTCCTTGTCTGACCCTGATGTAGCTTCTTCTCATCCTGGTCTGTTATGCTGCTGATCCTCCCTTGCAGGGTTGGTGTCTGAGCAGGAACTTCAGGTCCTCCACGAGTTCCATGGTCCTCTGGTCTCCTTGGGGTTTTTCTCAGCCTGGAGTAACGTTCCCACGTAGGCACTCACTCTGATCTCAGTGCTGTGTGTGGCAAGGGGCACCTGGGCCCGGTCCTCCCACTGCATCAATGATCTCCAGGTGGTCCAGTCTCAGGCGAGTCAGCTGGCGTAAGACAGCAGCCCCCTTCCCTTGTGCCATTGCAAGGCGGAGGCAGCAACCAGCCAGTGGCCACAGCTTCACACACTGCAGGCAGGCAGTTGATCAGGCACGGCTGCTTTGGCCTTGCTGGGCAGCCAGCATGGCCACTCTGGGCTCGGAGAAGGAGCGATGCCGGCCAGCTAGCCATCGCCGCAGTGGGACGGGAAGAAATGCCTGCCGAGTCTGGTGCTGGAGAGGACTAGCTCCAGCCCCCTCCCTCCCTTTTCGCACTTCCATGTCAGTAGTCGCCCTGTGCTGGGGAGCAGCCATGAGCGTCCCAAGAGAGCGCTGGCTGCCAGTTTTCCAAGCCTGAATATTTATATAGCTATAGATAGATAGCTAGAGAGATAGATAATGGGAATCTGACAAACCGCCTTTTTCCTTTCTTGAGGCAGCTGAAATTTCCTCCCCATGAAAGTCAGAAAGCCAGATACTGCACCTGTCCTTGTGAGGTTTGCATCTTTTTCCTTTGTGACCCAACGAAATCCGGCAGATGTGCATTGGTCTGTGACTTCAGTAGCAATTAAAAGATTGTTCATATACAATATTAAGAACAGCATTAAAGTCTCTGGTGCATTTAAACAAGTCCCCAGCCAGTGTTTGAGAGAAAGGTGGGCGGATTTCCTCCTGCCCGAGTGAGGGTGGTTAGACACATCTGGCTTTTCCTCTCAGCTGTCTCCAAAAACTGCACCTCCCCACAACATTCTCGAAGATCCGTAAACAAGGCTTAGTGCACAAAAACTTGGAGAGCAAAACGTAATGCAAAACAGAAACAGAAAGCAATGGAAGGATCTTAGAGAATGCAATGGGGTCCCTGAAGCAATCGGAGTGAGCTGGAGTGGGGGGGGGGGTGCTCACACACTTCTGTGGGATCCGCTTCTCCCAGACCCAAACCAGGTCTGGATCCTGGCCAGACTTCGCTTTATCTGTTCCAACAAGAATCTCCAAAAACCTCCTTCCATCCAAGGAGTCCCCTTCCACTTTGATCGAACCAGCCTCTTCCCATAGAGTTCAACTCTACTCGGACTCACTGGTTGTCAGGCAGGGAAGGGCAGCTTGCCGGACTCTAACCAGAGGCTTTCTCTCTCTTCCTGTGGCGGAATGTGATTGTTTGCATTCCTATATGCTAGAAAGACTTCACCCCATGCCTTATCCAGAATTTAGTTTAATTTTACTCCTGTAAAGACCATCTCAGCCATAACTTTGACATCCTCCTGTGAAGGTTTGAGCGGTCTGAAAAAGCAAGCTCAAGCAGGCTGTTGAGGCTGCTGCCTGAAGACATTCCCTTATCTTGGCCAAGCCCAACAGAGTAAGATGGGGGAAGCTCTCGTGGGAGTGTTGTCGCTGAGAGCAGAAGGGACCCTGTTTCAGTGTCCCTGCTCTGCGATTTGGTCTGCTTTGCTGTCAGTTACAGTCTTTAGTCTGCATGGAATGGAATGCAGATATACAGACGTGGCAAAGCAAACACCTCCATAGAATTTGCCTCAGAAAATTTGCCAACATCAATCATCCAGGCGCACCAATGTTGGATGAGGACGCAGCCAAATGATCTGGTACATGGCCCCTGATTGATACCTCGATCTCTGTATTGAGGCCATTCAAACGTGCAGAGCCAGGTCAAAAATCTCTTGCTTGTTCCTTTCCCAATTCTTTCTCTGGGAATCCCTCAGGATAAGCAGGATTCCCTCTCCCTTTTCTTTCCTTCCCACAATCCATCTGCTCACTTGCCTCTACTTTCACTTGCAACACCTCCTACAAAATCCCAATCCAAACCATGAAATTACAATTCCCTTTGCACGTGTTTCCTCCTGAACAAACCCTCTTCCTTCTTTCCTACCACATCCCAATATTTCAAAACACACTGCAAGGACGTTAAGCCTCCATTGGCAGCAAGTGCCACCTAGAGCTTGAGCCACCCATCCGATTCGTTGGCTGTTGCCGAGTACTGGATGAGACAATACACAACAAGTCAGAACCAGTTTCTCTCCCCTGGCCTCCAGTCACACTTCGTCCACACAGCACAACAGTTGCTGCGAGGCTGGGTTTCTCAGTCCAATCTCACACCCTCGCTTTTGACCTTTTGGGAGTTTCCCGAGGATCGGTGCGGCTGCGCAAGAATTGATTGAGAGGGGCCCTGGGAGCCTCTGGGAATGAATAAGGGTCACACAACAGACAACTCTCACACAGACCAGACCTGTACCCACAAAGACCTGACCAGATACTTACATCCTGGAATCTTGTAATACCAGCCAAATGGGGTTCCCCTTAGGCATTTGCCAACCAAAATCCGTTGCCCGGCAGGAGTCAAAGGCCTCCCTTCACAGCTGGTACCTTGGCAGGATACCCAAAGATCCTCTACGCTAAAAAGAGCGTGTGCCAGCTAGAAAGGATCAAAGGGTCCTGTCTCACCATTCTCGCTTGTGTGGAAGCACAGCGTCTCCCCAATTCCGTCCTGTCGGCTGTGAGCCCAGGATCAGAAGAAGGAATCTTGTCCCTTCTCCCCGCCTTCTCCACCAGAAAGCTGTCACACCGATCCGCAAAACAATGGCCTGGAATCAGTTTCTTGTCAGGGAAAATAGGTTTCTTTACAATTGAAGGCATGGATCCAAGGGTGCCTAAATAGGAACATCCCATGTTAATTTCCTCAGGGTTATAGAGAACACACAAAAGGGGAGTGACTACAATACACAGGAAGGTGATTGGATGCTTTGATATGGATAGGAAAGTGCTTGGATACAGTTCACAACACCATAAAGAAAAGTTACATTTCACTCTAAGTAGATGCCTTTGACAGGCCTTCTAAATTAAAGTTACCTTGAACAGGCTGGCCAAGTTAAGTAAACAAAAAGGTTGCATGTGTGAACTTACAGGGTTAGGGAGGCACTTTAGGAAGCCTGTAAAACACAGAGATTGCACTTTGACAGTTACCCACTAACGGAGTGGGGTGCTCTGGTCTCCACCGCCAGACACCGAGGCCTCTTTTGATGTGTTTATGGCAGGGCAGTGAGGTGGGATGGAAAGAATTGTTTTTCTGATTACAATCCTAATATGGGGGACATTCGGATTCTCCCGGACAATCCACAGCCGGGGGGTGGGGCGGGGGGGCAGGTGTTTTCCTGACTAAGAGGAGTGGGATTCTGCCCTCAGGGTGGGAGTCCCCTTGTCCTGCCCCTGCTAAAGAACCCCCAGGAGAACCATGTGTGGATCACTGGCACCGGCTCAGCGGTCCCTAGAGAGTAGGAAGCAGCCAGGAGGGAAGGGCACCCAAATCCCTGCTCTGCAGGGGGTTCCCAGCCAATCTTCCCTCCTGGATGGCCTCCAGTGCCTGCAGTGCAGCAGCGCCATCACCAGGCGAGGGCACAGCTTCCGTAGTCACACGGGATGAGCGTGTGGCCAGCCTGGATGACGCCTGCCCGGAATCTGGCTTCCTGCCCCCGGAGCCCCTCATCCCAGGTACTGCAGTCCCGGATGCTCGGGAAGGGATCCCGGCCCTCTTCCGCCTGACAGCCCCTCTTTCCTGATCTCCATGCCCAGAAATGGACATACTACTCACGAGGAGGCCTGACCGATGCCGAGTGCAGGGGGACCAGTTCCCCACGTGGTTTGGAAGTGATCCTTCCCTCCATGCAGCCCAAGGCAGCGTTTGTCCTTCCTGCAGCTGCATCACACGCTTGTCCAACATTCGGCTTGTGATTCACAGCAACTCCTCTTGGAAAATGCTTCTCCTCTTGCTTCTCATTTGGAAAATCCCTGAGACACGCACCTCCCATCTGCAGAACTTACCGCTTTAGTATTAAACATCTATGCCATACACTTATTGGTGCACTTCGGGTGGTTTAGAGCAATCCTTTAAAACACAATTAGAAAGACACCACAGTATATAAACATGTTGAAAAATGAGGAAAAGTTTCCACAGAAACATTTCACACCGCATTGGAAACACATAAAAGCTCCAGGAAGTGCCACAACAACAAGATAAAATCAGACAGAATCCAAGAAAAGAAAGGGCAAACCCCAGAAATAAATGAAATACCTTGCAGTAAAACCTTGACCTGGTGCTGAACGGATTCCCGGGTTGGCATCAGGTGGGCACCTCTGACATCCATTCCCTGCTCCGCTTGCTCCGTCATTCCTACAAGTGTGGGAAGGACCCTGGACCCACAACCGAGCTTGGGGTCCACTCACTGGGGTGCACACCCTGAGATGATGCCACTGAGAAGCCCAGGGGCCAATGCAGTGGCCACCTCGGGATCCATCCGCGAGTGGCTCCGTCACAGCGCTTGTAGCTACTTTCCTGATCGAAGTATCATGGGGCACCTCATCAAAATCTTTGCTGAAATCAAAATTTGCCATCCGCTTCAAAGAAAATGCTGAACTCAACGGGCTTCCTGTGCAATCCAGAAGGGATCCTAAGAGTTCTGCCTCATGCTTTTTTGCACAACCAGCTGCACCGTACCTCCCGGTGGCCCACCTTACCCTGAAATCCCTACAGGTCAGGCACCCAGGCTCTGTCCCAGTGGTTGCTACTTCCTGGAACCTGCTCCATTCCTGCCCAAAGCCATCGCAATTGGGGGCATCACTGTCTCCCATGGCAGCAAATCCTGCAGTTAAGCGATACGCTGTGTGCAAAAATAAGTCCTTTTATCTGCCCCAAGCATTCCACCAATGGGGTTCAGGGGCTGCTCCCGGGTTCAAGTGTTATGGGGGAGGAAGAATCATAGCCTAGTGGGGCTCTAAGGGGCAATGCAGGCCAGCAGGGCCGACCCCCTCCTGTTGCAAGACACCAAGTTACACCATCCCACTCGGGTGGCTGGCCAGATTCTCCCTGAATGTCTCCAGTGTGGGAGAGCCCAGTGCCTCCCCAAGCAGCTGCTGCCACTGCCGTATTGCTCTGACAGTGAGGAAGCCTTTCCTGATGTCCAGCCTGAAGCTGGCTTGTAGATTTTTTGAGGCTTCTCGGTACTTTCTCCAACTCAACCGCGTTGCTATTGTGCTGGGACAACCAGAAGAGGAGATGGTGTTTCAAGTGCAGTTGTGGCTGAGATTTGTTCAAGGGTAATTAGATCCAGAAATTCTACCTTCGCTTCCATTCCTCACAGTGACCACAATGGCATTTGAGGTTTACATAGTGAACATGCAATGGGATCCCTTCTCAAGATCCCTTCCCTGCTCACGGCACACTTTCACAGAACTTCTCCCCCATGTGGGTTTCTTGGTGTTGAGTAAGGGATGAGCTCAGACTGAAGGCTTTTCCACATTCCATGCATGGGTATGGTTTCTCTCCAGTGTGGGTTCTTTGATGCCTTGTACGATGTCCACTCCGACTGAAGGTCTTTCCACATTCCATGCATTTGTATGGCTTCTCTCCAGTGTGGGTCCTGTGATGTTGAGTAAGCTCTCCACTGCCACTGAAGGTCTTTCCACATTCCATGCATTTGTATGGCTTCTCTCCAGTGTGGATTCTTTGATGAATTGTAACATGTCCACTGTTACTGAAGGTCTTTCCACATTCCATGCATGTGTATGGCTTCTCTCCAGTGTGGGTTCTTTGATGCCTTGTAAGTTGTCCACTGCCACTGAAGGTCTTTCCACATTCCATGCATGTGTATGGCTTCTCTCCAGTGTGGGTTCTTTGATGCCTTCTAAGATTTCCACTACCAGTGAAGTTCTTTCCACATTCCATGCATTTGCATGGCTTCTCCCCTGTGTGGGTTCTTTGATGTTGAGTAAGGGCCGTAATATGACTGAAGGCTTTTCCACATTCCATGCATGTGCATGGCTTCTCTCCAGTGTGGGTTCTTTGATGTCTTGTAAGATGTCCACTCCCACTGAAGCTCTTTCCACATTCCATGCATTTGTATGGTTTCTCTCCAGTGTGCGTTCTTTGATGCCTTCTAAGAGTTCCACTACAAGTGAAGTTCTTTCCACATTCCATGCATTTGTATGGCTTCTCCCCTGTGTGGGTTCTTTGATGCCTTCTAAGATTTCCACTACAAGTGAAGTTTGTTCCACATTCCATGCATTTGTATGGTTTTTCTCCTGTGTGAGTTCTTTGATGTCGAGTAAGAGCTATTCTCTGACTGAAGGCTTTTCCACATTCCATGCATGTGCATGGCTTCTCTCCAGTGTGTGTTCTGTGATGCCTTATAAGATGTCCACTCCCACTGAAGGCCTTTCCACATTCCATGCATTTGTATGGCTTCTCTCCAGTGTGAGTTATTTGCTGCCTTGTAAGATTTCCACTCCGAATGAAGCTCTTTCGACTTTCCTTGCTTTTCTTTGCTATCTCCCCAGTGTGCTTTCTTTGGCATCTAGAAACATCACCTGAATCACTGAAGGTCTTACAATTTTCCATGTATTTATAGAGCTGCTCTCCAGGTTGGGCTCCTCTATCCTCTGTAAGCCTCTCACCAGCCCTTAAGCTCTCCCTGCATTCCATGATTATTCAGGGCTTCCTCACTTGCTGGATCGCTGCTGCCCATTAAGTCAGTTCTCGCTCTCTGAGACTCGTTCCATGGGAGACACGTTCACCTGCATCCTGCAGAGCTAGATGGTGAGCGAGGTTCCTGCATGGATCTCTTTCAACATTATGCATATTCACTCCGTCTCTGGGGTTTCTTCAGTTTGATTGTTTTCATTGATCCTTCATGAGTTTGTGACACTCTGGACCATTCTCCTTCCTCTTTTCTGATCTTCTGGAATCTTTCCAGAAGATGGTTCCCAACACTGTGAGAAATACAGGATTATTTTCTCCTGTTCTTTACGTGGTTTTCCCTGTGCTTCTCGCATTCTGTGCATCTGGAAATGTCTCTTCTCTCACTTCGTCCTCACTTCTTTCTGATGATTTGACGCAGGGATCCAAATAATTCGACTGTCTTGCAGTTCATCTGCTTGGGAGGAAAGAGAAAATGAAAATCTTGCAAGGAATGAAAGGCGAAAACAGCCGAGATCATTCCAGCTCAAGGCAAAGTTGGCATCTTTCTTGCCAACATCTCCAACTTTCCCCCTTCTGCACTTTGGAAGCCCTGCCAAAGCCACGCTTCTGAGGAATTGCCTTCGAGCGTAGAGCTCACACACGGTGGACTCTAGAGAAACTCTGAACTGTCTAGGTGGCCAGACAAGGAATTATTTCCAGTAAGAAATGAAACCTAATATTTAAGGGTATTGCACTGGCAGTGAAGCTGAGATCAGAACACACCTGAAGAGCTCTTACCAAATGCAGAGATGTGGCAAAAGGAACAGACACAGAGACAGACAAAAATTGCAAGGACCGCTGCAAAGAAAGATCCAGACCATGGACCACCCTCCTCCAGCAGCTCCCAGTGAGGCAGTCAAGTGGGCGGAGACCCGGCCATCCCTTTGACGGGACATTTTCAGGCAGGAATCTTGCAGCCCTGCCGGGAACGCCTCAACTGGGCAAGGGTGCGGCCCCTCAATGGGCTGAAATGTTCTGCGTATCCCAAAGGAACCGCATGCAGCGCCCAGGTTGACTCACAAGGAGACTTGCTGATCGTTGAGACACTGGGAATGCACACAAGGCCAGCAACCACCACTCAGCCAGGCTCCCATCAGCCAGAATGGAGGGAAGCAAGCCCTGCTCTTCTTCACAGCGAGAGCCTGGCTGGATGCAGGTGAGCGCTCTGAGGGTCCCTCGAGGGGAACCACATCAGCTTCAGGGTCACACCAAGCCCAGCTCTGCCCACTGGCAAAACCCGTTTCCAGCCATATGCCTCATTCCGCTGCAGTGACTGGGAGTGGCTGTGCTGGACGGGATTGGGAGCCACCTGTGCTCTGTTGCATTAACTCAGCCCGAGCTGGACTGCTGGCTCAGAAGCACATCTTTTCCGCTGCCTGTTAGCCTGTGCCTGTCCTTTGTCCATCTTCGTGGCAGAGGCCAAAGCACAGGCGTGTCTGCCTGCCTGCCTGTTTGCCAAGGAGCAAAAAGATGAGGTAGCAGAAGATGGAAGACTCTGAGAGAACCTCCAAGGCCGCGCTCTGGCAATGACCATTCTCAATACTAGGGGGAAAGTTTGAGATTATGAGACATGGAAAGAAGGGCTCAGGTTACAAGCAGCCCCTTCCTGGTTAGGTATCAGGAAAAAGTCCCTGACTGTTGGAGCAGCATGGCAAGATCCGGTTCCCCTGGCAGTCTGTGGACTGTGCAACGTGCAGGCATGCGAGATGCAACCAGACAGCCGTCTGGGAGGGAGGATCCCGCTTGGAGGCCTGCACAGAGCAGGGAGGTGGGACCTGAAGGCCCCGCAGAACTTTGCAACCTGCCCTTCTAGGACGCCCTCTGACAGGCTGTCCTGCAGTGCAAGAACAGGGGGCTTTCAAGGAACTGAGTCCGAAGCCCCGCTCAGGGCTGGAGTCCAGCTAGAGCATCACTGTAGCTGGACTCCTGTTCCCCCTCACCCCCCCCCCACTCCTGCACAGCAGAAAGGGGAGAGGGGCCCTGTGTCTTCCCCACCGTGGGGACTTTTCTGAGGGGGAGGACCCCCACCAGCACAGCAGCTCTGTTGTCCTCCATGCATGGATGTGCTTCCTCTCTGGCGTGCCTTCTTTGATATGCACCAAGAGATCCTATGCACAGAAACCCTTTTCCACTCTCTGTGCATCTATATGACTTTTCCCTATGGGAATTTTTCAATGAAATGCACATACTGGTTGCATCTGATGCCCCTTCCCACCCCGTGAATTCGCTGGGCATCCCCAGCATTTTGGGGGCCGGGGAACGACTATAGTTTGGAGTAACCTTTCTGCTTGCAGAAAACCTCTTCTGGCCAGGTACTAGTTATCTGTCTATCGATAAATTTCTTCTTCCCATTTGAACTGTTGCTTATATTGCAAATATATTGGATACCCAAAGAAGGAATGCGGATGTTTTGCCCAAGGGTGAGCCCATTCCCCTGCTCGGTCTTTCTTGAGCTTCTTGGATCTGGGCTCCTGTTTGCCCACACTCTGCCAAAGAGAGGATTTGCTTTGCCCCGAGTCTTTACCTGGTTTCTGTGCTGCTTTTCCGATTCCTTTGCGCCCTCCTGCTCTTGATGAAGAGGCGGATGGAGCCGGTGCTTCTCGGCGTTCAGCCAATCCGCTGCTTGGGAACCGAGGCAAAAAGAGAAGGTGGCTGGGAGTTAGTGGCCGAGGCAGCCGATCCCACTGGGGACGGGCGGAAGGTGCCCCCTTCTGCCCCAGTGCCGGGAATGTTACCCCTTTCCCTCTGCGCCTGGGCTGCCGCAACGGGGGCCTCGCCTGGCCCGCGTCTCCCGCGACTCCGACGAGCGGTTCTCCCCGTCCCGCCGGGAACGGACCGTCCCCTGGGCAGCGCCGAGCGAGGCACTTCGGCTCCTCTCGGCTCCAGCTCCGGCCACGGGGGGCGAGGCGAGCGCGCCCTTCCCCGCGGAGGGGCCGCCCCGACCGCCTCCCCGCCCGGGGCTGCACGGAGCTCCCGAGGGGCAGGTCGTGCAAGCGCAGCCCTGCGCGGGGCGCACACAAGGCCGGAAGGGTCGCTGCCCCCCTTCCTTCCGTGGGGGGCAAGGGGAGATCCTGCCCCCGCGCCCCCCCCACGGCGCCCCCCCCCTCTCCGGGGGCTCCGAGAGGGGGCCGCGCACCGGGGCCGCGCCGCGCTCTGCCCCGGAGAGCAGGGGCCGCGCCCCCCAAGCAGCCGCCCCGCCCGCTGCCCCCGCCCCGCGCCCCCCCGCTCACCCCACGAGGCCGCCCCCTCCGGCCGGGGGTCCCGCCGGGCTCGCCAGGGAACCGTCCGGGCGCCTCGTCTCGTCTCGTCCCGCCGCGCCGCTTTCCTGCTCCTCCCAGACCCGCCGGGGCGGAAGCGACGCCTCTCCTGCCCGCCCC
Source organism: Varanus salvator macromaculatus (assembly GCA_023646645.1). NCBI lineage: Eukaryota > Metazoa > Chordata > Lepidosauria > Squamata > Varanidae > Varanus > Varanus salvator. The sequence continues at coordinate 284,142 of JAIXND010000811.1, forward strand.
TCCGGGAGGAAGGCAAAACCCGGGTCGCGGATCCCCAGCTGGGCGCTCCGATTCACCAGGATTTTGCACAGCACCAGCTCCCGGAATAGTTTTACTATTGTGGCCTCGGAAACGCCGCACTATTTATGCTGTATGAGCTGCTGCTTCCAGTGGGGCTGTTATTCTGGATTTTGTTCTCGGATTATGTATACTTCTCCTTGCGGGGATGCACTTTTCTCCTCTTATTTGTGTCGATGGGTTGTGTAGGAAAGATCAGTTCTTCATTTCTCCTTTGGTTTCTCAATGCATAAGGAATATACTCGATGCATGAATAAAACAATATTGATTGACCTCTTTGCCCCTCAAAGACTTTGGGGAACTTCCAGACTCTGGAGGCCGTTTCCTTCCCGTGCCTTCCCAGCTTTCTGCCCCACTTTTTTGTAGCAGGGTCAACGGTCTGGCACACCAACCTTGGCCCTGCACGTCCTGCACGCTCAGCTTTATCAGTATAATAGGCGGCAACTGATAGCAAGGTCAGAATGGTCTGGCTAAACAAACATGCAGTCCGAGCAAATGTCACGTAAATAAGTGATCCAAGACAATGCCTGTTTTCCTGTTTGTTAAGTATCCTGACTGTATAAAATAAAGGGGCTGACTCGTAAGAGGAGGCTTTTTGCGCAGAACCACATCCCTGTGTCGTGTAAGTCTGCACAACCTTCAAGTGGTGCCCGCACAGGGACAATACTCATCAACGCCTGGCATAGGCCCCTTGAGTGCACTCCGTCACCCACGGTGACCCCTTCATTGGTGAGTAATGGGAGGACAATTCTCGCAAGCCCAATGGCAGCATGTGGATGAACTACAATTTCTCATTAACAAGTCCGGTGAGTCCGTGACTTCAGGGTGCTTAAAGGCACTTATTCAAGAAATCCACAAGCAATGTCCCTGGTACCCAGAACAGGGATCACTAAAGTCCAGGGACTGGAAAGAATTGGTAAGACTCTCCATTCTGAGCCCCGGGCCAGTGTGGAATTATTACACACATGGCACCAATGTCGTCATGCGGTGGAACAATTTAAGCCAGTCTCTCATACTGGCCACTTAACAAAGGATCGCCCACCTAATTATTCTGAGGTTCAATTGGCCCCTCCGGCACCGGTACCTCCTGATCCCACGACCCATCCCTCGGCTCCTCCGGGACCTGCCCAGCCTGAGAAAATGGTTCGGGACGTCCTAGAAAAAGAATTGGCACAAGACAAATTGGAGGATTTGGGTGAATTGGCTGATATGTTGGCTATCTGTCCAGTCCATGATACTGGTCAACAGGACACGCAGGGTCATCGCGTTGTTGAATATCGGCCTCTCCCTTATAAAATCTTAACCAAATTATGGATGGCTATTTGAGATATGGGTCTTCAAAGTTCATATGTCCAGGGGATGTTAGAAGCCACCATGAGAAACCACACTTTAGTCCCGGAGGATTGGAAAATGACTATTAGAATACTCCTCACCCTGGCACAATTTGTTGTGTGGGATAGTGAATTTCAACAGCAGTGTGTCATAAGAGGCCAGGCGTCAGGGGGTGCTTACACTCCTGAACAACTTTACGGGGCTGGGGACTTTGCAATCCCAGAGCAGCAGGTTGTCTTACCAGTGGCAACATTGCAGGTGTCCTCTGAATGTGCATTTCGGGCCTTTCAGAGGGTGCCAGTTACGGGTAAGCCCCTCCAGACCTTTTCAAGTGTTCGCCAAAAGGTGAGCGAGCCCTATACTGACTTCATCAACAGATTACAGGAGGCCCTTAAATGGCAGATTGATAACCCTGAGGCGCAGACAGAGTTACTCTTGAAATTAGCTAAGGAAAACGTGACAACCGAATGTAGCCGGGCTATTACTGGGCTAGGCAGAAACCCTGAGCTGGCTGACATGATACGTTTATGTCAGGATATAGGTACCCCAATGCATCAGGCATAGAAACATAGAAACATAGAAACAGAGCGAGTCAGAAGGGGCCTCCTGGGCCATCTAGTCTGACCTCCGGCACCAGCCGGCTCCGCTCATGACATGCCCACCATGTGCATGTCCAGCCTATCTTTGAACACCCTCACCGATGGGGCCTCAACGACCTCCCGTGGAAGCCCATTCCATGCCCTCGGGGTCCTGACTGTCAGGAAGTGCTTCCTGGCATCCAAATTGAACCTTGGCTCCCTAAGCTTTGCTCCATTGGAGCGCGTCCTGCCTTCCTCTGCAGGGGAGAACAGGCCTCTCCCCATCTCCATGTGACACCCCCTCACATACCTGTATGTTGCCAACATATCCCCTCTGAGTCTCCTCTTCTCCAGGCTGAAGAGACCCAGTTCCCTCAGTCTCGCCTCATACCCCATCCCCTGCAAACCAGCCACCATCCTTGTGGCCCTACGCTGCACTGACTCCAACCTGGCTATATCCTTTCTGTAATGAGGGGCCCAAAACTGAACACAATACTCCAGTTGCGGGCGCACCAGAGTCATGTAGAGTGGAAGTAATACCTCTCTTGATCTAGAAGCCACACTTCTGGCTATGCAACCAAGGGTGGCATTCGCCCTCTTGACCACCGCATCACACTGCTGACTCATGTTTAGCCTGCGGTCAACCAGTACCCCGAGGTCCCTTTCACAAGTGCTGCTCTCCAGCCACTTGTCCCCTAACCTGTACTTATGACAGCTATTCCTATGCCCCAAGTGCAAGACCTTGCACTTCTCCACATTGAACGCCATCCTGTTGTCTCCTGCCCACTTCCATAGTCTGTCCAGATCCTTTTGGATCTGGAGTACCTGCTTCTCAGTTGTGGCCACTGCTCCAGTTTTAGTGTCGTCTGCGAATTTGATCAGCAGACTGTTCACCCCTTCTTCCATGTCGTTAATGAAAAGATTAAACAGGATCGGCCCCAGGACAGAGCCCTGGGGGACCCCGCTTGTCACTGGCTGCCATCCCGACGATTCCCCGCTAATGGTTACCTTCTGCTTTCGGTCAGTCAGCCATGCCCTAATCCACCGGACAGTGCTTTGGTGTATCCCAAAACTCCTCAGTTTCTCCACCAGGATATCATGGGGCACTTTGTCAAAGGCCTTGCTGAAATCCAGGTATACCACATCCACTGCATCCCCTCCATCTAGCCATCTTGAAACCTTGTCATCTCTTCTGGCGGCTGCCCTACGGCAAGGCAATCGTCCCACGGGGAACTGCTTCAATTGCGGGAAACCAGGACATTTCAGGGCCGAGTGCCGGGCCCCCCGGGGGAGGGGTAGTAACAAGCCAAGAGCAAAATCAGGGGGAGCACCCGGGAATAAGGCCCGACCTCAATCAAAATGTCCTAAGTGTGGAAAGGGGTTTCACTGGGCTAATGAATGCCGGTCAGGAAACTCCCGAATGGGCCCGTCTCTGGCCCCAGTCCAAACAGAGACCTCTGAAGCCATGACCTAGTAAAATCTTCCTCTGCACAAGCCACGATTTATAACACTCCCAGTGCCACTTCAGGGAGTGCTGGGATGGATCTTGTTCTCCAACAGGAGGTCATTTTCCAATTTCCAGCTGAGGTCCAGGTAATTCCCTCTCAGATGTCAGGTCCCCTGGCTCCAGGCACCGTTGGCCTTGTCTTGCCCCGCTCCTCCAGTGGCAAGAAAGGGATCTTCGTGGTCCCTGGGGTCATCGACGCAGACTATCAAGGCGTGATTTACGTCCAGTTATGGACTAATCTCCCACAGGCCCTGCCAAAAGGTTCTGCCCCGGCACAACTGATTACTGTGCCCTATGTATTGCCTGCAGGGGGAACAGAACGGGACAGGGGCACTGCTGGCTTTGGCTCCACTGACAGGACGTCGCTGGTAGGGCTGACTGCATCTATCACTCAGAGCCATTGTCAGAATCCCGGGATCTCAATTTGAGAAGGGAAATAAAACTCGGGGCCGTAGGAAAGATCAAGCGTTGTGAACCTCCCTGTCTTTATTGTCTATCCCAGGCCCTGCGGGTTGTCTCACGGTAAGGCCTTACCGGGCAAGCAGAGAGAAGCTCGCTGCAAAGCTTCAACAGAACTAGAGACTTTTTATACGCTCCCAGTCACATACAGGTACAGGGCAATTGATGACAGTATGTAAAGATTACAATAAGATTCTGAGGTCATCCCATACAGAACAGATAAAGAAATGTCAGTCAATCACACAGTAACAATAAGATCACAAAATTTCTTATTGCCTGTATGGACATTTTAGTCCAGAAGCCTGAACCCATCTCCAGGTCTGCTTAAACATGTAAATTCAAGCCACTGAAACTATGCATGAACTCAAACTCTTATCTAGATTCGAAACATTCTGAGTGACCAGAGCACATGCAGCCCTCTGGGCTAGGAAGATTCTTCCTTGTAAACTGAATTACAACAGTGATTATTTACAATGTATATTTGGACTAAATGGCTTGTCTTCTGTAGCCCACAGCTAAAGGTGAGAGAAAGGGAGTGGGGGAATGCCATTTTACACAGTGACACCTTGGTTTTGAGAAGGAAGACAGGATTTGATCCCACAATTCAAAGAGACACAGAAATAATGCTTTTCAGACAGGATTTACCCAAATTTTCCCAACACCGTCCTGCTCAGATTGTTTCTATACAAGGCCGTCCCTTCTCAGGTATTATAGACACTGGGGTGGATGTCACAGTCATTGGCCGTTCCCAATGGCCCCCTGAATGGCCCATCGAGCAGTGTCCTAGTGTGGGGGGTAGGAGGAAAACAAGGTGCGCTGCAGAGCGCCTCTTTTCTAACGGCTGAACTTCCAGGCTCCAACCAACGAGACTATTTTAGACCTTATGTCCTTGATATTCATATTAACTTGCGGGGCCGAGATTTGTTGAGCCAGTTTGGGGCTACAGTCAGGATAACTGAGTGACCTGTTATCTCTATGGCTCTAACAGCTCTGCGGCTTACATGGTTGAGTGATTACTCTGTGTGGGTGGATCAGTGGCCTCTATCTGCTGATAAGCTTGCGGCTTTGCAAAGCCTTGTAAATGAACAATTACGGGCTGGGCATATTGAGCCCGCAACCAGAATACGCTGGGGTTTGTGATCCGGAAAAAAAAAAAAGAGAAAAAGAAAAAAAAGTGGTAAATGGTGCATGTTACATGATCTCAGGGCGGTTAACGCCTGCATTCAACCTATGGGACCGCTGCAATGCGGAACACCAAATCCAAATTTAATTCCTAATGATTTCCAGCTTTTTATTGTAGATCTAAAGGATTGCTTCTTTACCATCCCTCTGAGTAAAGCTGATCGACCTCGCTTCGCCTTTACCGTGCCTGTCCTTAATCATCAGGCCTCTCCTCCATGCGCAGAGCTGGCAGCGGTGATCCTGGCCTTCCGCTTGTTTCCAGATCGCCCCCTTAATCTAATTTCAGATTCTCACTATGTCTGTCGCCTGATCTCCAGCCTCCCTGGGGCCTAAGTGGCCCCACGCATTGACTCCAATCTTTTGGTATTATTCCTTACTTTACAGGCGCTATTGGAGCGACGTGTCCATGAGTATTATGCGGCCCATATATGTAGCCACACCTCTTTGGCCGGTTCCCTCGCTGAGGGCAATCAGCGTGCTGATCATGCTGTCCACCCCCTCTTCTCCGATCCTCTAGCTGGTGTTGGGAAAATGGATAAATCCTGTCTGAAAAGCATTACTTTTCTGTGTGCCTTTGCATTGTAGGATCAAATCCTGTCTTCCTTCTCAAACCAAGCTGTCATTGTTTAAAAGCATTCCCCCGCTCCTTTCTCTCACCTTTAGCTGTGGGCTACAGCAGACAAGCCATTTAGTCCAAATATACATTGTAAATAATCACTGTTGTAATTCAGTTTACATGGAAGAATCTTCCTAGCCCAGAGGGCTGCATGTGCCCTGGTCAATTCAGAATGTTTAGAATCTAGGTAGGAGTTTGAGTTCATGCATAGTTTCAGTGGCTTGAATTTACATGTGTAAGCAGTCCTGGAGATGGGTTCAGGCTTCTGAACTAAAGTGTCAATTAGAAATATTGTAATCTTATTGTTACAGTATGATTGACTGACATTTCTTTATCTTTCTGTATGTGATGACCTCAGAATCTTATTGTAATCTTTACATTCTGTCATCAATTGCCCTGTACCTGTATGTGACTGGGAGTGTATAAAAAGTCTGTATTTCTGTTGAAGCTTTGCAGTAGAGTTCACCTCTGCTCGCCTGGTAATGGCCTTATCGTGAGTCAACCGCGGGGCCTGGGATAGACAATAAAGCCACAGAGGTTCATAACGACTGATCTTTCCTACGACCCCGAGTTTTTTTTCCCTTCTCAAATTGAGATTCCGGGATTCTGACAATGGCCAGCACTATCTGGGGAGCTCACCCCTGGGTCTAAACTTTAGTTTAGAAGGCCTGTCAAAGGCATCTACTTAGAGTGAAATGTAACTTTTCTTTATGGTGTTGTGAAGTGTATCCAATCCCTTTCCTGTCCATATCAAAGAATCCAATCACCTTCCTGTGTATTGTATTCACTCCCCTTTTGTGTGTTCTCTATAACCCTAAGGAAATTACCATGGGATGTTCCTATTTTAGGCACCCATGGATCCATGCTTTCAATTGTAAAGAAACCTGTTTGCCCTGACAAGAAACTGATTCTGAGCCTATATTGCAGATCGGTGTGACATCATAAATCTCATGACATCATCTATTGGACCGATGCCAGGGTCTGTGAATTGGGTGCGCCCTGTAATCTATGCATCTTAGTATAAACAGAGTTGTCCCTGTCAGGACTGGTTGCATTTCATCCCCATCTCCTATCACATTTTGTCCCTTTCTCTACACTCTTGAATGTCTCTTGTCTTTTCTGACTGGGGGTTTCATTCTTTATAGCTGAAGAAATTATCTTCTGATGAATGAAGACAATTTGGACTCCTGATAAAATCGTCTTAGTCTGAAAGAGCAGGAAGTCTCACTGTTGCCCCTCTAACTGACTCAACTGACTGTCCCTGAAAAAGTTAATCATTTCCATGTTTACACAGAACAGTGAACAAGGACTGCAAGAGTTGTGGCCCAGTGGAGTCATGGAACAGTAGAGTTGGAAGGGGCCGGAGGGCCATCGGGTGCCACCACCTGCTCAGGCAGGACTCCCAAGTCAAATCACCCCTCTCGGATGGCCTATGCTTGGATGCTTCCAGTGAGGGGGAGTCCTCTAAGGACCCATGTTCTGAAAGCTTCTGGAGCATGGAGCATGCTGTCCTATGTAACTGCAGGGGGCCTGGGTGCTCTCACCATTAACATGCTGGGCTTCGAGGTGGGTCAGTTGTCTCTGCAGGTCCTGGTCGTCATTCTTGCCCTTGGTGAAGAGACTCTGACATCTCTCTGCTCCAGTAATGCAGGACTTGAAGTCAACGTGTGATCCACACATGAGGAATTTGGGATGAGGGAAACCAGTAGGTACAAACTGAATTGTGCTATAGTCTTAGACTCCCAGCAGTCTCCTGTAGTGGAGCCCTGAAGAATATACTCTCCCCAACCCAGTGTTCTATAGGTGTTTGGACCACAACTTCCATCATCCCCAGCCAGCACAACACTTGACCTCGCCAGCTGCTTTGAGAGGTTAGCATTGACCAAATCTCGGGTTTCAATCTGTGAGGAAATGAACACTCGGGTCAATGGGAAAGATCAAACGTTTGAACCTCTGCGGTGACCCAGTACCTGCAGCCACTAATGCTAATAGATTACTGGGTAGAGGCAAACTCAACGACAAAATCACAGCAAAATACAGACATTTTTATAACCTGGGAGTCACATATGCAAGACAGAGTATTAAGATAATGTTGGTACAACAGCATCTTACTGTCATTAGACATGACATAATGGTCAAAATTGATCAGGAATACTGGTAACAACAGGATGTAAATCATTACTAGTTGCTGTATTGATAGGTCAGTCCAGGAAATTCTTGATAGTTCAGGTCAGCCTGTGTGTCTGTTTGTCAAACATGCAACTGTGTACCCAGTGCTTTTTTTTGTCATAGAACGCACTGGAACGGAGTTCCGGCACCCTTTTTTCACAGATTTTCCAAGTTTAAAAAATAACTTTTGAAAATTTGATGTTTGGTCCACGTGGATTTGAATCACCCTGTCGAGTATAGCAGGTCAGTAGCAAAATAATTAAAACGGTGCCTGTGGGCTGTTTGTGTGTCGAATCGGTGCATGCATACTTCGTCCGCGCTGGTTGTGGTGGCGCTGCTCGGCTTGTGGTGCTGCTCGGCTTGTGGTTGGTCGTGTGGTCGCGCCAAGTGGTTACTGCATGCGGCGACCATTATGTTTCGTTACACAACTGACGTGTGTGGGTGTGTGTACAGTGATTGAGTGTGTTGGAAAGGTAAATAATTTCATGAGTTCCGGCATCTTTTTTCTTATAAAAAAAGCACCGTGTCTAACCATTCAGGAAATCTGGTTTGGCAATTACACTCGGCAGGGTCTTGCCTCTGTGGGCCTAGATGCTCAGGTGGGCCCATTCAGAAACAAATGGGCACCATTGTTTCAGTTTGCTGCTGAGAACACAGGTATTTCCTGGCTGATAGTGTTGGCCTCCAGCAGCTTCTCAGTCCAGCTAGGAATGCCATCTTCTTAAGGCAACAGCAACGCTAAACAGCAACCAGGCTGGGAATTCTGCTGCCTTGGGAGAAACAGGTGTAGATGTGATTTTATAACACAAAGATACATATAAGGGGTGTTTTTCCACCAGGATTTATCTGAAATTTCCCAACGTCATCAAAGGATACCAGCACAGGGAAAGCTAGGCTGGCACACTGAGCTGCACAATTAAAGGCAGCTTTGCCAGCCGTAAGACAGATCCCCAAATCCATGTAATGTGAAGATTTGTTTACCCCCAAAGATCATCCGGTCCTCTCACTTCCTGGCAAATAGATGGGGAAGAAATGGAGGTAGTGACAGATTTTATTTTCCTGGGCTCCAAGATCATGGCAGATGGGGACTGCAGCCAAGAAATTAAAAGACGCTTGCTTCTGGGGAGGAAAGCTATGGCAAATCTAGACAGCATACTAAAACGCAGAGACATCACCCTGCCAACAAAAGTGCGTATAGTCAAGGCTATGGTTTTCCCAGTTGCAATGTATGGCTGTGAAAACTGGACCATAAGGAAGGCCGAGTGCAAAAGCATTGAGGCCTTTGAGTTGTAGTGCTGGAGAAGACTCCTGTGCGTCCCTTGGACAGCAAGGCGATCAAACCGGTCAGTCCTAGAGGAGATCAACCCTGACTGCTCTTTAGAAGGCCAGATCCTGAAGATGAAGCTCAAATACTTTGGCCACCTAATGAGAAGGAAGGACTCCCTAGAGAAGAGCCTAATGCTGGGAACACTAGATGGCAAAAGAAGGAGGGGACAGCAGAGAATGAGGTGGCTGGATGGAGTCACTGAGGCGGTTGGTGTGAGCTTGAGTGGACTCCAGGGGATGGTGGAGGACAGGAAGGCCTGGAGACATGTTGTCCATGGGGTCGCGATGGGTCGCACCCAACTTCACGACTAACAACAACTACAAAAGATCACAGAAAAATGCACGTTTTCCAAATCTCTTCTTCTGGCAAGCAGCTGCCCCAGAGGAAAAAGAAAGGCATTTCTGGAACACATTTTCTTTTAAAATATTACTATTTAGCTAGGGCAAAAGGAGAGCCAGCGGGGGGAGGGGGGCGCCGCTTCTGGGCGTCACATGGAGACGGGGAGAGGCCTGTTCTCCCCTGCAGAGGAAGGCAGGACGCGCTCCAATGGAGCAAAGCTCAGGGCACCCAGGTTCAATTTGGATGCCAGGAAGCACTTCCTGACAGTCAGGACCCCGAGGGTATGGAATGGGCTTGCACGAGAGGTCGTTGAGGCCCCATCAGTGAGGGTGTTCAAAGACAGGCTGGACATGCACATGGTGGGCATGTCATGAGCGGAGCCGGCTGGTGCCGGAGGTCAGACTAGATGGCCCAGGAGGCCCCTTCTGACTCGCTCTGTTTCTATGTTTCTATGTTTCTTGGGGGAACCCCCCCCCCCCAATTTAAGCCCAGGGTTAAAATGAGAGCGGGGTGACTCCCGAGAGGGACACTGGCATTGGGGAAAGAGGCGAGGGTGGAGTGGGGACATCTCTTCCTGCTGCCCCCCCCCCCCGTACCAGCCATGCTCAGGGGGCCTCTGACTGCGCCGCCTCCAGGGGGCGTCCGGTGAGCGAGCAGTGCAGAGCTCCCTTGGGGCGCAGCGGAGGGGAGCAAAGCAGCGGAGGGGGGTTGCAAGCGGTGGAGCCCTGGCAGAAATGGGGGGGGGCTGCGCTTGGCTGGGACGGGCGCCCTGACTCCCGGGGGCTTTGGGGAGGGCGAGGAAGGGAGACCCCACATGCTAAGAGATGCTAATGTCGCAGCTAATTATTCTTAACATGTTCCAGGGATGATGGGTGCTGTGTGATTCTTTTCACCGATGCGTGTTTTAATTGATTTTTTTATGTGGTCATCAGGGTTCAGCTTTTATTTGCATTTTTATTGGGGGGAAAATCAGATATATTTGAGATATTCCATAGACGCCCCACCTATGGACTGCGCTCCCCAGAGAGGCTCGCCTGGAGCTGTCATTATTTGCTTTTCGGTGCCAGGCGAAGACCTTTTTATTTAAGTAATATTTTAATTGCTAGTTATTGATTTTATATTGTTATATTTATATATTATTGTTATATTTATATATTTTGTTATATAATTTGGTTGTTTATTTGTATATATTGTTATATTTATATATTTATATTTTTATAGTTAGATTCTGAGATGGGCCAGTTTTTAAATAGTGTATTGTGTTTTTAATTGTATTTTTCATTGTTGTTAGCCGCCCCGAAGGCTTTTTGCAAGGGTGCGGCATACAAATATGTAAAACAAACAAATAAATAAATATAAATGAAATGGATGAGTAACATGGTGACTTAAAAATATTCCAGGACAAAGTCAGACTAAAAAGAGAAACAAATCAAATGATTGTCTGATCTCTTTGCAGCTGGGGTGTGAAAGGGGACCCAGAAGTTGATCGCAATGCCAGGTAGGCCGGGCACGGACCAGAAATGGCCGGTGTTCAGATCCCCAATTCAGAGACGCACTGAGTGACCTTGTTCCAGGCACTCCCTCACGGCCCACCTCGCAAGGTTCTTGTGGGGATAAAGGAGTGAGAAGGACCATGAAGTAACTCAGGCCCTGTAGTGCGGGTGGTCAGCTGTCCATGGTGGCATTTTTCCCTCAGTGTGATCCCCCCACCATTTATTTATCATATTTATATCCTGCCTTTTCCTTTTCAAGGAACTCAAACATTCAAAAATAAATGTTTATTCCAGAATGGCTCCAGTATTGTATGCATTTGCACAGATATATATTTTTATATATGCTGACTTTGGAAGCTCAAGTGTCAGCAGTGGCGAGGAGCGCTTTCCACCAGCTTCGGCTGATCCATCAGCTGCGTCCCTTCCTGGAGTTCGACTGCCTGGCAACAGTGACACATGCGTTGGTGACTTCCCGGTTAGACTTCTGTAACGCGCTCTACGTGGGGCTACCCTTGAAGACGGTCCGGATACTTCAATTGATGCAGAATAGAGCTGCCAGGCTGCTGACGGGGACTGGGCGTGGTTCTCATATCACCCCAGTTCTCTGTCAGCTCCACTGGCTCCCTATTGAAGTCCGGGCCCAATTCAAGGTGTTGGTTCTTACCTAAAAATCCCTCAACGGCTTGGGTCCCGGTTACCTAAAGGAGCGCCTGCGACCATATATGCCCTCCCGCCCCTTATGATCAGCGACAGAGGCTCTCCTCCGGGAACCATCTGTGAGAGACATAAGGAGGGTGAGCACCCGGAGGAGGGCTTTCTCTGCGGTGGCGCCCCATCTGTGGAATGCGCTCCCCAGAGAGGCTCGCCTGGCGCCGTCGGTATTTACTTTTCAGCACCAGGCGAGGACCTTTTCATTCAAATGTTATTTTAATTGCTAATACTATTTATTTATTTTATTCTTTGGCCGGGGCGACTTAAATTTATATTGTTTCATATTGTATTTATTTATTTATGATTGTAAGCCGCCCCGAGGCTTCGGCGAATGGGGCGGCATAGAAGTTCTCTAAATAAATAAATAAATAAATAAATAAATAAATAAAATCTTTATGTGTTGGAAGCCGCCCTGAGGCTTATGCGAATGGGGCGGCATACAAGGGTTCCAAATAAATCAATAAGCTCAACGTGGCTTTCATAATGCACCTTTTCTTCTCCATCTTCTCCTTACAACAACAACCCGGCGAGGTAGGTTGGGTTGAGAATGTGTGCCTGGCCCATTGTCACCCAGCAAGCCCCATGGCGGAGCGGGGACTAGAACCCAGATCACCCAAGTTCCAGTTCTGTGCTATCTGGTTGGAATACTGGATAAGGGACTTGGGAGTTCTGGATTCCCATCCTCATTTGGCCGTGGGAGTTTGGGCCAGCCACTGGCTCTTCCCCTGCCCTACCTCCCAGGAGGTTGTGAGGACAACAGGGAGTGGGGAAGACTCATATTCCACGTCTTGGCTCTTATTGCAAGAGAGGAAAATGTAATAAATAAAATGTTTGGAGTTGAGCTCAGAAGTTCTACCACCCACTTGATCCCTCCCTCCCTCCCTCCCTCGCACACACACACACACACACACACCCATCTGTCCAGTCCACCATCTCTCTCTCTGCCCCTTCCTTCCCTTCTATAAAGGTAAAGGTAAAGGTTTCCCCTTGACATTAAGTAAGTCCAGTCATGCCTGACTCTTGGGGGTGGTGCTCATCTCATTTCCTAGCCGTTTGTCCGCAGACAGTCTCCATGGTCATGTGGCCGGCATGACGAAACACCAAAGTTCACAGAGCGCTGTTACCTGCCCACCAAAGTGGTACTTTTTTATCTACTTCATCTGCATGCTTTCGAACTGCAGGGTTGGCAGGAGCTGAGACGGAGCAACAGGAACTCGCCCCGTTGTGCAGATTCGAACCGGCGACCTTTCCATCTACCAGCCCAGCAGCACAGCGGTTTAAACCACTCCGCCACCTGCAGTCCCTTCCCTTCCATATTTATGCCCTTCTCTCTCTCTCTCCTCTGTCTCTCTTGGGGTCACGGCATGTGGGGAGGGCCACCCGGATTCAGGGGCAGTGCGGTTACGAGGATAACATGGAGAACCATGGAAGCCCCGTTGGGTTTGCCGCAAATGAAAAAAGTGGGGTATAACAACCGCGGCATCTCTGACGGTTAGCCATGCCGGTGTCGGGAAAATTGAGGTAAATCCTGGCAGAAAAGAGTTGCTTATGTGCCTTTGTGTTACAAAATGCCTGCGCTTCTTTCTTGGGAAGCACCCAAGAATTCCAGGCCAGGTTACTGGTTGGCATTTGCTGTTATTTGAAGAAGTGGGACCTGATGGCTTCCCCAAGAAGCTGCCAGGGCCCTTGTTTTTGCTGATCAGTAAGAGCTGATCAGGCTGCCAGGACAACAGCATTGTAATCACCCTCATTTGCATGCCAAGACCCACAGTAACCCTGTGTCTGAGTGATGGGTATGTTCATCTCCTGCCATTAAACACCATTACTCTGAGCCCCCCTGCAGACCCCTCACCTTCTTCTGTGTGCCCCTTATTTTGTCATCAGCTGCCCGGCCCATGTGATGGAGAGTCTATAAAACACTCTGTGTATGTTCTAAAACTTGTAGTTGGCGGTGGAGACCACTACCTGGGAGCATGCTGTCGTAAGTAACGGCAGGGAGGCTGGGCTTCAAGGCGATTCAATCTTCCCTGTGGGTCCTGGTGATTCATTCTTATTTATTTATTTATATTTAGTTATTTACATATTTGTATGCCGCCCCCATTGCAACCAAGCCTCGGGGCGGCTCACAGCATACAATATAAACGAGTTAAAATTATTTAAAACTGGCCCATCTCGAGATAGAGATTAAAATACAATAAATACAAATTATTAAATACAATAAATACAGATACGTTTAAACTAACAATTAAAATGACTTTTAAATAAAAAGGTCTTGGCCTTGCCATTAGGAAAGAGGCCCTGACACTACCCAGGGCAGATGGGAGTTGCAGTCCAAAGCAGCTTGAGGGCCTGCATTGTGGTACCTGTCTGGACAGCCTGACGGGAACATGCCTCGGGGGCCACCATTTTAGCACGGCTCTGGGCCTTCCGGAAGCTGATTTCTGCTCCACCCTCTGACGGTGGGCCTGTCTTGGGAAGGGACCCACTCACGGCCACTTGGGGAAACCAGCAAGCCTTCATTGTCCGTTCCTGTCGCAGCTCAGCCTGGTGCATGGACAATCCTGTAGGCAAACCCTGTGCTTTGGTCTCATGTGGTGAATTTTTAAAGATACGGTCAACCGTGTGAGGAAGCCCTATTAGCAATGACCTCCAACTTGTGCATCGCAGTTCCAATCCGGGTTGGACCCCCTGCTGGGCCTATTATTATTCCGGTGGGGCCTGTTTCTGGGTCTCTAGTTTGTATGGTGGTCTGTACGCTGCCTCACCCCCAGTTCCATCATTTACCTTTGCTACATTCCCAAAATGCCAGGCACTGCAGAATTCAGACAACATGATACCCCAGACTCCGTATTTGAGTGTGGGTTGTACTTGAATTGCGGGTTAGTGAGTTACCTGAGCTCAGCCATGATAACAACCTGTGTTTGTTAACCCACAGCTTGCAACCCAACAACAAATGATGAGCTCTCTTTGTGGGTTTTTTGATTAAGAAACCATGATTTGCTAGTGTAACTGGGTTCAGACAACAGGATAGTCCTGATATTACTATTACTACTAAATATGCATTAGATAGTCCTGATATTACTATTACTACTAAATATGCATTAGATAGTCCTGATATTTTTATTTTCTTTTTACATTACTATTATTTTATCATCATCATATTATCATTATCATTTCTATGCTGCCCCATAAATGAAGCTCTCTCAAGTTGTCACTGTAACTGCAGGAACAAAAAGATTTGAAAGCAAAACAGGTGTGCATTCCTTGCGTCAAAATTATACTTGGAAAACCAAACATTCCAGTAACATGTTTCCGTGATCAAACCATGAACTGGTCAAAATTTACTTCTGGCAATGTGGGAAAGGGGGTTGATCAGAGGTGGCCAGAAAGCAGGGGCTGCCCATGGAGAGGAAGGCAGCATTCCTGTGCATGTCCAGGCTGAAAAAAAAGTCCATCGGCTCCCCAAATTCCCCAGCCAACTGGTATGATTGATGAGGGAGTTGTGAGCCTAGTGACAAGGTGGCTGCGGATGGGCGGAAGTGTACGCTTAAAATTACGTGTTTGGAGATATAGCCCTGCTATTGAGCAGGACTCGTGGCTCTGTAATAACCTCACGGCCTCCTGATCAGACCCAGGGTGTTTTTTGCCGTCGGTGTCCTGCAGACGGCATCCGGTGTCACCAACAGTATCATTAGCCACGTCGGTAACAGTCTCCCCCCTTGGGGCCCGGCATCGCACCTGGATTCGTGCCATCGTGTCAGATCCCAAGACGGTTGGCACGCCCCCCCCCCCCCCGGCCTGGCTAAACCCCCGAGGCACAGGAGTTATTAACATGCTTCGGCCCCTGTGCTCCGTGCTGCCCCTGAATTGAACACATATGTTCTTTGTCCCCGAGGGAATCTTTAGGGAGCTGTTTGGAGAGGAAGAGAGGGATCGATTTGCCTTGATATTAATAATTACAGGAGGAAGGAGTGCCGCCCTGGCAACCTCCCAGATGCTGTGTGCGGCTTTGAGGTGCAGGTGCGGAGCGGGAGAAAAACATGTTTGTGAGAACTCATCGGCAAGAGTGCTGTATTCTCCTGGGTGTCAGCAAAGGGAATGGAACTGAACTTGGCAAACTTTTGCAAAGAAACTTTTGCACAAGCCAGGATCAAGACAGAGCGTTTTCAAGGATCTATCTGAGCGATCACGGAACGGCACGCTTGGTTTTTGTGCTTGGGGGTGACCCCATGTTGCTGCCCGGAGGTGACCAGCTTAGCCACTGCAAGGAATGACAATTCATGATCCTGCAATGAGGATTCATTGTGCTTTGTCACGGGATGAGCAAAGTCCACCAGCAGGAAGAATCCTGCGTCACACTGAAGCTCACATACCGCTTTGGGAAGGCGATTCGAATGCAGTAACGCAAACTTGGTCGATGTGTCCACCAAGTGCTTTCCCTTGCAGAGCTAACGGGGAGAGGGATTTAGGCTGAAACATCTGTGACTGATGGCACAACCCACGTCCCATTACCCCAATACCAGCACCACCAGTGATACCATCCAAGGAGCATGCAACCCGCTTTGCTACCTGACCCTTTGGGATGGTGCTGCTGACCTCGGAATCCCCCCTTCCCCCCTTTTGCCCTGCAGCTGTTGCGCTCGGCATCAGCCCTCCCCAAGCTTGTGTCTTCTCCATGTGCCAGACTGCAGCTCCCATCATCCCCAGCCAGCAGCCAAGATGGGTGTGGCAGTCCCAACACATGGAGAAGGCACGAGGTTGGGAAAGGCTGTCTTTGCTCTTATTTGCCAATGGACCTGGCTTGGCACAGGTTGGAATAGCAGGTTTCATACAGCAAAGCCTCCAGGCAAACTCGCAGGTCTGCCTGAGCTGTGCACACGTTGCCCTGTCCCTGAGTGAATTCATTGCCATGGGCACCCCTAAAGTGGACCCCAAAACACGAGAACATAAGCTGCTGGACTGATCTGCATTCAGTTCATGCAGTGCTAGACCAGATGCCTAGTGAGGAAGCTCACAGGCAGGACATGAAACGTGGCAGCAGCCTCTTGCCCATGTTCCCCAGCAACTGGTGTACACAGGCATCCTGGCTCTGATATTGGAGGCTGCATACGGCCATGAGGACTAGTAGCCACTGAAGGTGTTCTGCATGAACTTATCCAGTCCCTTTTTGTAGTGACCCAAACTGGTGGCCATCAGAAGACTGCATGGAAGGGAATTCCTTGGTTGAATGCTGCAGCCCCTCCTTTCTTCTGTCCTGAATTTCCCACCCATCAGCTTTATGGGATGACCCCTTTGGGCCCTAGGATTATGGAAGAGGGAGAAACATGTCCCCTGCGCCCCCTTTTCCACATCCTGTGCGATTCTGTACACCTGCGTCACGTCTCCCCTTGCTCTTTTTCCTAAATGTTGCAATCATTCCATGCAGAGGAATCAGTGCAGCCGCTGCCCTTTTCAATTGTACTTTTTGGGGGAAATGTGGAAAGGACAATACATTTCCAGGTGGGAAGATTGCTCCCTGCCCCTCCATCACCCCCCACCCCGGCCGGGAGATTCCTCAGTTGGGGAGATCACTCAGCTGAAAGCTGCCTGCCTGCCCATTCTGGGAGTCATTCCCCTGTTCCTCTCCTAGAGATGTGCCACAGCAGGGGCAAAATCCGTATTAGACATCATCAGGAAATGAACAGAAAATGAAGCCGCCAAGATCACACTCCCCTTATCATTATTTCCATATTTATTATTGTTATTACATTGCATTTATGTCCTGATTTTCTTCTTGCAAGGAACCTGAGGGGGGCTGCCCCACAGCAGCACATGTGGGGAGAGAAGCCATATAATTCTCATCCAACTACCTTTGTTTCCCCTGACTCAGCAAAGGAGGGGGAAAATGGTGGGGAAGGGGAAGGGGGCCATGTTCATTCCCCAGAAGCCCCTAACACACCAGCTGTATTCTGCAAGATACGGCGTCTGCCACTGGGTTGCCTCTGAAAAGTGGCATCTAACTGTGAGATGGGCCACTTCCATCCATGGGAGCTTTTCAGTGCCAGTTCTGGGTGGAAGCGGCCGTGTTTTTGCCATGGCAAATGTCTGTCGCTTGGTGCCAGGGAAGCCCCAGGTGACAAGGCTCACATGCGCTCCCTGCCTTTGCTGAATAGCAAAGCTATGTCCCAACTTGACCTAACACAAGGCGGCCTCAACTCTGATGTTAAACTGGCAGGGAATTTGTAGCTGCATCAGAGGAATGAAGCCGTACTGCTGCTTGTTCCATTCCGTTTAGTACAGTGGATGATGGAAAGAGTGGCAGTGCCGTGAAGGACAAGAGGGTGAGGTTTACATGAAATTTTTTTGCCACCATTTTTTGAAGGTTGTACAGAATTACACGACACAGGGATGTGGTTCTGCGCAAAAGCCTCCCTCATTCAAGGCAGCTCCTTTATTTTATACAATCGGGCTACTCAATAAGGAGGGGCCACAGTCAGGTTACTCAACAAACAGGAAAACAGGTATTGCCTCGGGTCACTGATCTATGTGACATTTGCTGCATGTTTGTTTAGCCAGACCATTCTGATCTTGTTATCAGTTGCCGCCTATTATACTGATAAAGCTGAGCGTGCAGGATGTGCAGAACCAAGGTAGGTGTGCCAGACCATTGACCCTGCTGACCTCGCTACAATTTTTCATAGCCTCCATGCAAGGCTGGAGCCAAGACGCAGTATTTTGCCAGTCACTGCCCGAGCTTGAAATTTTGATCTTGACCTCTTTCCTTCAGAAAGGGCAAGGAAGGCTGGTGCTTGAAGAGCGAATGAATGAAGCTGAGCCGCTTTGGCATGCAAAGTGGCAGGTGGGAGCATGAACAAGTTAAAAGTGTGCTTTGCTTTTCCTTTTTCCATCGAAGAGAAACCCCTTTTCTTTTTGATGGAGGGAACAGCTCACTCACTTGCTCTGAAGGAAGTTGTCCCTTAGTCCAGTGCCAAATGAGGCTGTGTGACTGGATTCAGACAACCCAAGAAAATACACTCAAGGGTTGAGTATTGGTTGACCATGGGCTGTTGAACCCTGGGTGACTGTTGTCTGAACCCAGCTGTGCTAACAAGCCATGGCCTGTAAACCATGAACCACCCATGAAGAGAATCCATGCTTTGTTCTTGAACTGTGAGCTGAGGGTTGCCAGGAATCAAGCTCCATGCACTGCACTAAAGCAGCATGCCTCACCTGATGCTCGGGGGGGGGGGGTAGGGTTAGTTGTGAAGGTCTCCCCAGGAAAGGAGCCTCCCGTGGCTGCTAGCAGTGTCTCCCTGCACCACCACGTGTGGCGGCCATTTGGGCAGCTGCACCTGATGCTGAAGGAGGCAGCTGTTGTGTAACTGTGTGTGTGTGTGGGGGGGGGGGGGTCTGCCAGCGTTTGAGGACTTCCTCTTGGCTCGGCTTGCTTCAGAAGACAAAAGGAAGTCTCTGAATGCTTGGAGGGATGGATTTCAACATGGCCTCTCCCAACACTCACGTACCGTATTTTTTGCTCTGTAAGACTCACTTGTTTCCCCCTCAACAGTAAGGGGAAATGTCTGTGCGTCTTATAGAGCGAATGTGTGTGTGCAGGAAGTCTGTCAGATGTGCAGCCCATGGGGAAGTGATGGGGAATGTGCCCGTGATTATGTGCCCATTTGATTCAGAATATTTTTTTTCTTGTCTTCCTCCTCTAAAAACTAGGCGCATCTTATGCTCAGGCACGTCTTATAGAGTGAAAAATACAGTAATCAAATACCATTGTACCAAGTGGACAGCGTGGCAAGATTTGAAGCAAATACCCTCATTCAGGACTTCAAGATGCAAACCCAATATTCATTATGTGTTATTTTTATTTATTAAATTTGATAATAGGCTGCACTACAGAGTTCTGCTAGCTTGCAGAAGTCACCTTGAACAGGCAGTTATACTCTGCTCATGGCTTTCTGAACTCACATAGTCACTTGGAGGCAATGTTAATTCACTATAGGCAACCAGATAGATACCTAAGACTATCCTTAACCTGGTGCCAACCAGAGATCATTGCCCAGCCTTACCATGCCGATGGAAGTTTCCGCCATAATTTAAGGCTTTATATATCTGGTCCCTTGTGTGAATTCTCTGCTCGTTATGCTGCTTTAGTCTACAAATATACTCTACTCTACATATCCATATGCTTTCTCTTGCATTAGCATCTTTTCCAATGAAGGAATGTGTCCTTCAAACTGAAGATCTTCCCACCTTTACGGGATTCCTCCCTGTGTGTATTCTCTGGTGAGAACGAAGGTGTATACTCTGGTGGAAGCTCAATCCACACTCTGAGCATTTATAGGGCTTCTCACGTGTGTGAATCCTTTGGTGAGAATTGAGGTGTGTGCTCTGATTGAAGCTCTTTCCACACTCTGAGCATTTATAGGGCTTCTCCTCTGTGTGAGTTCTCTGATGTCTTTTAAGGTGTGGGCTCTGATTGAAGCTCTTCCCACACTCTAAGCACTTGTAGGGCTTCTCCCCTGTGTGGATTCTCTGATGCACTTTAAGGATTCTGCTGTCGCTGAAACTCTTTCCACACTCAGAGCATTTATAGGGCTTCTCCTGTGTGTGAGTCCTTTGATGAACATTAAGGCTTTTTTTAACACTGAAACCCTTCCCACACTCAGTGCATTTGTAGGGCTTCTCCCGTGTGTGGATCCTTTGATGTCCTTTAAGGCTTTTACTATCATTGTACTTCTTTCCACACTCAGAGCACTTATAGGGCTTCTCCCCTGTGTGAATTGTTTGATGGGATTTCAGGATCATGCTTTGACTGAAACACTTCCCACACTCAGAACATTTATAGGGCTTTTCCTCCCTATGGGTTTTTTGATGTATCTTAAGGTTTCCACTATTGCTGAAACTTTTTCCACACTCAGAGCATTTACTGGGTTTCTCCCCTCTGTGAATTTTTTGATGTATTTTAAGGTTTCCATTATTGCTGAAACTCTTTCCACACTCTGTACATTTATATAGCTTCTCCCCTGTGTGAATTTTTTGATGCAATTTAAGAACCACACTTTGACTGAAACTCTTTCCACATTCAGAGCATTGATATGGCTTCTCACCTGTATGAATTCTTTGATGTCTTTTAAGATGTGTGCTATGGTTGAAACTCCTTCCACATTCTGGACATTTGTAGGGCTTCTCACCTGTGTGTATTCTTTGATGTTTACTAAGGTTTGAGCTCTGGCTGAATCTTTTTCCACACACAGAACATTTATAGGGCTTCTCCCCTGTATGGATCCGTTGATGTGCTTTAAGTTCTGGGCTGCGACTGAAGCTCTTTCCACACTCTGGGCATTTGTAGGGTTTCTCCCCTGTGTGGATTCTTTGATGTCTTTTAAGGTTTCTGCTATCGCTGAAATTCTTTCCACACACTGAGCATTTATAATGGTTCTTGGGAATGTCAAATTTCGGATGCCAACTAAAGTCTGAGTTGTGATTGAGCAGCTTTTCACACTCCAAGAACTTATATGTTTTTTCCTTTGTGTGAATTCTTTGATGTTTAGTAAAATATATCTCCTGACTGAAGCTCTTTCCACATTCAGAACATATCAGCAGTTTCTCCCCATTGTTTTCTTCATAACATTCCTCCAGTACTGGAATTTCATGAAAGTCAGTCCCTTCAAAAACAATAGATTTGTTTCCCCACTTCTGTTTTTCTTCAGCTTTTATTCTCAGCTCTTCATCCACTTCATTACTCTCCTGCTCGTCATCTGAAGGAATCAAAAGATAGTATAAGAACATATGAAGAGTAGGGCTGGATCCATCTGGTCTAGCATTCTGTTTACACAGTGGTCAACCCGATGCCCACATATTCCCACAAGCAGGACATGAGTGCAAAAGCACCTTCCCAACCATGGTCCCCAGCAACTGGTGTACAGAGGCAGACTGCCTCTAATACTGGAAAATCGTATTACCTTCAAATCAGTGAACAACCTCAGTGAATTACTTTTTTGAGAACTGGACTCCTGAACCAAGACCCTAAGACAGTGATGGCGAACCTTTTAGAGACCAAGTGCCCAAACTGCAACTCAGAACCCCAAGTGCCAACACTGCAATAAAACCTAACTTTACTGAGCACCAGTACAAGGGGGCAACGTCCCACTGACCACCAGCTTGTGGCCGGCCCTGAAAAAGGCATCTGAGTGCAATTTCTACCTTTCCTACCTTCTGCTAAAATCAGTCCAAGCAAATCCCTGCCAGCTCACTGACAGGCCATGCGAAAGCTCGGTGAGTCATGAGTGAGGTCATGAGTGGTGCCCTTAATCTTTCCGACTATGCAGATGGCTGCTGGGGCGATTGCCTGCCGCCAGAGAGGGCTCCGCATGCCCCTTTGGGCACGTGTGCCATAGGTTCGCCATCACTGCCCTAGGAATACCCCTGAAAACCACTCCTAGACAAAGGAGGCACCACTGTGAACAATCTATGATTGCTTGGACTTTCAGGGTGAGTATTCAAATCCCCATTTTATTCCAGCAGGTCGTACTGAGGAAGAAGGGAAGCAGGGTCATTCCACAAGACCTGCAGAAAGGCTTGCCTTTTAATGGTATTTATTACGCTTCCCTTCCCATCCCCTTTTTCTTGTGTGATATGTCTTTTTCAGTTGTAAGCCTGTGATCAGGAATGGTCTTGTTTAGCTGACTGGAGTACTTTAAATATATAACAAGTGCATCTATTTAGACACAAACTACTCCTTCCTTCCTTCCTTCCTTCCTTCCTTCCTTCCTTCCTTCCTTCCTTCCTTCCTTCCTTCCTTCCTTATTTTGCGATTTATATCCTGCCTTTTTCCTATAAGGGCTCAAGGCAGCTTACATCATCTCTCCGCCTCCATCTTATTCCCACAACAACAACCCTGTGAGGTAGGTTGGGCTGAGAGTCTGTGACTGGCCCAACGTCACCCAGTTGGCTTCATGGCTGAGCGGGGACTAGAACCCAGATCCTCTGAGTCCCAGTCCCACGCTTTTAACCACTACACCACACTGGCTCTCCTTCCCCAGAACCCACATCTGTTCTGCGGCCATTTCCCTGACAGATCTCTCAGGTGGGTGAGATCTCACCAGAATGCCTTGCCTGATAAGCTTGACCACCCCTCAGCACTAACCTGTTGATCTATCGCCTTCCTCAGAGCCTGCTACAAATGGATTTTCTTCTTCTTCCTGCCAGGAGATGAGGTCAGATCTGGGAACCGAGAGCCCTTTCAAAGACAGAACGAAAAAGAAATTACTCCTGGCACTTCTTACGGGACAAACATTTAGGGATCTGAAACCATCCCTACTTCCTGACAGTCCATTAGAGGTCCAAGAAAAACAGGAAGATCTTGGCACTCCTGTATGTAGGAATTCAACTGGGGGAGGAATGGTTACATGAATTTATACTCTTGGAACGCAGATTTTCAGAAGGTGTTTGCTGCTTGGCCACTATGCTCTGAAACCACACTAAAAATAGAGACAATGTACTTCTTGGACACATCTTTTGAAAAGACGCAGCCTCTCAGAAAATCCTTGGAAACCGAACTGGGAGTCTTCCTCCAAGGCTGAAGTGGCTCACGGAAGACCACCGAGGAAGCTTTGCTGAGGCTCCATGAACCTGCCAGCTCAGAATTCAAGGATGCATTTCACTGCAACTGTTAGGATTTTATATTTCCGTGCTGAGAGAGACGACCACATTTCTCTCGATAAACTGGAACACTGACCAGCCAAGCTTGTCCCTGGCAACACTCCCACAATGTACTGGTAAAAAGAAGGGCAGCAGTGGGGGTCAAATCAAAGCAGAGCTTTCCCTAGAAGCAAAACTGACAAAAGGGAGGCCGTCTTACTTCACTCAGGCCCATCACAAGAAGGCAAGACTCCCTGGAGAAGACCATCATGCTAGGGAACAGGAAAGCCAAAAGCAGCAGGAGAAAAGGAAGACCAAATATGAGAGGGATTGACTGTGTGAAGGAGGCCACAGGCTCAAATTCGGGAGCGCTGAGCATGGCTCTCATGAACAGCGCAGCTTGGAGGGCCTTTATTAATGTGATTGCAGAGGCCTGATGGCCCTTAACGACCACAAACATGCTTGAAATTTGAAAATGAATAAAATAAGAAGAAAAAGGAAGGCTGAACTTCAGCAAAAGAAATGCAACCAACAAGGAAATGTTGCCAGTGTGGCACAGTGGTTAAGAGCATGGGACTGGGACTCAGACGACCTGGGTTCAAGTCCCCGCTCGGCCATGGAGCCAACTGGGCGGCTTCAAGCCAGCCACAGACTCTCAGCCCAACCTACCTCACAGGGTTGTTGTTGTGGGGATATGATGGAGGCGGAGAATGATGTGAGCTGCCTTGAGCCCTTTGCAGGAAAAAGGCAGGATATAAATCGGAAAATGAATGAATGAATGAATGAATGAATGAAAGAAAAGGAAGGAAGGAAGGGAGGGAGGGAGGGAGGGAGGGAGGGAGCTGTTTTGTGGCAAAGTTTTTAAGCAAGTCTTGGGCACATCCATGCTTGGATATGAATATGAATTAATATATTAATTAGAGTTATATCCCACTCTTTTCCTGCAAGGAATCCAAGGCAGCTTAAGTGACCCTTCCCTCCACTTTACTCTTACAAGAACGCTTTAAGGCTGTCGCTCCAATAGGTACCTACCTGACCCCTAAGACTGGATACGAAGGCCCTTCTGACGGAGCCACTCTCCAAGGAGGTTAGGAGAATGGCAAGCAGAGGAGGGGCCTTCTCGGTGGCTGTGCCCCATTTATGGAACAGCTTTCCAAGAGCAGCTTGCCTGGCACCTTACTTACAATCTTTTCAGTGCCAGGCAAAACAATTTTATTCTCCAGGTATTTTAATAATCGATTTTAATAATAATGTGTTAATTTTAAACTTGGAATTAAAGGTTGCTATGCTTGAGATTTTAACTTGCACTGCTTTTAACTCTCCGGTTAAACGCTCAGCCACATACTGTATATTGGATTATACATTATTTTGTATATTAATTGCATATTGTTGTGGTTTGTGGTTGCTGGTGATGGTGGTTGTTGGTTTGGTTGCTTTGTTATGTTGTGTATATTGTTTTTGTCATTGTTTGTTTTTATGAGTTTTGCAAATCTGCTTAGAGAGTCTTGCTGGGCTATTGGTTAAGCGGATTATAAATTCAACTATATATAAATAAGGCAGGTTAGTTTGAATGTCAGTGACAGGCCCAAAGTCACTCCATCGTGAGCTTCATATGCGTGTGGGAATTATTATTATTATTATTATTACGATATTGCACTCTTATCCCTCCTCTTTCCTCCTGTGAGGAACCCAAGGTGGCCTATCCAGCTCTCTTTTATCCTCCAAATATTACCAATAGCCAAACCTCTCTGGGCGGTTCACAAAGACCAAAAATTAATTTGCATAATATAAAAACAGTTTAGCTACAAACACATACACCATGGGTCCTCAGACTGTGGCCAGTGGGACAGAAATGCCCACCATGGCCATCCATCCAGCCCACGCCGCCGTTCACTGCCCACACGCGCAAGCCGCCACCTGCCTCCCATACAGGCACTCGCCGCTGCCTCGCAGTGCAGGCGGGGAGGTGGTGGCTCGCTCGCTCGGAGATGCGTTTGGACTCGCTGGGAGATCTTCGAGTGAGCGAGCCAGTGCCGCGCGTGCCCGATGCTGCCTCGCGCGTGCCCGACGGCACCTCACCGGCCTGTGCCCCCAGGCAACCCCACCGCGATGGTCACCACAGCTTTTCAACTGGCCCCCTAATCAAATATTTTGAGGATCCCTGATGTACACAGATCAGACACACACATGTACATATCCAAACAAGGTCTCGTGACTTCATTAAAAGCCCATCCTCATCAAATTACATTTATACCTTAACTTTCTTCCTCTTGCAAGAAACTCAAGACAGTTTACAATGTTCCTTTCCTTTCCATTTTATCCCACAACAACAACCCTATGAGGTAGGTTGGGCTGAGAGTGAGTGCCTGGGCCAACGTCACCCAGTGAGCTCCATGGCCAAATGGGAGATGCGAATCCTGCCCTCCTGAGTCCAGTGCTCTCTCCCCGACCCCACACTGGAATTAGAACCCAGCCCTCCGGCTGTGCTGCCCCTTGGGGTCCCTCTTGGGGCTTTGCTGCGTTCCTGCTGCCGGAAGCTGGAGGCTGACCCGACGGCATAGGGCTGATCTTGCTTCAGAAGGCAAAGGGGGAGCCTTACCCAACGTGGCCGCGTCCCCGCGGCTCCACAGTTCCCTGCGGTTCCCTTCGGCCAAGCCCTCCGGCTGGGACCTAGCAGGGCCTCGTCTTCCGCCTGCTCTGTGAAATGCCGTGAAATGCACGGCCATCTCCTCGAAGGTCACCAGGCTCTGCAAGAAGCAGCGAACACGATGCGTTAGGGTCAGGGTCCCCACAGCAAAGCACCCACACAGTGCCCCTGCCTTGCTCTGGTCCCCTAACTGCGGAACCTGTGGGCTGAACTGAATCTGCCCACTCTCTGGCCCCGCAAATGGTTCAGCGTACAGGTTCCGCAGGTTTGGATTGCCCCGTAATCTGCCCTAACACCAAGTCTTACTCAGCCACACGCTGTCCTGAGATATTTATGTAAAGGACGGCATACAAAAGCTTTTAATAAATAATAAAAAGAATGGGTTTATGCTTCGGAATTCAGACCTGCCATCGCCAGGTACCTAGCTCCTTCCCTTAGCTTCATTTGTTTGCCTTCTGGGAAATGGGCGCTTCATGCCTGGCGGGAGCCATTGTGGCAGCCATTTTGTGAGCGTGCCCACAAAGCTCAAAGCGCTAAGTGCATCTACTGGTGCAAAAGGGTTGGCCTACAGAAAGTGAGCATGGAAGGCATGAAGGTGAGGCTCCCGAGTGTTTTTCCTGCAGGGAGCTGAGCCTTGTGGACAGTGTTCAAAGCCTTCCTCACGGGCAGTGGTCGAAGAAGGAAACGGAGACACTCCCTCCCGGGCCGGGGAGACGAGCAGGTAAAGAGGCACTCGGAACACACCTGGGCTCCCCGTACCTGTTCTGGCTGCACGGAAGCTGCTTCCATTCCACCACAGAGGGACGGTGGCCTAGAAGGCCCCCCAAGCACCATTTCACCATCTCCGAACGCTGTCCCATTTCCTAGGAAAAAGACAAAGGAAAGGTGGTTTATACCTGCTCACCCTTTTGCATTTTATTCCTTTAACAGCAGTTTTGAACTGCTCCTACTAAATAAATTCCTAAGTGATGTTCAAATCGAGTGTATTAGCAAAGGTAGGCAGCCAGCCAGGTGTCTACTGCCACGTTTTGCATTCCAACTTCCTGAATCCTTGACCTTGGCCATGCTTGCTGGGGCCCATGGGCATTGTGTTCCAAGCCATCTGGAAGGTTCCCAGTTGCCCATGCAGCACTGATGTCCCGAAAATGCCTGCTGGGAAATACAGTGGTGCCTCGGCTCACGAATGCCTCAGTTCATGACCGAATTGGGTCGCAAACAAAAATGTCCTAAAATTTTTGACTCGGGTTGCGAAGTCCACATTGGGTGGCGACCGCGATCGCGGCCATCTCCCCCCCACCACCCCAAGTGGGGAGACGGCCATGATCGTGCTGGGGCCGGGAGGGTGGGGAGATGGCCGAGATCGCGCCCGTCTTTCCTGCAAGAGAGCACCCACGTTCGCACCCATCTCTCCCCCCCCGCCCCCCCCAGCATGCCAGGATGATGGGCGCGTGCAGGGATGACGGGCGATTGCGGCCATGCTGGGAGGACAGGGAGATGGCCACGCTCATGCTCGGGGTGGGGTGGGGGGGGGAGATGGCCACGCTCGTGCTCGGGGTGGGGTGGGAGTTGGCCACGCTCGTGCTCGGGGTGGGGGGGGGAGATGGCCACGCTCGTGCTCGGGGTGGGGTGGGGGGGGAGATGGCCACGATCGTGCTCGGGGTGGGGTGGGGGGGGGAGATGGCCACACTCGTGCTCGGGGTGGGGTGGGGGGGGGAGATGGCCACGCTCGTGCTCGGGGTGGGGTGGGGTGGGGAGATGGCCACGCTCGTGCTCGGGGTGGGGTGGGGGGGGGGGAGATGGCCACGATCTTTGTTGTTCTTTGTCACTTTGCTTCACAGTTTTCTGATTTTAAAAAAATACCGTATTTTTTGCTCTATAACATGCACTTTTCCCCCCCTCAGAAGTAAGGGGAAATGTCTGTGCGTCTTACAGAGCGAATATGTGTGTGCAGTAAGTCTGTCAGATGTGCAGCCCATGGGGAAGTGATGGGGAATGTGCCTGTGATTATGTGCCCATTTGATTCAGAGTATTATTTTTCTTGGTTTCCTCCTCTAAAAACTAGGTGCGTCTTAGAGAGCGAAAAATACGGTAGTTACAGAACGGATGAACCTTATTTACATTGAACCTTACGGGGAAATTGAACTTGGCTCATGACCGATTTGGGTCACGACCAGAGTCCTGGAACGGATTAAGTTCGTGAGCCAAGGTACCCCTTTATTTATTGACATCAGCCCTGCAAACCCAGAATGACGGCACCTGCTCTGCAGAAAGCCTGGCTTCTGCACGGCGTAGGCTGCGCTTGGGCTTGACCTGAAAGCGGCAGTTTGTGCTGAATGCCGGGCAGGGCTGGTAAGGGGAGCTGCTTCCCCCCAGCAGCCACACCGGGGCCGGGAGAGCTATGCCGGCGCCCGATTGCTCCTGGGCCAGACTTTGGGACTGGATTACGGGGCCTAAGCAACGCAGGAGCAGGATGCTTCAGCGCCCGTCTGGTATCTGCTAGCCTTCCTCAGCAGCTGCTCCAGTCGGGAGTTAAGGGCCTGGGGGGCTGCCAGTCTCAGAGGACTCGGCCCTGAGGGCTGGTCATGCTTTCAGTCCAATCTCAAGGGCAGCCCCAAGTACCACACGGGGCAGGAACCCAACATGGAGTTGCCCATTTTTGTTCCTCTTCCACAGAGCTCTTGGGCAGCATGCAAAGTTAGAGATACGTCAAGCCTTCACTGACCTGGAAACCTCCAGTTATTTTGGACTCTGCTTTCCATCAGCCCTAACCAACGTGCTGAGCACTGCAGTCCAAATCACTGGCGGGGGGCAGCCCCAGGCTGGGGAACTGATGGTCACCAATTCGGATGGCTTTAAAAGTGGCATGCACAAAATCATGGAGAAGAGGAAGACTATCAGAGGTTACTAGTCCTCATGACTGTGTGGCACCTCTGGTTTCAGAATAGCATGAGCATGTGTTGCTGGGGAACATGGGCTCCTTATGAGCAGCTGCTGGGCCACTCTGCAAGCACAATGCCGGACTCTTGGCATGACTGAACATTTAGGAAGGCTGCCACAATCTATTGAAACAAACCTCTTTCTTTTAAAAGCAAACTTGTTAAGAGAACCTCCAGAGTTTCCTCCACTCAGCATGAGCCTCACAGCAGGTCTACTCGAGAGAAGGGGTCAGGGGGTCTCAAGGTGTCCTTACCCACGGTGATGACACCCCCATCGCCGCCCTGCAGGCTGCCCCTCAGCAGCAGCCTCCGTGTGGGGTCTGGGGACGTTTCTTCAGCCTCAGAGAAATCGGCGACCACTCCCAGTGGCTCCTGCACGTGCGACAGAAGCAGAGAGCCAAAGGGGGAAGGAGGATTGAGGATTAGCGCAGAAAAACGTGGGGCAGGCAAGGGGAGTGATGCATCCGTTTCTCTGCATTGCCTTCTAGGAGTATTCTACCTTCCCCGACGTTTCTTGGGCAGAGATGCTCAGAAACCCATGTGGACTGCAGCCGGTCCTCCAGAAAACGGCTCAAACTGGGCACCTCAAACTCCCTCCCTGTGTAAACACTGGAAACTCAGGCGCGTCCAGTGTTTACACAGCGGCTTTGGTGCCTTCGAATGTGAACCCTGTTCTGCTGGCTGGGGAAAGAGCTCCTCATCAAGGGAGCGCCGGGAACCCCTTCAAGAGCCTTGTGACCCCACAAGGAAGTCGTGAGCGGGTGGGGGGGCGGCACTCCAGACCTTAAGGGAGCCGGAAGTTCATCCCCTTTTCCTTGCCTCGCTGCCTTTCCCCCAAACAGTAACCCCTGGGTGATTCCCTGGCTTTCACCATTTTAAAATGCCTTTGCCAAGAGGTATTTGCCGGCAGTGACACTTCTACAACATGCCGGCAGTGCTGAAGGTCTGGCCCTTCCCTAACTGGAACTTTTTGGTGGGCTGGGACACCCCTTCCTTGGGTGACACCTGGAAAATAAGGCATGACTGCTGGGTATTTTCAGGTTGCTCCATATATGCTCAGCCCTCTGGAGCCTCCCGGGTAAAAATCCGTGTCTCTCACCTGCCCCTCTGCCTGCTTCTTGGCTTGCGCCTGATTCAGGAGGAATCCCTCTGCCAGGGCCACCGCCTGGGAGCTGGTCTCCGGCACGCATCCTCTGACCCACTGCTCCATCTTCGGAGGCAGGACGGTCAGGAACTGCTCCAGGATCACCAGGTCCAGGATCTGGGACTTGGTGTGCCTTTCTGGCTTCAGCCACTGATGGCAAAGGTCGTGGAGCCGGCTGCAGACCGCTCGGGGCCCCTCAGCCTCCTGGTAGACATACTCCCGGAAGCGCTGGCGCTGGACGTCCGTGCTAGGCTTGTCCTCCTCCAGGACCTTCTGCACTGACTTTTCCCAGCTCTCCCTGCTCTTCTCAGCAAGCAGGCCTGCCGCATCTTGCTCTTCCGCCTTGGCTGTCTGGGGCACCTCAGCATCCAGCAGGACCCGCAGGATCTCCTTGCTCTGCTGCCAGCTTCTTTCTGGAGGCGAGGACTTGCCAGATTTGGGGTGAAGGGGAGACCACATCTTGCAAAGGTCTTGAGTCCTCTTCTCTGGACCGATGATGTGACCTCAGCAGGAAGATGGCAGTGTACAAAGCACCCGATGATTCCGGGTTACAGCTGCAGCTTGTCCCTGCAGGGAAGGCAAGGAAACAGAAGGATTTAGTGGGACACTGAAGAAGATAAAACTACTAGTGCAATAGCACATTTGTATGGAACAACCATGCTAAAGATATTGCATGCATTCTGAAAAAGAATATTGCAGAGCCAGAAAAAGTGCAGAAGAGAGAACGTGAATGATCAAGGGGCTGGAGCAAGTCCCCTGTGAGGGAAGGTTGTAAAGCTGCGGTTGTTGAGACTAGAAAATGCTGAGCTTGAGGATACATGGCAGGATTATGGTGTGGAGAAAGTGGAGAGGACACTTCCCCCTTGCTCTTTCGTAATACTAGAACCGAAACGGGGTGTCCCATGAAGCTGATTGGTGGGAGATTCAGGACAGATGAAAGAAAGGAGGGCTTCGTCCCGTAGCACAATTAAACTATGGGATTCACTTCCATGCAATATAGTGAGGGCTATGAACTGGGATGGTTTTTGAAAGAGACTGGGCAAATTTCTGGAGAAGGGTGTAGTTCAGATGGCAGAGGCAAGACGCCTACCTACACCAGTTGCTGGGGAACATGGGTGGGAGGGTGCCGCTGACGGGTCTCTCTGGCTGGTCAGGATGCGGACAAAATGCCAGGAGAGATGGGCCCTTGGCCTGATCCTGATCCAGGATGGCTCCCCTTATGGTCCTCTGTGGGGGCACAGACCCACACTTCCTCCTTGCTTACGATCAGACGAGAGGATGTAGCACCGCCTTCCCCAACCAGATGCCCTCCGGAGGTGGTGGAATGCAGCCTGGCGGGAGGGGAATTCTGGGTGCTGCAGTCCAACACACATGGAGGGAGGCTGAGAACGGCACAGCTTGCCCTTTTGCAAAAAGTCACCCTTACTGAACAACTTGAGGTTTCCCACCTGTTCCAGAACCTGACGCCAATCAGCTGTTTGAAGGGCAAGAACGCAGAATTGCTCCCTGCTCCCTAATCTTCGTAGATCTCTCTCCTTTGTGCGCTCCCAGCCCCTGGCCTCTCTGCTTCTCTGTCCCACCCACTTTCCTCACCCCTCTCTCCCATCCCCATCCTTTGCCGGCTCTCTCTTCCTAGCTCCAACCTTGATCTTTCTTCCCCCCTCACCCCAGTTATCCCTTGCCTGCCTTCTAGCCTTGCTAGTTCTCCTCTACCCTGTTTTGGCCTCTGGTTTTCCGCCCACTAGCCTCACGCTCTCTCTCTCCTCTACCCATCTGCTGGTGCTCCCCTCTCCCTCCCAGCCCCTCGCCTCTTCCGACTAGCCATCCCACCTGGCCGCCCTTGTCTGCCCAGCCATAGTCTCCGTGGGAGCTATCTTGCGAGGATGCCCATTGCAGAATCTCAAATTCCCAATGCTCATTTGCCCACAAGGGTTGGGGAGCCATGACCCCCAGAAAACCTTCTCCCCAGGGCTTGCTCTCCTTGTGCCCTCCTGGCCACCACTACAGGGTCCACTCTGGCAAACGATCTGTCAGAGCATGTCTCTATTTATGTTACAAATGTGAACTGGTTGGAAACTATTTCAGTGCCATCTATTGTTCCCAGCATTAGGCTCTTCTCCAGGGAGTCCTTCCTTCTCATTAGGTGGTCAAAGTATTTGAGTTTCATTTTCACTATCTGGCCTTCTAAAGAGCAGTCAGGGTTGATCTCCTCTAGGACTGACCGGTTTGATTGTCTTGCAGTCCAAGGGACTCGCAGGAGTCTCCTCCAGCACCACAACTCAAAGGCCTCAATCCTTTTGCGCTCGACCTTCCTTATGGTCCAGTTTTCACAGCCATACATTGCAACTGGGAAAGCCATAGCCTTGACTATACATACTTTTGTTGGCAGGGTGATGTCTCTGCTTTTTACTATGCTGTCTAAATTTGCCATAGCTTTCCTCCCCAGGAGCAAGCGTCTTTTAATTTCTTGGCTGCAGTCCCCGTCTGAGTTGATTTTGGAACCCAGGAAAATTCATTTATTTAAATATCCTCCCCCTTTTTCTTTCCATGAACGCAAGGCAGTTTAGAAACATGGAAACATAGAAACAGAGCGAGTCAGAAGGGGCCTCCCGGGCCATCTAGTCTGACCTCCGGCACCAGCCGGCTCCGCTCACGACATGCCCACCATGTGCATGTCCAGCCTATCTTTGAACACCCTCACCGATGGGGCCTCAACGACCTCCTGTGGAAGCCCATTCCACGCCCTCGGGGTCCTAACTGTCAGGAAGTGCTTCCTGGCATCCAAATTGAACCTTGGCTCCCTGAGCTTTGCTCCATTGGAGCGCGTCCTGCCTTCCTCTGCAGGGGAGAACAGGCCTCTCCTCATCTCCATGTGACACCCCCTCACATGCCTGTATGTCTCCAACATATCCCCTCTGAGTCTCCTCTTCTCCAAGCTGAAGAGACCCAGTTCCCAGTTTGCAAAATCCTCCTTCTCATCAGCTTATCCTCAAAACAACAACCCTGCAAGGTAGGTTGGGATGAGTGTGAGCGCCTTGGCTGAGTGGGGAATAGAACGCAGATCTCTGGAGTCCCAGTCCTGTACTCGTAACCACTACCCCAAACTGTTATGTCCCGACTGCATTAATCTGATTGTATTAACCTGGTTTAAACAGCAAGAAACTTGTAGAAATCAGTGCGCATCAATTCCCTTTGAACGGCTTCAATAAGCCTCATGCGGGCTTTAGGTTGCCAGGTCTGTTCAGCTTCCTTCAACCCAGCCCTCCAGAGGTGCTGGGACTGTCTGGTTTTTGTCTCGTTTGACTGCCTCTCTGAAACCAACCCAAGTGGCTCACACACATTTCAAAACATAATACCCACAATGAAATTAAAACCATAACAAGCATCAAGAAGGCCAAGTTCTCCTGAATGTAGAGAGAGTCAGGGCTTGGTCAGAGGGAGACTGCTCTGTTTTAGGGACAACAGAGAAGTAGCCCTTTTCCTGAACTGGTTCTCACAGGTGCTTCTCTTGCTGCTCTTAATCATGAAACTGGTTCAGCCTGAGATTGGTGGTTCCTTTCAGGGCCGGGTCCAAAGCACTAAGGGTACAGTTCTGTGCAAGTGTAGACAGAAAAAGGTCTGTAATTTCTAGCACAGCTGGCTGGAGCACACCTGGAGTTGGACGGCTTTTTCTGTGCCTTTTGACCATAAAGATGAAAAACAACTCTCAAAGTGAGTCTGGAAAACTATTTTCTCTACTCCCAGCTGCTCAGTAGCATAGAGCCAATGTGGGACGGTGATTAGAGTGTTGAATCAAGCAATCTGGATTCTGATCCCCGCTCAGTCATGGAGCTCACTGGGTGACTTTGGGCCAAGTCACATACTCTCAGCCCAACCTACCTCACAGGGTTGCTGTTGTGGGATAAAATGGAAAGGAAAGGAACATTGTAAGCTGTCTTTTGTTCCTTGCAAGAGGAAGAAAGGCAAGGTATAAATGTAATTTGATGAGGATGGGCTTTTAATGAAGTCACGAGACCTTGTTTGGATATGAACATGTGTGTGTCTGATCTGTGTACATCAGAGGTCCTCAAAATATTTGAATAGGGGGCCAGCTGAAAGGCTGTGACCATCGCGAGCTGGTGAGGTGGGGTTGCCTGGGGGCGCAGACCAGTGAGTGCTGTTGGGCATGCGCAAGGCGGCATCGGGCACGCGCGGCAGTGGCTCGCTCGCTCGGAGATCTCCCAGCGAGTCCAAACCCATCTCCAAGCGAGCAAGCCACCACCTCCCCGCCTTCACCACCTCCCCGCGGGTGGCCAACAGCAGCATGGGCCGGATGGATGGCCATGGGGGGCCGTTTCCATCCCATGGGCTGTAGTTTGAGGACCCATGGTGTATATGTTTGTAGCCAAACTGTTTTTATATTACGCAAATTAATTTTGGTCTTTGTGAACTGCCCAGAGAGGTTTGGCTATTGGTAATATAGAAATGTAGTAAATGAAGCATAATTTATAATTAGATTTATATCCTTCTTTTTTTCATACAAAGAACTCAAAGCGGCTTGCATCATCCTGCTCCTGCTTGCTCTCAATCTTATCCCCACAACAACAACACTGTGAGGTAGGCTGGGCTGAGAGTCTGTGCCTGCCTCGAAGTCTGCCAGTTGGATCCATGGCTGAGCAAGGGCTAGAACCCGGATCGCCTGAGTCCCACTCCTGCCCTCTTAACCACTACTCTGCGTTGGCTCTCAGCAGATTAATCCATCTTGGGCTGGTATGATCACAGCAGAGAGCAGCAGTTAGCAGCCTGTTTGCCACATTTCGCAAGATTTGAAGCTTCTGGACAACTCTACAAGGGTAGCCCTTCCAGCAGTGTAACCACAATTTAATCAAGGCATGGATTGATTGACTGATTGATTGATTGATTTAAAGTATTTATATGCCGTCCTGTATATGCAAAAGCCTCAGGACAGCTCACATAGATAAAATACAATAAAATATAACATAGATACAATTATGGATGAAGGTTGCCAAAACAGACTCATTCAGGAGAGGTTGCAGTAGTGAAACCAAATGTCATTTCAATAGACTTGCTCCACAGCAGTGTTGTCAGCTGAAAAGTGTAGGACCAAGGAGCACACCCAAGCTATAAACCAGATCCTACAGGTGGAACTCTACCCCATTCCTAAATGGGTCAAATCTTAGTTCCAAATCAGTCAACGGTACCCTTGTTTTGTCTGAGATTCGGCCTCAGTTTAAGTTTGAATTTAAGCCTCATCCGGCCCAGCACTGAGCTTTGGTGACTGTTTCTTTGTGTCAAGTCACAAAGTGCAATAGGAATTAATGGCATCAGCATATTAATAGAATAATAACCGGTGCCTGGCTGAGGTAATGGGCTAGATGAGGGCCAATAAACTGAGACTCAATCCAGGTAAGACAGAGGTCCTGTTGGTGGGTGCTTCAGGTTTTCAGGTAAGTGATTTTGGTCCTGTCCTGGACGGGGTAGCACTGCCTCCAAAGAACAGCTTGGGAGTGCTCCTTGCCCCAGATCTATCCCTGGAAATCCAGGTGACGCCGTGGCATGGAGCGCCTTCCTCCAGCTTTGGCTGGTTCAATAGCTGCATCCTTACCTGGACGAGCACTGCCTAGCAATGGCAATTCAAGCCCTGGTAACTTCCCGGTTAAACCGCTGTGCTGCTGGGCTGGTTGATCGAAAGGTCGCCAGTTCGAATCTGCACACGGGGTGAGCTCCCGTGCACCGTCCCAGCTCCTGCCAACCTTGCAGTTCGAAAGCATGCAAATGCAAGTAGATAAAAAGGTACCACTTCGGTGGGCAGGTAACAGCGTTCCGTGCACTTTGGTGTTTAGTCATGCCGGCCACACGACCACGGAGACTGTCTGCGGACAAACGCTGGCTCCCTCGGCTAGGAAACGGAGATGAGCACCGCCCCCTAGAGTCAGGCATGACTGGACGTAACGTCAAGGGGAAACCTTTACCTTTACTTTAACTTCCCGGTGGGATTTCTGTAACGCGCTCTATGTGGGGATGCCCTTGAAAACGGTCCAGATACTTCAATTGGTACAAAATAGAGCTGCCAGGCTGCTGACAGGGCCCGGTCGTTATTCTCATATAACGCCGGTCCTCTATCAGCTACACTGGCTCCCAGTTGAAGTCCGGGCCCAATTCAAGGTGCAGGTATTAACCTATAAAGCCCTAAATGGTTTAGGTCCAGCATACCTGAAGGATCGCCTCCTCCCCTATATGCCCTCACATCCCTTAAGATCGGCGGGGGAGTCCTTGCTCCAGGAACCCTCCTTGAAGGAAGTATGGGGGGTGTCTACCCAGAGGAGGGCCTTCTCCGCAGTGGCACCCAGACTATGGAATGTGCTGCCCGGAGAGGTCTGCCTGGCACCGATGTTATACCCCTTCTGGCACCAGGTAAAGACCTTTTCATTCAACCATCATTTTAATAATCAAGGGTTTTAGATGTTTTAAGATTTTTTTTCTTTTTCCTTTCTCCATTTTCTATTTTTTTCCCTCCCTTTCTTTTCTAAGTTATGATGTGTTGTTTTATATCGCTTTAATAATTGAGGTTTTATTATGGCACCATTGCAATTTTATATTGTGTAAGCCGTCCTGAGTGCTTGGCAGAAAGACGGAATATAAATGCTGGCAATAAATAAATAAATAAATATTTTTAAATCCTTACTTTTTTTTTTTCCTTTTTGCAAGGTATCCAAGGATGCATATTTCATCTGTGTGCTCTTTTTAAAAACATCCTAACCCTGAGGTTGCTTAGGAGAAAGTCAGCGATGGGCCAAAGTTGCCCAGTGACCTTCATGGCCAGAATGGGGATGTCAACCTAGATCTCCTGCATCCCAGCCCTATAGTAAAATCATCAAAACACAACTGGCCAAATATTGGGGGCATTTCACTCCAAGGCGCCAGACAACCTCCCAGCAGTTTCATGCAGGGGATGAATAGCAGAATGAAATGGAAGCATAGAAACAGAGCAAGTCAGAAGGGGCCTCCCGGGCCATCTAGTCTGACCCCAGGCTCCACCCAGCTCCACTCATGACATGCCTACCATGTGCATGTCCAGCCTATCCTTGTACACCCTCACCGATGGAGCTTCAACCACTGCCAGAAGGGACCCTACAGGCCAGTGGCAACAGCGCCAAACAGTAATCCCCCAGCACCAGTTCCTGGATATGTTAGCTGTCCAGAGATGATGCTAATAGTTGTCCAGAGACGTTAGTAATTGGACGGCATACAAATTTTATAAATAACTAAGACCAGGACAGCAGCTCCTATCATCCCCAGCCAGCACAGTGCTGGGTCCCATCTTCTAGAAAGTGAAATGTTAGGATCCTAACTCCTCATTTGGGTTGTCTCCCATTCCTCCAACTCAGACTTGGATGGATTGCACTTGAATCCAGCAAAAAAAAAAAAAGAGAAAAGGTCTCCAACGCACGTTCAGTTGACCGGCAATCCTTGCTCCAGGCTGACCTGACTTTGCTCTAGGTGTAGGTGCAGCACTTGATGTGCAGGTGGGGCAGCCCACCTGGGAACCGCATGCGGCCCCCTTGGCTTTGGCAATGGGGGAAAGGGGCGATGGGAACACAGTCAGCGAAACGAAATGCCATGCATTCAAATACAATCGGCCTGCAGGCCTCGCTCTGCGCTGTCTTGAGCGGCGGTCTTTGTTCCTTGCCTGGCAGGGGCTGCTGGGTCCTGTGCCCCCTCCCCGTCCCCCGCCCCACTTGCAGCGCGGAGGAAGGAAGCCCCGCGAGCAGCCCCAAGACGCGGGGCTCCGGGAGGGCCCCCCGATGGGTCCTGTGCGCCCCCCCGGGGGAATCTCCCCTGCGGGCTCTTTGGGGTGGGGGCCCTTCCTCCCCCCGGCTGCCGCCTCCCCTCCCCCCCGTGCCGCCCCCTCCCGGGCGGAGCTGTCCTGCCCCTCGCGGGCCCCCGGCCCCCCGGCACCCTCCGCACTCACCCACCGGGCCCTTCGGAGGAGGAGTCGCGGGGGGAGAGGGGCGTGTGGGGCGAGGGGGGCCAGGGGAGGAGGGGAGCCGGAAGTGGGCGTTCCAGGGCCTCTCCAGGCAGCTGGACTCGCTCGCCTTAACCCTGCGCTGGCCGCGCCGGCCTCTCCTTGTCCCCGGCCGGAAAAAGGAGGCCGGCCGCGCGCGTGGATCTGCCCTGCTGCCCCGGCGCTCCTTGCAGTCTTCGCTCGTGCACCAGGCCGGACGGACGGACGGACGGACAGACAGACAGAGCCCTGCCGCGGCTGATCTTGAACCCGGACAGGCACCGCACGGCACCTTCCTCTCTGATCACAAGTTCCACCATCCCCGAGTCGCGGACCAGGCGTTGCGAAGGCGTAATTCGGCTCCCCACAACTTGGCACCCACCGGGGGCGTTGGGCTGCAACGCCCATCAACCCCCCATGCTGGCTGGGGATGATGAGCGTGGCAGCCCGGCATCTGTGGAGGAAGGCAGCAGGTTGGGGGAAGGGTGGGCTAGTTAAGTAATCTGAAACTGCCATTCCTAGATTCAGAGGAAGTGAAGAAAGAAGCCCTTTTCTCTCTTTCTCGGGGCTAAAACCCAGAGGGGTCTCCCCCTGAAGCTGATGTCTGGGCACTTCAGGACAGATCAAAGGAGGGTCTTCAGACAGCATGGAGTGAAACTATGGGCGTCACCTCCAGATGCAGCGGTGGCCAGCAATTTCGACAGCTTTATGGAAACATTTGTGGAGAAGGAGACCATCCGGAGCTACTAGTCCTGACTGCTATACACTGGCTCGGGTATCACAGGCAGTATGGTGGGGAGCATGGGCTAGAGGGGGCTGTTGCCTGCATGTGGGTTTCCCAGCATAGCTGCATGGCTGGACCAGCTCGACCCCTGGCCTGAAGCACCAAGGTCCTTTTGGTGTTGTCATGGCAATGACAATACTCGCCATAACACGTAAATGTGGGTTTTCTATGTGCTCAGCCTTTCTCTCCCCCAGTTCCAGTTCTGTTAGCTCCACTCCAGTTCCTTGGGAAAGTTGGTAAGGGATGTTGAGAGGCAGTGTGGTGTAGTGGTTAAGAGGGCAGGAGTGGGATATGGGAGATCCAGATTCTAGTCCCCCCTCAGCCATGGAGCTCACAGGGTACAAGACTCTCAGCTCAACCTACCTCCCAGGGTTGTTGTGAAGATAAGTTTGAGAAGAGGAGAAATATGAAAACTGCCTTGTGTTCCTTGAAAGGAGAAATGGTTGGATATAATTTATTTATTTATTTATTTATTTATTTATATCCTGCCTTTTTCCTACAAAGGGCTCAAGGCAGCTTACATCTTTCTCCTCCTCCATCTTATCCTCACAACAACAACCCTGTGAGGTAGGCTGGGCTGAGAGTCTGTGACTGGCCCAAAGTCACCCAGTTGGCTCCATGGCTGAGCGGGGACTAGAACCCCGATCGTCTGAGTCCCAGTCCCGCACTCTTAACCACTACACCACACTGGCTCTCTCACTAAATCCAATATATAGAGGCAGGTGGCGCAGTGGTTTAAACCGCTGTGCTGCTGGGCTGGTTGATTGAAAGGTCGCCGATTCGAATCTGCACAACGGGATGAGTTCCCGTTGCTCTGTCCCTGCTCCTGCCAACCTGCAGTTTGAAAGCATGCAAATGCAGGTAGATAAAAAGGTACCACTTTGGTGGGCAGGTAACAGTGCTCCGTGAACTTGGGTGTTTCGTCA
Organism: Varanus salvator macromaculatus; assembly: GCA_023646645.1. Taxonomy (NCBI): domain Eukaryota; kingdom Metazoa; phylum Chordata; class Lepidosauria; order Squamata; family Varanidae; genus Varanus; species Varanus salvator. The sequence goes on from JAIXND010000811.1 coordinate 323,985, forward strand.
TGCTGGCCACATGACCACGGAGACTGCCTGCGGACAAGTGCTGGCTCCCTCGGCCAGGAAACGGAGATGAGCACCACCGCCTAGAGTCAGGCATGGCTGGACTTAATGTCAAGGGGAAACCTTTACCTTTAAATGAGGGTCTGAGAAAACTGGAACAGGCAGGAGAGATGGCTCTCCACTGGAGTGACTGTGGAAGACTTAGGAGAAGAAAACTGGACAGGAGGGAGTGGATGGGACTGAGGAGGGCTATTAAACTTGATGGTATTGCAGTGGCTCAAACTCTTGTTGCAAATTATGGAGAATTCTCCATTCTCCAATAAGTCAAAAAGTTTTAAAAACTATGTCACTGAAAACTGGAGCTTCTCAATGCACAATATCACTTGGAATGCAGGTGAATTTCAGAGCAGGGAACTGGGTGGGAAGAAAGCCCTGAGGAGCATGGACACCCCAGCAAGATGCATGGGGCAGTGATGAGGGTGCTAGAAGGCAGCATACCCAACCTGCCCCCCCCCCCATTTGGCTTCCAGACCATGCGGGTTGAGGCTGAGAGGAGCCGAAACCCTGAAGATTCAGAGGGTCCCCAGTCCCCAAAGACGGCTTTTTTGCATTTGAATTGTCCTGCAAGGTTCTTCTTCCAGGTGGATTGTTTTTCCAAACCAAGGAGGAACAGAGTGGTGGGTTTCTGGGTGAGGATAGGTGGTGTCCGTCTTTTGATACCGGACACTGCCTAATTCTTGCGGTTGTCTGTTTTCATTCCCTCAGGAGAAGCTCATCTGGGAACATTTGGTTTTGCTCTTGAAGGATCTGCTGGTAACTTTATTTATTTATTTATTTATTCCTTCACATATGTATCTGCTGCCTATAAATGCCAAAGACCTTCCTAGGCAGCTTCCAAGTAACAACATATTAATACTTATTAAAACAGTTAAAAGACTAAAACATTAAAACATCAGCAATTAAAAATATAAAAATGGCCACCAGCTTTCATAAGGGCTAAATATTCCTTTTTTTTTTTTTTTTTAGGTATGTCTTTGCCGTGACCAGGAAAGGACTCACTGGCCAAGTGATGCTAAGCTGGGGCCACTTTGCACGGTTCTGCCCCTGTGAATGGACAAGGAGATCCACTGACTTACCTGGGAGCTGGCTTGGACACAGAGAACATGGATGTTCCAGGCTTGGCAGGAGTGGAAGCAGGCAGAGGCCCTTGTGTCATTCAGCTTGCGAGCAGTGGGGGATTCTGGGTGACGGCCATGCAGAATATCTGGTATCGGGACAGCACTGGCTCAGATGCAGAGCACCGGCACATGAGAGAAGCTTGCTGCCAGGAGGCCACAGGTCCCTGGGATGACTCCACAAACTCTGCTGTCAGTGGTTGAAGTCGGAAAAGCACACGAAAGCTCAGATGCTGGACCTGGTGGTCCTGAAGCAGTTGCCGACTGTCCTTTGGCCGGAGATGGAGAACTGGGTCAGGGAATGTGGACCGCAGACCAGTTCCCAGGCAGTGGGCCTGGCAGAAGGGTTTCCTCCTGAGCCAGGTGGAAGACAGAAAGCAGGCAGAGGAGCAGGTGAGAGGGTTTTATCCAGATGGATCCATGAAGGGGTGGCAGAGAAAATGCACATAAGGATGGCTAAACTGTTCTTGTTTGCTGCAGTTCTCTGAGGGACAAATGGGGAGATTTTACAGCTTCCTTGTTGCTGCCTACACTTCCGGGAAACCATTCCCTGGATGTGGATAGATCAGGGAGGTGGGCAGGTCTGCAGGGAGAGAAAACGTCAAGACTGCTCTGGCTATCTCTGCTCTTACAGGTAAATGGGCTGATAACAGAAGTGGCCACTGAGGCAGGGGGAGCTGTTATGGACGCCAGACTGAGGTAGCTCTTTATGAAGTTCTTGCAGGAATGTGATGGGGCCAGCCCTTCGCTGGGTGTGTGAACAGGGCATATGTCAACTTGATCTTCATCTCCTGATCTTACAACCCCTCACAAGCCAACCCAAAATCCACAGTGTCTGGATTCAGGCTTCACAATAATCCATACTCAACGGTTGAGAGTTGGTTGTCGTAGAACCATGGGCTTTTAGAATGTGTGTTCTTGTGTTGTCTGAACTCAGCAGCACTTACAAACCATGGTTTGTTAAATATGAATAACCCATGAAGAGATCCCATGGTTTGTTGTTGGGTTGTTAAATATGGGTTGTTCATGGTTAACAAACCATGGCTTATTATCATGGCTGGGTTTGGACAATAACCCATGTTTCAACAACAGCTCGTGGTTAGTAACAACCCACACCCAATCCATCCTCAGCTCTGAAGCAGCCTTTAGTAAGACAACCTTTGTGAGGCAAAGATGCCACAAAAAAAAAAATCCAAGCGTTGTTATGACAACCAGCGTGGTGTTAGGTTGCAGGTTGATTTTATGTTTTCAAAAATGGAAGCTCAACAGTTGCCTGTTATTTTCTTCTTCCTGCTGGTACCTGAAATTTTCATTTTGTCCAGCAGACCCCAGTTTGGACATCAGCGAATCCTCCATCAGACTGACTACAACACCCATCATCCTTTACTATTTACCCCTCTCCCTCAGCCAATCTGCTTTTCATATTCTTTGCCTGGCAAAGAAATCTGGTGTCTTTGAACACCTGATTTTTGGTGATCTTTAAGAAATGAATTATACTATATGGAGTCTGACGTTCTTTGTGTCTGTCCCTGGAAACTGTGGACTAGTTTTACCCTTATCTGCAGCACTGATACCTAACCTCTGTTTATAAATGAGCTTCATTGCAATAATTTAATACATTCCTAGCTCTAACGCATAACTTTAAATTTTAGCCAAAATGCCTGCTTATAAGAAGCTGCTAAAATGCATATAAACATATTTTTATCACATTTCTGCTGACATTTTAGAGCAATGAAATGCTTAAAGCAACCTATATAAAAGCAAAGACTGAGACAGTAAGAATAATACTAAAAATAATAAGCAACCTCACGGTCACTTCAAAAGCCCCTTCCTCCCTGAGTTTCCAAAACTCTCGCCAAGCCTGCAAGGTCGTTGTCGTTGGATCTCTCACTAAATCAGGTTCTTGGTCAACTTACTTTTCCTTTATTCTCACCAGTTTGCTTTCTGAGAAATGAATGTCTCATGACTGGCCGTTCCCCCATGGCAGCCATTTTGGGAATGGGCCAGCTCTCCCACGGCTGCCTTTTTGTAGGAGCATCGAGGGCACTCTCCAAAATCCAGATGTTCCCGCCAGCCCAAAGGGGCTGGGAGCTCGTGCTCCACATCTCTCCCCACACATCGATGTGGGCCTGAAAGAGACCCCCTCTTTCCTTTGCATCGGTCAGAGAGGCCTTCTAGGAAGGCTTTGAACACAACTGCGGACGCTCCGGATTAAGAACCGCAGCTCTGCATTGCCTTTCTCATTTGTCCCTGTCTTGCCGTCATCCAGAGTCTGGTGTCCTTCCAGGAATAGCTGTGCATTTTGCAGAGGAGGGGTGGGCCCTGCCAGATCCAGACCAGAGGGCTCCGCCCAGGGAGGTCAAGTAGGAAAATGATGGGAATTGGATCTCTCTGGGCAAGGCTGCCCCGTGGTCTTGGCTGACCGAGATGGAAAACAGGGATTACGGTGATGTTTTGTCCATAGCAAGGGGTTATGTGAGTCTCGCAGAGGATTTATTTATTTAGCGTATGGCATACATAGCCAGGGAGTCCCCAGTGTTTTACACACGGTAGATGTCCTGGCAGCCAGCAGTTGCACTGGTGCACCACTGGGGGGCGATCTAGCTTCACCCCTGCTGGCCAGCGATGCTTTTGGGGAAGTCAGCTCTCCCGGGGCTTTCCTGCGCGGATCCTTCCCGAACAGATCCAGGCAGATCCAGTGCCGGTTCTTGCTTCCACACAAACGTAGCCCGCTTTTCCCACCGGAGAATGGAGGTCCCTATTTATCTACCCGCAGATGGTATACTTTCCAACTTCTGGGTGGGCAGAAACTAGGGATGAGCGGTGGGACTCATCCCATCTTGCAGCGCTGGGATTGAACTGCTGGAGTTCCAAACATTTCTGGCTGGCAGTTCTGGCGTCATTAAGCTGCTTTGCCTCAGTGGCCCCTCACTGAGGATAATCGTACTTGTGCCATGGTTCTGGGGGCACTATTTGCATATTTTTGTTTATTTACTAACTTATTTAATATCTTTCTGTATCTATTAGCCAAAACTCTTTGGGCAGTGGTACCTAGAAGTATGAAGTGCTAGGAGGAGGCAAAAAAAGGAAAAATGAGAACCATTTTTGTCCTCTTCAACACAATTTGCCCATCACTGTGTCTGTCCTTGTTTTGGAGCCAGAGTGAGACTTTGCTCTGTTCTTCAGCATTGGATGATGTCTGAGGAGCACTTGAATACACCAGCCGAATTATTTAGCTCTTTTAAATGTTACATGTTTCAGTTTTGTTATCGGTCACCTTGAGACTTGTTTGAGGAAGGCATATAAGAAATACAGAGAATTAGTGTTATTACGTTGCCTTTATATCACATCTTTTTTTCTTTTGTGAGGAACGCAAGGCAGCTTACAGGCATTATGCTAATAGGTGGCTTTTATACAAATTTAATAAATAAATAGCTCTACTTCACCCTCACAAAAACAACCCTGTGAGGTAGGTTGGACTGGGAGCGAGTGACTGGCTCAAAGTCACCCAGGGAGTTTCATGGCTGAGTGGGGCCTGGAAGCTGGATCTGCCAGTATCACTCTAACCATCCCTCCACACTGGCTCTCATGATAAGAATATGGGTAATTTGAAGAATTCCCTGGTAGACCAGCCTTCAGGTTAAATGCTGCACATTGGATTCTTGAGAGGCCCATCAGAGAAATAGCTGGAAAGATGGGTTGTTTTGTTCCAAGTTGTGAAAGGGACCTCGTTGACTGAAAGCTGGGTGACTGCAGACTGAACATGAGTCAGCAGTGTGATGCGGTGGTCAAGAGGGCGAACGCCACCCTTGGTTGCATAACCAGAAGTGTGGCTTCTAGATCGAGAGAGGTATTACTATCACTCTACACAACTCTGGTGCACCCTCAGCTGGAGGATTGTGTTCAGTTTTGGGCCCCTCGTTACAGGAAGGATATAGCCAGGTTAGAGTCAGTGCAGCGCAGGGCCACAAGGATGGTGGCCGGTTTGCAGAGGATGAGGCCAGACTGAGGGAACTGGGTCTCTCTTCAGCCTGGAGAAGATGAGACTCAGAGGGGATCTGTTGGCGACATATGTGAGGGGGTGTCACATGGAGGTGGGTAGAGGCCTGTTCTCCCCTGCAGAGAAAGGCAGGATGCGCTCCAATGGAGCGAAGCTCAGGGAACCAAGGTTCAACTTGGATGCCAGGTAGTACTTCCTGATGGTTAGAACCCCGAGGGTGTGGAATGGGCTTCCACAGGAGGTGCTGAGGCTCCATCGGTGTGGGTGTTGAAGGATAGGCTGGACATGCACATGGTGGGCATGTCATGAGCTGGCTGGAGCCACAGGTCAGACTAGATGGCCCGGGAGACCCCTTCTGACTTGCTCTGTTTCTGTGTTTCTAAGTTTGGAGGAAATGTTAAGGCAATACCAAAAGGCCCTTCTTCAGACAGTGCCCTATAGCTCTCAGCAACCCATGGCTGGCTGGGTGGAGCTCCAACTCCTCTAGAAGGCACGGGCTCCCGGAAGGCTTGTCTACTCCAGTTGGGGGAGCTCTGCAAGGCTTCAGCTGACGCTCTTCCTTTTGCTGCCGCTTTGAGCTGCTTCAGCTGGAGATCGTGGGTGCAAACTGTGACTGGAGATGTGCAGAGCATTTAAAGCATCTCTGAACCATGTCAGACCGGCTTCCAGGTAATGTACATCAGCAGAGACTATTGAATGGGTGTGTTCACGTGACACATCTCTGTATGGCTGTATGTTTTCCACGATCTGTCCAAGAGATGCTCAAGTGGTTTCCACATCATCGTGGTTTCTATCTTCCCCTCTCTGTCCTCCCTCTGTTGGCATGCATCCCATCAGCACCTGTTCCTGAAATTCATTCCCAAGAGGCATCACTTCCTGCTTGTGTCACCTGCCTCCTCCTCACTGGTCAACACTGGTCAGACGGGATGGCTGGAGCAGCTCCTGCCGTTTCTACTCTTTCCAGGGAACTCTGCGGTAGTTGCATAACAGGACTGTGGTTTCCTGGTTCAGACAACAGGAAAAGCTATGATGGTATGCAGAAACCACAGAACAAACTGTATTGTGGTTTCGAAAGAGCAGACTTAATATCGAAATACCGCAGAAGGGTTCAGATATCACGAGAGACCGAAAATGGTAAAAAAAATGCGTGGCGCATGAACCCAGCTGCTTCATCTTCCAAAAGAAGAATTTTCTATTCTGTTTTCCACCTAGCAGTGAATTGGCTTTGTTTTCCGATTTTGTGGGCTTCCCTTCTCTTGACCACAACATGCCTCTCTCTACTCCTGACGGGGAGGGAAAACGGTAAAGGAGACAAACAGTAGAGGAGGAAAACTGAAAGAAAGCAGAAATTGAGGAAGACATCTGTGTTTCCTGAAGGCACCAACTTCATTGAATATCCCCAAGAAAACAAAACAAGTATCTTCTATAAGTATGCAGAAATTGCAACTTTCCAATCAAGTCTTGCCACACATCAAAGAGTTTATACTGAAGGGAAGTCGTACAAGTGCACTGGATGTGGAAAGAGCTTCCGTCAAAGCAGAACTCCGACTTCACATCAAAGAACCCACACTGGGGAAAAGCCTTATACCTCGGCTCGGTGCTTTGGCTCACATATGCCTCAGTTCACGACCAAATCAGGTCGCGAACAGAAATTTCACAAAAAAATTTTGCCACAGGTCACAAACTCTGCATCGGGTGACGATCACGAGCGCACCTGCCGTCCCTGCAGGGACGTGATCACGGTCGTGGGGGCGGGGGGAGATGGCTGCATTCATTCTGGGGGGGAGATGGCTGTGATTGCGCTCCTACAGGGTGTTCCCTGCCCAAGCGCATCTGTGCCTGCCTCCCCCCTCACACGCACCCACGATCGCCCCCGTCTCCCCCCCCCACTCCCCCGCATGATCGCTGGAGGGGGGGGAGGAGATGGCCGTGATCTTTGTTGTTCTTTGTCACTGCTTCAAATTTTTGTGAGTGAAAAAAATAGTTGCAGAACGGATTAACCTTATTTACACTGACCCTTATGGGGAAATTTGACCTGGCTCATGACCGATTTGGGGCACGACCAGAGTTCTGCAATGGATTGAGTTCGTGAGCAGGGGTACCACTGCATATGTTCAGAATGTGGAAAGGGCTTTAGGCAAAATACTCATCACTCTCAACATTGAAAAATTCACACTGGGGAAAACCTGCATCAGTGTGCAGAGTGTGGGAAGAGCTTTGGTGAGCACAGTGGCCTCTGTATACATGACCGTATCCACACAGAAGAGAAACCTTGCACCTGCTTAGGGTGTGGAAGGAAGTTCAGGGGTGGCAGCATTCTTAGAAGCATAGAAACATAGAAACAGAGCGAGTCAGAAGGGGTTTCCCGGGTCATCTAGTCTGACTCCCAGCTCCAGCCAGCTCCGCTCACAACATGCCCACCATGTGCATGTCCAGCCTTAGGTCACATAAAAGGAATGCGCATGGGAAAACCTGCCTGAATGCTCCGAATGTGGGAAAGGCTTCAATCCCAATATAATCAAGGAGTGTCCACAGGGCAAATAGCTTACGAATGCTTGCGGAAGGGTTTCCTCCAGAGGAAAAGTTAAGGCGACATCAAAGAATGCACACTGAGAAAAATAGCTATGATCAGAGTGTGGGAAGCCAGTGTGGGGACAAACCTCTGGACTAGTCAGACCTTTGGTCAGATCCAGCTGGATTCCTCTTATGTTCAATCCTCTTTAGCCAAAAGAAACTCCACCAAAGTGGGAAGCTGTGTATATAATTAGAATTAGATATTATTTTGTACTTGCTGTCTGTTGGCAGGGGGTGTTTGGTATTACTTGGCAAGTTCATGTTGGTTAAGGGGTCATTCTTTTTTTCCTGTTGTTTCCCGCTGTATTCATTTATTTATTTTTCTTAGGGTTTTTAATTAATTTTTTTAAAACACAAATTTCACCCAAATGAAAAGAAAGGAAAGAATCTTCCTGAAATTTACATGGAGTGTTATCCTATGTTCTTTCAGTAACATGTGGGGACCCTAAGATTATTTGGAGACCCAGCACTAAGTGTTGGGGCTCCAGAAGCAGAAGCCCTGCCTCACAGCACAGTGTCAAGGGCTGAGCAGCCCGGTATGTAAACAAGCCACACTTCCAAGAGCAATAAAGCTAAAGTCCTTTATTGCTAATTGTCTACAAGATTTACATCACTATAGATAAGCTCCCTAATAGCGATCCTTGCTGAGCAGATGTTAACCCTCTAATGGCTTCTCTTCTCAAGCCCAGGTGGGATCACTCTCCCAAGTCACACCTTTCCTCCCTTTTCCACATCAGCTGTTCATATCTGCGTGAAATTCGTCCGGCTTCCAGAATCCCCACAGTGTCCTCTGTTTCAGGCTCCTGGAGATCTGCATCAGAGGTGGAGGAGGTAGCTTGTTCTGCCTCCTTCCGAGTAGAACTTGTGGCTTCCTCTTTCTCAAGACTCTCTGGCTTTATTAAAGGTTCAGATATTTGCTCAACATGTTGCGAGTCAGAGGAGGACGCAGCAGCTGACTCAGCTGTCCCTGTGCTGGGTTGTGGGATCAACTCTTGGACACTGCTTGTCAAGTGCAAGTCCTCCTCACGAGACACTGCTTCTGTCGGGGCTTCATGCACGACACACAGAAAGAGCCATGCTGGCTGGCTCCCCCAAATTGGCCATCTAGATAAAACAGACGCCAATAGGTGCAAAGATCTCGGTCACCAAATTTTGGAGCTGTATGTGCTGAAAGCATCCCGAGGCACTCAGTTCATCGTGTTATTGGAAGCATTTTCCTTTCCAGCATTGTGAGATCAGTCAGTAATCTGTCAAAAGGGCAGGGAAAATCCACCTATGTTATTTTTTGATAAGCTCCACACAGCAGGTAAATAATGTAGAAGAACACAGGCATCACTAAATCTTAAAAGAACATTCTGTTGGGTTTATTCATACAATGACCTTCAGCTTAAAGAAGCTACCACATTTGAAGCCAAAACAGGAAGAAATGAATGCTTAGGGCCATGTTACTCCCAGCAGTTAGCTGAGGGAGACAAGCTCATTAAAAAGAAGTTACAGAGCTCCATAGATACAGCATAAGTGTTACTGCGCTCAGCCCCACAACAGCAAGTGAGAACCCGGGTGGACCCCAGACCCAAGCCAAAGGAGCCAGAGATGAGCCAGAGAGCCAGAAATAGTTTTGTTCCAGTGCACTTTAGAATAAATGCTCCTTGGGAGGAAAGCTATGGCAAATCTAGACAGCATACTAAAAAGCAGAGACATCACCCTGCCAACAAAAGTGCGTATAGTCAAGGCTATGGTTTTCCCAGTTGCAATGTATGGCAGTGAAAACTGGACCGTAAGGAAGGCCGAGTGCAAAAGGATTGAGGCCTTTGAGTTGTGGTGCTGGTGGAGACTCCTGTGCGTCCCTTGGACAGCAAGGCGATCAAACCGGTCAGTCCTAGAGGAGATCAACCCCGACTGCCCTTTAGAAGGCCAGATCCTGAAGATGAAACTCAACTACTTTGGCCACCTAATGAGAATGAAGGACTCCCTGAAGAAGAGCCTGATGCTGGGAACAATAGATGGCAAAAGAAGAAGGGGGCGGCAGAGGATGAGGTGGCTGGATGGAGTCACTGAAGCAGTTGGTGTGAGCTTGAGTGGACTCCGGGGGATGGTGGAGGAAGGAAGGCCTGGAGGAGTTTTGTCCATGGGGTCACGATGGGTTGGACACGACTTTGCGACTAACAACAACAAAATTAGAGCCTAGAAAGTTGCACTCCAGTACATGTGTTTTATACCCTACATAAGCAATCAGATCACCTAATACATATCTAACACATGAATACATCAGTGTCTGCACCCCTCCCACTGCTGTTAGCTTCAGAGAGTCCTTTCTTCTGCCAAGGACCGGACATTTCCCATCTCTATTAGCTGATTGAGATTCACACAGGCTTGCCATGTTTTTACTCCCTGCATAGTTGCAATTTTTATGGAGGCTAAAACTCTCCCTTTGGTCACTGTTTTTGAGGTCAGGGTAGCTTGTAAGCTGTGGGTTACACAAAGTTAATGTTCTTATCCCTTCTGAGGCAAGAAATTCAATGTGGCTGTGGTGTTTTTGTTATGTGGCCTCCCTATGGCCAACTACTTTTGGGGTGTTTTGGGGTGCTGCCATTGCTAACAGATTTTTTCCTGAATAAGGTAAACCCTAAGGTCCACAAACCCTTCTGACATGTATGTGAGAACAGCGGTTTATGGATAAGGCAGGTTAAGATCACTGAATTCCCTCTTCCATTTGTCTGTGTATTGTGCTTATTCTCAGATACTTACCATATTTTTTGCTCTGTAAGACACACTTTTCCCCCCTTCAAAAGTAAGCGGAAATGTCTGTGCGTCTTACAGAGCGAATCTGTGTGTGCAGTAAGTCTGTCAGATGTGCAGCCCATGGGGAAGTGATGGGGAATGTGCCTGTGATTATGTGCCCGTTTGATTCGGAGTATTTTTTTTCTTGTTTTCCTCCTCTAAAAACTAAGTGTGTCTTATGCTCAGGCGCGTCTTATAGAGCGAAAAATACGGTAAATTTTCCTATGAATTGTGAGTCAATGTAACTGTATAACCTCAGGCAATTGTTCAAATCGCGGAGGCATTTCTGAACCTGCAAACGCAGCTGGGCAAAACCAAGATTCCAGAAAAAGTTGCAATTATATATGCTGCCACGCCAGCTGCCCCCTAGTTTATTTTGGGGGACTGAGCCAATTCAGCTGCCAGGAATCGACAGAATAGGGTTCACTCGGCCATCGGGGAATGCAGTTGTAAAATAAAGCGAGCTCCTCGGCTCTCCACTGGTTAAACGGACTGAGCTCTGCTTCCTAGAGCGGCGAAAACCTTTAAAAGAAGGTGGTGCTTGAGAGGGCGGAAGTGGCCCCGCTGAGGTGTTTTTGGGGAGGCGGGATTGGCCGCTGAGAGCGGCGAGGGCAGGACAAAGAGGTAAAGGTGCGGGGTGGGGGTAAGGGACTAATTCGGGGTTCTTTTGGAAGCGTTGCTGGGCAAAAGAGGGGAAGCCCTCCACTCCCTCGTTAGCATCATGAGCGGGTGCGATGGGGGGCTGACCCACGCAATGCACGTGCAAAGTGGGACGCAGCCAGCTCCGGGGGTCCGCCGTGCAAGACTCTTGGGTACCTCCCGAGGGGGCACCAGGGCTGGATGGATGGGAGCGGCGAGGCGCTCCCTATCCCCAAAGGGGGAAGAACCCCCCATCCCCCCCAACCTGCAGAGCTGCGTTGCCTTGGGGCACCAGCGCTGGAGGGGAGCCGCTTTCACTCCCTTCGGATTCAATTCTAGGCATGCTTAAAGAGGAGCAAGGAAAGTCCTACAACTCCCAGCGTGCTGCAGGCTGCCTAGGCAACTTGGGTTGCCTGAACGTGCATTGGATTGTCATCGGAAAAGAGCCTTGTTGGTTTGCCTCCTGCTAGCCAAAAGGAGATGGCTGGCACCAGGCTCTTCCGTGCTGATTAGCAAGGCTTTTACATAGTGCGACACCTACAAACGGTTGCAGTGGTGATTCGATACTGGTGAAAGCCAGTGTGATGTGGTGGTTGGACAGGGGGTTTAGACGACCTGGGTTCTAGTCCTCACTGAGCCTCATGGAGCAACTGGGTGCCTTTGGGCAAGTCACAGACTCTTGGCCCAACCTGCCTCGCAGGGCTGTTGTGAGGATAAGATTAAGAGTGGGAGGAAAATGATGTGAGCCACTGACTCACATCATGATGTGAGCCGCTGGCCACCGACTGACTACCCAAACCAATGAGGGGGTGGCCAGACTGGCCACTGGCAGCCGGGGGACAAGCAAGCAGAGCCCTGGCATTAAGGGGCTCTGCCAATCAGCCTCCATGCAGAAACGAGCACTTCCTCCTGTTTTGGGGCTTGGATTTTGCAGCGCGGAATCTGGCTGGCCCAAAGTAGTGGGCCCTGTTGGCACGACCAATGTGGCCCTCGGATTTGGTGCGTTTGGTGTTTAGGGGCTGAGGGAGCGGGGGCTGCAAGAGGAGAAAGGGAGGGCTATACATACATTGCAATAATAATAGAAACCATAGAACTGGAGAAAGCAGCCATGCCCTCCAGCATAGGATATGGTTTTCTTAGGACAGCTCTGCTTGTGCATTTGGGATCGTCTTCCCTAGAGCGTTGGAAGGGCCCAGAAGGCCATGGGGTCGAAGCCCCTGCTCCGCGCAGGACTCCAGGGTCAAGCATCCCGAACACAGGGAGGCCCAGCCGCACCTTGAATGCCTTCGGGGGTTGCGCAGCTGTCTCCCCGCTGGAAAAGGTCGTGCGAAAGGGTCGCAGCCGGGGCGGAGGACGGCGCTCCGGTTCCTGGGAGGCGGACGAGGGGGGGGGGGGGCGCCCGGCGGGACGCGAGGAGCGGGCGATGCAAAGAGGTGAGGGGGCCACGCTGTGAGGGGGCGGAGGGGCGGGGAGGGAAGAGCCCCCCGCGGCTCCCTTCCAGGCCTCGGGGCCGATCCGCGCCACGAACTGCGGGGCCCCCTTTGCAGAGCCTCCCTCCTCTCAAGTCCCCCCCCCCCGGCCGTCCTCTCGGGGTCCGACGGTGGGGGGGGGTGAGAGGGAGGAGAAGCGCCCCAGCCACAAAGCCCGCCGCCCCATCCCTTCTTCCCGAGGCGTGGCTTCGCTTGCCCCCCCCCCCGGCCCCATGGGGGGCAGCGATGCCCTTGCTGCGGTGGGGGTGAAAGGGCTGGTTGCAGAGACCACAGCCCGGCTGATTGTGGCGAGGAGGGGGGCAGAGGCAGGGAAAGCGCCCCCCCCATTGCCAAGCGTGCAAGGAAGTGTTTTTCCTGCTCCCCCCACCCCCCGTCTTTGCTGCTTTCATTATTTCTGACGCATCTATTTTGTACTCCTCTGCCCACTCCAGCGTTACATTAGTTTTAAGTCAGCCGTCGTAGAAATAGGATTGTGGAGAGGCAGGGCAGCCCTTGACCTGAAACAAAGAAATATGCCTTCCCTTTCTGTTGTGGTTCACTAACAAAATACCCCCTTCCCATGGTAGACAGTTACTGTGCTTGGAGGCTCTACATATTTTTGTTGTTACGTGCCATCAAGTTGCCTGCGGCTCATGGAGACCCCGTGAATGAAGGCCCTCCAGATGCTATGTCCTTGACATTCAAGGCTGTGGCTCTCTCCATGGAGCCAAGATGTGGCATCTTTGGGCTTTCCCTTCTTCTGTCTCTGACTTCCCCCAGCACTGTCTTCTCCGGGGAGTCTTGATTTCTCACAATGCGCTCAAAGTACAACTGCCTCATCGTCGTTGATTTTGCTTCTACGGAAATCTCTGCCTTGATTCGCTCCAGGAAGCTGTACCCGCAGGGATGTGACTAGATAAACCCAGCATTGCTGGTGTCACCGATTAAGGTGGGCTGAGAGATGCTGGGCACATTCGCACAACCTCTTAACCAAACCTGCAATCGATCAGGGTGGCTTGGTTGTGTGCACCGCTGTGTGTTGTTAACTCCCTCCTGGGTCCTCCTGGGTGTCCCGGGAGCTCTGTGGGCAGAATGAATTGCTTCCCTGCCATGAAAATTTTGAACTTTCCGTGATTCCCCACTTCCTTTAACCATATGTGTTTGTTTATTTTGAGAGCACAATCCGTCTTTTGACAGCCATGAGTAATCCATTCAAGGGCCCCAACAGCATCCTGGCGGGCCTGCCTGTCATTGCCCAACTTTTTCTATAACTCCTTTTGTTTCCTGAAAGTTTGGCAAATATTTGCATTTTTTTTGTAAAAAAAATTATTTTTCTGTGTTTGCACAGCTGCAACCTGTTGGTTTTGTATGGGATCCAAGACAGAAATTGGTAAATTGTGCAAGGTGAGGGGGCAGTCATGTGCAGCAGATTTGCCTGTTGGCAAAATCAAGCTGGTGCCCACCCACCTCGAAGGCAGCCGGCAAGTGTTTCTTCCCAGCCAAAGATTTGGTTGGTGTCTGTCATTATCTTCTATTTATATCCCACCATTTCTCCTCTTGAAAGGAACCCAAGACACCTTCTGCAGTCTTTCTCCTTTCCATTTAACCTCAAAACAACAGCCCTGCAAGGCAGATTAGACTGAAGGTCTGTGGCTGGCCCAGAGTCACCCAGTGGGCTCCGTGGCTCAGTGAGGACTAGAACCCTGATCTCCTGAGTCCCACTCTTAACCACTTTGCCACACTGGCAATCCCACGCTTCCTACATCTGACTCCAGTTAAAGGTGCTTTTAACGGGGTGGTGTGAGGTTGCTGAATGGAATACATGGCTGTGTATGCCCCAGATGAGCCTCCCCCTCAACCACCCCACTAATTGCTCATTCAGTGCCTGCTTTTAAAGTGACCCACAGTTTTGACAGCTACTTGTCCAAACTCCTTTTCCCTAGGGAAAAACAGAATGTTGGTGCGGACTTTTGCACCTAGAGGCTCAGGAAAAAAAATACAAAACGCGCACTAGTTTTCTGGGCTGGGTGCCTGGTGCAGTGGAGCATTTATATGGAGAGAGATGATTTTGCAGCAAGGGGAATATAAATCCCAAAGCGACCACTTTCCACTTTTAATGCTGCCTTGTTTTTTTGGTTTCCTCTGGCAGATTGTCTTTGGACAGCTCTCAAGAGAGACTCAAGACGGAAAAGAAATACCTGCAGATTCTTCGGGACGTCTGTGGTTGGTGTTTGTTATAAACACTCTTTCCTTTCCGTCGGAAGAGAAAAATATTCCAGGCATGCAGAGAGTCCTTTTTAAAACTTTATTGCAATGAAGGGAACAGAAAGGAATGGTTTCCTTTCCCATTTTTCTGTTCACCTGAGCACATGAACCCTGCTCCCGACATGTTCACACACCCCTTTTGATCCCTGCTCCCGGCCGCTTGGTCCCTCCTCCTTTCCCCTAATTGGCTAATAGGGTACTGAGAGTTGCACTCTTTCCGCCCCACACTGCCCCAACACCGGCCCTTCTTCCCAATCCCTCCCTGCCCCTGGTGGGCTTCAATGGGCTCATTTTGCTCTGCCCAGTCTGTCAATAACCAATCAGGAAGTATTTGGCCCTCCTGCCTGTGTGCCAGTGTCCCCATGCCTTGTGCCATCTGATTTTGGCCCCTCCCCTCCTTTGGGCTAAGTAATTTTCTTTGTTACCTTTTTAAATCTTTTACTCCCTTGTTTCAAATCATCCTTTCACACCTATCAGTGTTCAAGTGGGTAGCTGCATTCCGAGGTATTGTCCCAGCTGAGGCTTCAAATCGGCAGTTGTGCAACTATGTCTAAAAGGAAAAATGGTGCTGCTTGGAACTTTAAAAGGGCTGTCAGAACAGGGATTGTGATCTCCAAAACAGGGAAAGGGGGAAAAAAATACATAGGAAGGCCAGTGTGACTCACAATTGCAGCTGAGCTGGGGAGGGACAATTTATCCCTCCCACAATGACCCCTGGGAGGACCAAGGGAGTAAGAGGGACCAACCGTCCATGGTGAACCTGGTTGTTTGTTGGGCTGACCGTGGGCTGTTTTACCCACCCGCAGGGTCTTCTTCCCTGTGCAGATGACACAACATGGGAACATATTCCCTGGTTTGCAGCAATGTCAGAACACTCTCTTCTGCCGACCACCCCGTTTTGCAGGCATTGCAAACACCCTGCATTACGGTCAACACTGGGCTGAGGCAGAAGAGAAGGGTTTAGAAGACAGGCACTTAAAACTGCTCTGTACTTGTTTCTTCCTGAAAAGAGTCAGTGGCAGGTTGCTGGAAAAAAGCATCACAGATGGTCCAGCGCACACCCTCATGGGCGACACACACTCCACGGGCCTCTCCCGCAGCGAGCCGACATCCTCTCACCATGGTCTCCCACTGCTCTCGTTCCCGGTCTCCTTTCTGCTTTCGGCTCCTGCTTCCTTCCTCGCTTGCTTGCCAGCGAGCAGGGATGCCAGGCATCTGCCCCTCTTCCCTCTCAGCCCCACTGTGGTCCCAGTCAAAGCGAGGGGCAGGTGAACATTCAAGTTGCCCTGGAGGAGAACTGCCCAGACCAGGGGTCGGCAACCTTTTAACACCCTAAGAGCCATTTGGACCCGTTTCCCACACAAAAGAAAACACCGGGAGCCGCAAAACCTTTTGACCTCTAAAATGAAGATAACACAGCATATATCGCTTTTTACCTTAATGCTACGTATATCTTCATTATGATTTAGCTGCCGCTCTTGTTCAGTCACTAAAAACTGTTATTTTTAATCCTACATTATAAACTAGTAGGACTCCTTTCATATATTTTGAATAGGAGAACAGCTTCCCGAAGAGTCAAAGTCAGTGCTAAAGGGCTCCATGCATTAAACAGCAAACCCCATAAGTTCGTCAACAGGAAAAGCAAATGAATCTACCCACGTCCCATTAAACGTTTGGTTTTCTTCAGAAACTTTTCTTTTCTTTGGATTTATCCATGGTTGGAAGGGGTGGAAGCTCAGTAAATTGGCAGGTCACAGATATAGGTGTGTTTAGTGACTGATTAGCAGATAAACAGTCAAGTGCTGTGATTGTGACAGGTCCCAAGCGCAGCTTTTAACATTCAGAGGAAGGAGATTACATTGGGACAAAGCGAATCTATTCAGCAGCGTTTCGTGTAACATGAGAGCCTGCAGGAAGCTTGTTCCACCCTTTCCCTGCACAATAGCGGAGGAATGTCGCAATTTACTTAACCGTTCCTGAGTGGACACCTCATCATCACCTATTGGTATTTTGTAACTCGGAGCCTCGGTGGCAGATCGGCTGCTGTGATGCACATTTTGGGCAATGGAGCCACAGCACAGGGATTCAAGAGCCATGTGCGGCTCTGGAGCCGCAGGCTGCCGACCGCTGGCCTAGACAGTTCTCCTCGGATCTCACCAGTGCCCAGCGGCACTGTCCTTGCATTGTAACAGGATGCAGAGAATTGCAGGAGGTAGATGGCATGTCAGGAGTGCCTCCGGGGGCATGCAAGCGTGCTGTGCTTTTATCCCGTTGCATCCTGGAGCTCCCAAGTGTGTCAGGATACGAGGGTGCTGTATGCTCGCCCCTTTTTTCTTCACGGGGGGAGGCGATGGAGGACCTTCCCAGCTTAGAGTAGAAGCTGGGTGGGTAAAAATGCAGGGGTCAAGCACCGTGAACTTTTCAGGATTAAAAGCAACAAGGGAGATGCAAGGAGAGCTTCAGAAAACACACCAGGAAATATGTAGGATATCCTAAAGGATCATAGAAACATAGAAACAGAGCGAGTCAGAAGGGGCCTCCTGGGCCATCTAGTCTGACCTCCGGCACCAGCCGGCTCCGCTCATGACATGCCCACCATGTGCATGTCCAGCCTATCTTTGAACACCCTCACCGATGGGGCCTCAACGACCTCCCGTGGAAGCCCATTCCACGCCCTCGGGGTCCTAACTGTCAGGAAGTGCTTCCTGGCATCCAAATTGAACCTTGGCTCCCTGAGCTTTGCTCCATTGGAGCGCGTCCTGCCTTCCTCTGCAGGGGAGAACAGGCCTCTCCCCATCTCCATGTGACACCCCCTCACATACCTGTATGTTGCCAACAGATCCCCTCTGAGTCTCCTCTTCTCCAGGCTGAAGAGACCCAGTTCCCTCAGTCTCGCCTCATACCCCATCCCCTGCAAACCAGCCACCATCCTTGTGGCCCTACGCTGCACTGACTCCAACCTGGCTATATCCTTTCTGTAATGAGGGGCCCAAAACTGAGCACAATACTCCAGTTGCGGGCGCACCAGAGTCATGTAGAGTGGAAGTAATACCTCTCTTGATCTAGAAGCCACACTTCTGGCTATGCAACCAAGGGTGGCATTCGCCCTCTTGACCACCGCATCACACTGCTGACTCATGTTTAGCCTGCGGTCAACCAGTACCCCGAGGTCCCTTTCACAAGTGCTGCTCTCCAGCCACTTGTCCCCTAACCTGTACTTATGACAGCTATTCCTATGCCCCAAGTGCAAGACCTTGCACTTCTCCACATTGAACGCCATCCTGTTGTCTCCTGCCCACTTCCATAGTCATAGTCATAGTAATAGGCACCTTTTCTGTCTCTTTCACAGGTGGCAG
Source organism: Varanus salvator macromaculatus (assembly GCA_023646645.1). Lineage (NCBI taxonomy): Eukaryota > Metazoa > Chordata > Lepidosauria > Squamata > Varanidae > Varanus > Varanus salvator. The sequence continues at coordinate 342,241 of JAIXND010000811.1, forward strand.
GAAGACATCCATGACACAGTGTGGATTCTCCTCTGCGTGGTGAACTGGAAAGATCCGCTATGCTGTCCGATCAGGTAAGGGTAAAGGAGGGGATATTGGGGCTGTGATCCCAAGAGACAGAGTGTTTGCTTTTCTCCCTCAAGATAAAAGAACTTTGCTTCTCTCACCTGGCTTCTGCCGCTGAAATATCTCAGGGCCACCCAGTACGATGTCCTGGGTGAGTTCTACACCTTTGTTCCCAGTGTACCTTTTTAATTAACTCCCAACAGCGAAGAGAGCTGGCAGGAAGAAAATGGAGGCAATCAAAGGATGATGCTGGCAGAGAGCTTTGCGGATGCCTGGGCCATCAGACAGAAAAGTGGATTCTAGAGGAAAGCCAGAACAAAGCAACAGAGACGAAACTGAGGCTGACGCAGTTCAGGGGAAGGAAGGCAAGACTCACCAGGGAGAGTTGCATGCAGCAGAAGAGGAGGAAGGGCAGACCTGAGAAGGAGCTGTTCTACAGAGGAAGCCACAACCCTGAGTTAACAAACGCTGAGCAGGGCTGACAAGGACAGGACAGGATGCTTTGGACGGCATGTATGCATAGGGTCACCTGAAGTCAGAGACCGCTTGATGGCACGCAGAAGCGACATGCAGCCAACTATTCCACCTTCTCCTCTCCATTCACGAGTGGAGTTGTTTGTTTGTTTGTTTATTTATTTAGAGCATTTGTATGCCATCCCATCGCATAGCCTGGGGACGGCTTACATAAATAAAATGAAACATAATACTGATAAAATCCAGATCCACCCCCTTCTATGTAGCGAAGGGTTAGGGTGTCCCCAGGAACGGAGCGCAAGCTGCTGGGACAGAATCCTAGGAAGGATGGTCAGGGTCAGTGCAAATGGGACCATGGAAAACTTTGAACCAGGAACAGTGAATCAGACTTCCGAGTTTCCCTGAACTCTTCTTGTGGATTGCAGTTAGACAGGGAGCATAGGAAACCAATGGTGTGGTCATATTTCTGGCAGGGGACATCTTGGACTGTGAGAATCTTTATTCATTTCATGGACTCATAGACTAGTAGAGTTGGAAGGGGCCCTAAAGGCCATCGAGTCCAGCCCCCTGCTGTTGCAGGACACCATGTTACACCGCCCCATTCAGATGGCTATCCATTTATCTTTTTAAGTTGTATACCACCCGGTCGCCGAATCTCTCTGGGCAGTTAAAAGTTAAAATAAACAGATGTTAACAAGATGTTGGTTTAAATGAATAAAACCATAATAGCAATTGCAATTGGAATGATTCAGCGCAGAAGCATAGTAGTGGTACAGGACAAAATGAAATATATACAAACAAGTTAAAAGGTTAAGTATTAAAATGCTGGGGAAATTGAAACGTCTTCACCTGGCACTGAAAATAATACCAAGTAGGTGCCAGGTGCACCTCTGTGGAGAGCTTGTTCCACAACTGGGTGCCACAACCGAAAAGACCCTCCACTTGATAACCAACCATCTCAATTCCTTTAGAAGAGGCTTCAAGGGAAGGCCCCTTAAAGTTGTCCTGGGAGTCTGGAGTAGGTACATATGGGAAGAAGTGATCCTTCAGTTACCTGGCCCCAAGCCATTTAGGGCTTGAATGTTTGTTTGTTTGTTTGTTTATATTTAAAGTTTTTATTTAAATAAAACTTTAGCAAAAGTCTCTGGACGGCTTACAAAGAATGTTCATACTAGCACTTTACTGGGCCCAGAGTTCAATCGGCAGCCAGTGTGGCTGGAGGGGAACTGGTGTAACGTGTTCTCGTGAGCTAGTCCCCATTAAGATTCCCATTTCAGGAAGTGAAGAAAGCTCGTCATGGGAACATCAGTTTAGCTCTTCCTTGATACAAAAAGATGTGCAGGGATACAGGGAGATCAGCTGTTGTCTGAAGAGATGCTGGGGCATTTTCCCATCATGACGGCCCACACTGGGAATAAGAAACATTGTGTTGGTGGTTGTACCAAAATCCATCATCCACCAATGGATGATTGCAGTTTCTGTGGGTTATTCCTCCCTCCCTCCCTTCTTCCTCCTTGGTCCTCCCATATGTATCCCAAGGGATCCTGTGGTGTTGTTAGTTGCGAAGTCGTGTCCGACCCATCGCGAACCCATGGACAACACTCCTCCAGGCCTTCCTGTGCTCCACCATCCCCCGGAGTCCACCTAAGCTCACACCAACTGCTTCAGTGACTCCATCCAGCCACCTCATCCTCTGCTGTCCTCTTCTTCTTTTGCCATCTATTGTTCCCAGCATAGGCTCTTCTCCAGGGAGTCCTTCCTTCTCATTAGGTGGTCTTCATTGCATAGCTCAATGAGGCTACGAGCTCTGCCGTGCAGGGCCACCCGAGACGGACAGGTCATAACAGAGAGCTCTGACAAAACGTGATCCACTGGAGAAGGAAATGGCAGCCCACTCCAGTATCTTTGCCATGAAAACCCCGTGCCGAATGGCAAAAAGATCCTGTGGCTGGACCAATGTATTTGCCCTCTTGTTGCAGCTGCAAGATCTTTTGTGCTTGCAGTGGCTTTAGCTCCTCCTTTCTGGCAATTTAGAAAAGCGATCTCCCGTCTGACAGTGCCAACAGAGCTTTGTTGCCCCTTTAAGTACAAGATGCACCCTGATTAGATGGAAATCTAATCAGGCTTTTTGCAAGGGGGTGGCATACAAATATGTAAAACAAACAAAAATTAAATCTTTTCACTTAAAAAAAACAACCCCTCTTGTGGTTCTAAAATGGCTTTTCTCACCTGGAGGGGTCTGCTGCTGAACGGCAACAAATCTCATATAGGCACTGACCCAGAGAGTCTCCCAAGCGCTTTATGTTTCATTCTGTTTGTCTTGAGAGCTGCAAAAAGCTGACAACAGAAATGAAAGCTGCGCATGAGCTTTGGTTACAAAAAAGGGGTGGCCAGTTAATTGCCCCCTTTGTGGCAAGATCTGCAAGGTTTTTCTTCTGGAACTGGTTCTTCTGCTGGTCCTCGCCTTATCCATTCCTTCCCTGAGTTTCCAGACGTGTGGGAAGGTGGAAAAGTGTAAACTAACCCTTTCTATGCTAACTGTCAACCAGCTGTCAAAATTCTGACTAGTTTTTTTTTTTTTGACAGCACTCTGCATTGTATTTTCACTGAAATGATGAACCAGCAAAAGCTACTAGTACAATCTCTGGGGAAAAACAATGAGTGAAAGTGGCCGAAAGGCTGTCGTGAGTGCAGAAGGGCTTAGAACCACAGCTGGGGCTTTGCCAAGCATATCCACGTTTGGATGACATGACGACACATCATGGGTATAACAACCCAAATATAAGCCATGGGTTGTCAGGCTGGGATGTTGCTCATGAAGTAGCCACCTTTTGGGAAGTTTGTTTTATTTATTTATAAAATGTATATACCGTCCACTAGCCAGAAAGGCTCTCTGGACACTCGTCTAGGTTGCCTCTGTTCTCACAGCACAACAAACCGCCATGGCTCGCCGTGTCATGCAAACCCAGGCAAGAAGAATCGGCTGCTTTCTCTCTGGCACACAGCCAGGTTGCCGTGTCATGCACCGGCATCTGAACAAAGGTGCTGAACTTGCTTCAGGCAAGGATTCACTTCACACAGACGGCCTTCTAAATTCTGAGCATCCTCCATAGGAGGTGCCAGCAGGGATTTAGTGCTTTGAAAAAGAACCGCAGATTAGTGATTTCTGGAATGGTACAACTCTCGAGTCCCAGCCCAGCACTCAGACCATGGGGCTGCACTGGGTCCCTCTGACCCAGATCCAGACTGGCTTCACTCAGCCTTCCATCCATCGCCCTGGGACCACCTGCCTGCATTTGGAACCCAGTTCATGGTGGGTTCGACAGGGGTGGAACGTGCTTTGTTTCAGCCCCATAATCTTCCAGCAACGGTCTCTTTCTTCGTTGCTTTTCTATGCCAGCAAATGGCAGCCTCCTGTATAAGATGGATTCCCAGATTCAGGGCGCTTCAAACTGAGAGCCCGTGGCAGCCAAGCTGCATTAAGCAAAGGCCTTCTTGCAACAGATCAGTTTTCAGGATTCACTGCCAACACATGTCAGGATGCCCAGCTTTGGGGGGCATGACAACACATCAGGGATGGCTGGGGCAGGTCAGTGGAGCTGGCAGAATAGCTTTTTGCCACCCTCTCTGCAACCAGAAAGAAGCATTTCTGCTGGTCTGGGAAGCACTAAATTCCTTTTGCACCAAGTGTAGACCCCCCGGTACAAAAACATCTGAAGGAAAACAGCACCTGCAGTGGAGGCCACCTGTGCAATTTTGGCTGTTTTTATAAGGTGCCAGGAGGGCTACTGCGGCCTCTGTGGGTGGTAGTTGTGGTCTCATTACCATTCCTATGCTCTGTCTTTTCAGCTTCCAGTGGCCTTTGAGGAGGTCTCTGTGCATTTCACCAGGGAGGAGTGGGCCCTTTTGGAGCCGGGCCAGCGGGCTCTGTACAGGGCAGTCATGCTGGAGAATTATGGCAGTGTGGCTTTTCTGGGTAAGGATCCTGTCGCCCTTGAGTGAGAGGCCCAAAGCATGAGTGGAAAACCTCAGGGTCTAAGCCCATGTTCCCCAGATGGATTCACAGGCTTCTCCCGGTCCCAACCCTTCCTCTCAACTACTGGTTGATCTCTGACTTCCCGGTTGTTGTGCAGCTTTCCCCTAATTTTCATGGCATGGAGTGTTTCTTCTAAGGATCAGGTCCTGGCAGAAGGTGCAGTGAGGAACTTTGGACCTTCTCCATTTTCTGTTTGTGCACCAAGAGCCTGGCAAAGATTCAGAGTCTCTGCCAAGAAGGAGAACCTATCCAAGAGCCTAGTTTTTCTGTGTTTATTTAATGATTTATTTAAGGTATTTAAAGATTTGAAGGACTAAACTGTTCCTGTTTAGTCAGATGACTCTCAGGACTGTTTACAACATCGTACAAATTAGTACTATGTACATAACATACAATGCCAAATTACTTGAAGTTGTGACAATCCAGATTCAGGCTGGACATCAGGAAAAGCTTCCTGACTGTCAGAGCAATACAGAGCAGTGGAACCAGCTGCCTAGAGAGGTGGCAAGCTCTCCCACAATAAAGATATTCAAAAAGAAGCTGGACAGCCATCTGAGAGGGATGGTGTAACTTGGTGTCCTGCAACAGCAGGGGGTTGGCCCTGATGGCCTTCGTGGTCCCTTCCAACTCTACTATTCTATGATTCTATGAAATTACATTTAAACAATCACAAGAAAAACCAATAAAATATCACTTAGTGAGAGTAAAACAGAGTACAAAATCAAGTGTATAGTCCAATCGAAAGAATTATAAAAATAAGTCAGAAAGGAAATTAAATAATCCGATAGCCACAGTGTTATATAAAATAAGCTAAAATACAACATTTTAGCAATTAAACAGTTCTTATATGGAGGAGGTGGGCTGTCCAGGCAGCCCTCCCCTCCCCTCCCCTCCCAAGGCATCACTGACCCCACACCTTTCTTGCCTGATGTTTCCAGTCTGGCGTTTCCGTCCAAGCTGGGCAGTCAATAGACACTAGATGCATGATTCCAAGCTCACAGCAAGATGGCTCCCCCATGCCTTCCATGGTCCCCGCAGCTCCCCAAAATGGAAAAACAAAATCGCGCCATAACTCCTGGCTTGGGCGCTGTGTGGCAGCAAAGATTCCAACCTGCTCCCATTCAGTGTTACCGAGCAAAGAGTTCCCACTGAATTTCGGTGGCCAACTGCAATCTATCTTTTGCTCCCCCCTCCCCAAAACAGCCCCCAAGCCCCATCTTAGTGGGTCGAGGGCACACAGCCTACTCCAGAGTTGCTGATCAGTAGAACTAACGGTGCCGTTCCTTTGGTTTCCTCCTGCAGAGGGCCCTCTGCTTCCGCAGCCTCACCTCATCGCCTGGTTGGAGGAGGAGGACGAGCGCTTTGCCCAGGAGTGTCGGGCAGGTAAACACTTGGATTTCCCATTGAAACCAATCCTGCCTCCTTCCCCGAATGGGCAGTGTGGTTTCCTTGGCTGCGTTTCTTGTAATTCATCACTGTGCCAGATTTGGAGATCGTGAAGTGTTCTCCACACATCCTGAGTAGTTTTATCTGCTTGATTTCTCATAGCTGCTCTCGCCGGGAGTTTCTCTGCCGAGGTTTGGCTGTGCCGTAACATTCCCCAGCTTTCCCTGCCTCGTGTGGGTCCGGGCTTGGCTAGAGACTTGACATCTTAATTCTGGGGTTACAGTAGAGATGTGGGGGAGACCCCCCATTTTCTCAAGCACCCTGTACAGCTGGCTTGTCTGAGGTTCCTTCTCCAGGGAAGCAGAACTGAGACAGCCCTGGGTCTATTCTCGTGAATTTTTGGCTTTGCGGTTCGAGAGATCTGCTGACCCTGAGTTTGTGGCAATGGTGGGCACATTCAGGCTGTTTCCCACTGCCAGGATCTCCCCAGTGACTGCACCCCTTCTAGGCCACTGAGTTTGGTGTGGCGCCATCTTAGCCATTCACCGGTTGCTTTGGCTTCTGGCAATCTGGCCATGGGCCATGCTGGAGGTCGCTGCCCACCCTGCCCTCGATCAGAGTGCTCAGGAGGACCCTCGGGGCAACTGGGTTGGGTCCCTCCCCCCACCCCCTGGAAGCAGATTTGCCCCAGGCTGCTGGGTAACAACCAGGACAAAGACTGGAAGAGGTTGGCGGTGCTGGCGGGGGGAACCACTGGGCAAAAGCCGCTGAGCATTTCTAGATCAGGTCCAGCATCTGGAACTCAATGCCCTTCCATTGGTCTTCGCAAATTCTCATCTGCAGATGAGCCCAGAGCGGCCTCTTCGGATTCTGCGCCATATGGGACCTGGTCGGAAGAGGAGGCTTCCTGGGCCTGTGCCTGGGCCCGCCAGGACACCCCCTGGATGTCTTTAGTCACCGTTTCGGGGAGCGAAGAAACCTCCCCGAAGTCCTCCACATCGACTCTTCTCTGTGACGAGGCGACACAAGCAGCTCTGCCCCTGGCTGAGGTTAGAGAGAATTGTCCTTACAGGGACGCCAGAAGTGGGTTCCTCTGTCTCTCAGTCCAGAGGGAGGGCTTTGCGAGGGATTGTTGGCTTGGCCTCCTTCCTGCTCCACACGTGGTAGTTGGGTTGATCCTGATGAATGGAGCTTCTGCTGCACATCTCCTGTGGGTGAGCAAGAACCAGAACCGGCTGCGAAGGGGGCACAGCTTCCTGGTTAATTCCAGGCTGGGAGATGCTGGCATCCCACATGGCTAGAGCATTTTCCTTTTCTCTGGCCGTGAGTTGCACTCTTCGATTGCTCCTGGCTATTTTATGCCAGGGGCCTCAATAGTCCAAGCCCCCCAGTTCAGGAATGTTGGGTGGCCTGAAGGGAAGGCCTGAGCACTTCCTTCCGGTGAGGTTCAAAGGAAGGGACTCTTTCAGCTTTGCTTCTTGTGCTGCAGCCTTCCGAGTTTCGCAGATCTTTCTGTGTCAGATAACCAGTCAAGAAAGCACTCCTGTGGGCACCAATAGAAAACAGTGGTGAGCCAGTGTGGTGTAGTGGTTAAGAGCATGGGACTGGGACTCAGACGATCTGGGTTCTATTCCCCGCTCAGCCATGGAGCCAACTGGGCGACTTTGGGCCTGTCACGGACTTTCAGCCCAACCTACCTCACAGTGTTGTTGTTGTGGGGATAAGATGGAGGAGGAGAATGATGTCAGCTGCTTTGAGCCCTTTGTAGGAAAAGGCAGGATATAAATCGAAAAATAAAATAAGAATAAAACACCAGTAGAAGCCAGGAGCTTTCCAGATTTGATTCATGCACTAATATGACCAGAAGTGGAAGCAAAGGGAAAAAAGGTAGTTTGTACAAAAAGGCCTCCTTTCTTGATTTTTGTTCGGTCACAATGCCAGAATTTTTCTCCTGCCCTGCTTGGCTTTTTCTTCCTTTGATTAGGAGGTGAGCACAATTACTGCAGCTTTGTTGACAAGGGAATGCGCCCTGTATTTTTTCAGGTCCCCGTGTCCTTCGAGGAGGTCTCTGTGCATTTCACTGAGGAGGAGTGGTCTCTGCTGGATTGGGGCCAAAGGGCCTTGTACAGGGGCGTCATGCTGGAGAATTATGGGAATGTCTCCTCTCTGGGTAAGGATCCCCCTTTCCCTTTCTTGATGGAGCTGGGAACTTGAATTCCTGTTGTTCTCACCTGTTACTGGAAAAGATGTTGCCAAAGAGAAGGGCTGTGGCCAGTGGGTGTCGGTAGCCAGAATGCCTCTCTCTTCTGCCTTGGCAAAGCTTACCGGGCTCTTCCCAGTCAGGAATCCTTAACTCCCGACCGTGTACCAAGCACATATGAGAGAGTGGCACATTCAATGCAAATTTTTTCATCCTGCCACACCTTTGGAGTTGGTGGGATGTCCCGGCAGGGGTTTCTCTCCATGCTGGGCCATCCCATCCTTGGGATGGAAGGGGTGGGCTTCTCTCCCCCTACAGAACTTCCCCTTTGGATGATTCCAAGTTCACCATGCAGACGTCACACCTGATACGCTGGTATTTTAAAATTCCTTGCCTGCCTTCCGTTTGTCTTTTCACTGAGATGATGGTTGTAGAACAGATTGTTTGTCCTTTCTGAACATTTTTGCAGGAGCAAGTACTGTAAATAACCGTTCAATTTTTTGTTCCATGCAGAAGGGCCCTTGATGCCCGCAGCTGACCTCATCTCCTGGATGGAGGAGAAGAGCGTGACTAAGACAGGTAGGCCTTTAGATAGAGATATCTGGCATGGCATGACGTATCTCCCCCTCTCTCCCTCTCTTTCTCTGTATGATTTCATTTCATATCTCAGCTTAATAGATGTGGCACCCAACAATACAAATACAAAAGAAAAAAAAAAGCATTTTAGTCATCAGCAAGAATAGGAAACAAAACCAAGGCCCCAACAGAGGACATGTTAACGATCTAATATTTGTAAAAAAAAAACCCTTTTTATTTAATTGTCATTTAAAAAATTAGCATTTTTAGTGGTTCACAGTCGCTTTTGATTTCATTTATCTGGATTGGTGTATAGTAATTTTATTGTACTATTTTATTGATTGTTTTTATGACTATTGGTTTTAATCTTGTAAGCCGTCCTGAGACGTGATAGTGAAGGACGGCATATAAATGTTTTAAATATAAATAAATACATACATAAAGACTTTTCTATTTAGACAAGCCAGTTTGGGTGTGTGGAGCAGCCATTTTTTGTCCCAAAATTGAGCGAGGTGGTCCCTGATGAGCTTTCAGTGCACATTCAGTTCTGCTCAGGAGAGACTGATCCATCTGACGGAAACCTCTTGGGGGAAGTACTTTCTGGCTTTATCCTCCCCATTTCCACCCACTGGAGATGTCCCTGGACCTCCCTCCCTGAAGTTCCTTTTCTTCTTCAGAGCGTAAATTTCTGAATGGTCCTCTGCCCAGTTCTGACATCAAAGTGTGGCAATAGTAGGAGCCAACAGAGCTTTGAAAGCTGCACACAGAAAGGCCCCGTCTGAGGCCTCGGAGAGCCAGTGCCCATCTGTGGAGGGAACTCTTGCTCGTGAAGATTCACAAGCTAGTGTTAGTCATGGAAACTGATGGGGAATTGCCAGTGTGTCTCCCAGTAATTTGATTCCCTGTGTTCTCCTGCTGCACTGGTGACACTCTCTTTGCAAACTTCATGGGCACTGGGGCTCCATGGCACTCAATGTACCTATCTCAAAGCGCTAGTCCCTTTGAGGCCCTTGCTCCACCAGCTGTCCATTTGGCTCAGCAACTCATCCTTGCTGTGAAGATGTTACCTAAGCTTCTCCTTCCATCCCTTGAATGTGGCCTTGGATGGTGGTGCTTACCGCAGCCCCCCATCCATCTCTGCTTGCTGCTTTGGCCACTTCGGGCCATGTACCGCCACTCCTCATCAAGACAACTCCCCTGAGTCCTGGATCCCACCTGCCTGGTCCTTCCAGAATCCTGAGCAGAATACGCAGGGAGAATCTGGTCATGTCATCACAGGAACAAAGCACCATCAAAGCAAAAAGCTTGCTCTGTGGTGGTGCCCAACTTATGGAAAGCGCTCCCCAGAGAGGTCCGCCTGGTGCCGTCGTTATTTCCTTTTCAGCACCAGGCCAAGACCTTTTTATTTAAACGTTATTTTAATTGTTGACTTTATTTATTGATTTTAACAATTTTTTGCCAGGATGTCTCCAATATTTTATGTAATTGTATCAATTGTATTTATTTATGGTTTGGAAGCCGCCCCGAGGCTTATGCTAATGGGGCGGCATAGAAGTTCTCCAAATAAATACATACATACATACATACATAAATCTATTAAACAGCTGTTCCAATTAGCCCTGGTAGTCCAGATGTTCTGGGATGGCAACTCCCATTGTTGCCAGCCAAGAGTGCCTGCGTTTCTCAAGGGAAGCAGGCTAGGAAAAGCTGGACTAGATCCAGAGACTGGTAAAATACACATCCCACTGTGGGAATTCCCTGGTGAAATATTCCCTATGCAGTTCAGCATAGCAGGGTAAACCAGCATGATGTTGGGTAATCGTTGCCTTTGTATCAGGTCAATTAATAAGAAATCCAGGGCAAGGGGCATTGTACTTCCACCCCTCCCTCAGATTCTCATTGCAAAATTGTATGGGAATAAATATCACAGGAAGAAAAAAAGGCATCCATGAAGTGAAGAAAACGTGATCAAGAAAGGAATTAATTTCTTGGGTATTTGAAACTCAATCAGCCTTCTGCAGGGCATACAGACAGGAAAGGGGAGAGTTTTGGAGGCATTAAAATAAGAGGAGGGCTCAGCCTCTGATGAGAAGTTCGGCTTCTAGTTTGAATTCCTAACAGGATTTTGTGTTTCTTTCCTTCCCCAGGTGAGGAACAGAAGAATGAGAATTATATGGAGCCATTTATGGTATCACTGGAAGGAAAGAAGCATGAAATCAGAAAAGATGTAGTTGGGAATTGGAGGCAAACAACGTATTTCGGTCAGAACAGACACTGTATTCAACTTACAAATATCCCTGCAGGAGAACAACCATACAAATGTATGGAAAGTGGAAAGAGCTTCAGTGATCCTGCTAGTCTTCATGCACATCAAAGACCACACACAGGGGAGAAATCGTATGAATGTATTGAATGTGGAAAAGGTTTCAGTAATAATCGAAGCCTAAAAAGACACCAGAGAACTCACACAGGGGAGAAGCCATATCATTGCCAGGAATGTGGAAAGAGCTTTCATGAAACTGCTAGTCTTACTTCACATCAAAGAACACACACAGGAGAAAAACCATTTAAATGCATGGAATGTGGGAAAAGCTTCAGTCGACATCTGCATCTTACGGTACACAAAAGAACCCACACGGGGGAGAAACCATATGAGTGCATGGAATGTGGAAAGAGATTCAGTGTGAGCAGTAGTCTTGCTTCACACAGAAGAACTCACACAGGGGAAAAACCATTTAAATGTATGGAATGTGGAAAGAGCTTTAGTCGGAATCAACATCTCACTTTACATGAAAGAACTCACACAGGGGAGAAACCATTTGAATGTATGGAATGTGGAAAGTATTTCAGGTATAACGGACACCTAGCTAATCATCAGAGAACCCACACAGGAGAGAAACCATTTAAATGCACAGAATGTGGAAAGCGCTTCAGTGTGAGCACCAGCCTTGCACTGCATCAAAGAACCCACACTGGGGAAAAACCATATATATGTATGGAATGTGGAAAGAGCTTTAGTCGGAGTCAACAGCTTACTGCTCATGAAAGAATCCACACAGGAGAGAAACCCTTTAAATGCTTGGAGTGTGGACAGAGTTTCAGTCAGAAGGTGACCCTTATATTCCATGAGAGAATCCACACTGGGGAGAAACCATTTAAATGCCAGGAATGTGGACAGAGCTTCAGTAGTGCTGGTGGACTTACTTCACATCAAAGAACACACACTGGAGAGAAACCCTATCAATGTGAGGTGTGTGGAAAGAGATTCAGTACTAGAGGAAATGTTCATGCACATGAAAGTACCCATACAGATGAGAAGCCATATAAATGCGAGTGTGGAAAAAGTTTCAGTCATAAGAGAAACCTTACTATGCATCAAAGAACACACACAGGGGAGAAACCATATAAGTGTGTCGAATGTGGAAAGCGTTTTAGTAATAGTGGAAACCTTAAAAGGCATCAGAGGACCCACACAGGAGAGAAGCCATATCAGTGTATGGAGTGTGGAAAAAGCTTCAGTAATACTGGTAGCCTCACTTCACATCAAAGGATTCACACAGGTTTAAAACCATTTAAATGTATGAAATGTGGAAAGAACTTTGGTCGACGTCTGCATCTTACTTTACATGAAAGGACACACACAGGGGAGAAACCATATCAATGTATGGAGTGTGGAAAGAGGTTCACTGATACTGGTAGCCTTGCTTCACATGAAAGAACCCACACAGGAGAGAGACCCTTTAAATGTATGAAATGTGGAAAACGCTTTAGTTGGAGTCAGCATCTTACCTTACATGAAAGAACCCACACAGGCGAAAAGCCATTTAAATGCATGAAATGTGGAAAGAGTTTCAGTGATAATGGACGTCTAACTAATCATCAAAGAATACACACAGGGGAGAAACCCTTTAAGTGCATGGAATGTGGAAAGAGCTTCAGCGTGAGCACTAGCCTTGCCTTGCATCAAAGAACCCACACAGGGGAGAAACCATATAAATGTAAGGCATGTGGAAAGAGCTTTAGTCGGAGTCAGCAGCTTACTGCACATCAAAGAATCCACACAGGGGAGAAACCCTTTAAATGCCTTGAGTGTGGAAGGAGCTTCAGTCAGAAGGTTAACCTTAAATTCCATGAGAGAACCCACACTGGGGAGAGACCATTTCAATGCCAAGAATGTGGACAGAGCTTCACCAGCAGAGGCAGCCTTACTTCACATCAAAGAACACACACTGGGGAGAAACCCTATCAGTGTAAGGTGTGTGGAAGGAGATTCAGCACTAGTGGAAATGTTCATGCACATGAAAGAACCCATACAAATGAGAAGCCACATAAATGCATAGAGTGTGGAAAAAGCTTCAGTCGTAAGAGAAACCTTAATATACATCAAAGAACACATACAGGGGAAAAACCATATAAATGTGTGACATGTGGAAAAGGGTTCCATGTGAGTTCAACCCTTATTTTGCATCAAAGAACTCATATAGGGAAGAAACCATTTAAATGTTTGGAGTGTGGAAAGTGTTTCAGTATGAGCGTTCAACTTAGTTTTCATCAAAAAAGCCAGCACAGGTTTGAAACAGGATAAATATATGGGGATTAGAAAGATTTTTAGGGCTAGCATATGATTTCTTGCCAATCAAAATGTTCAGATGGAGAGAAACTTTAAAGTGTTTGTTGCTTGGGAAGGGCTTTAGTCAGAATCAACACCTCACTGAACATGAGAAGACCCACAGATGGGAAAAACTGTAAATGTTTTGAGTGTGGAGAGGGCCTCTATCAGCCATCAGACCTTAAGGTACATCTAAGAACCCACAAAACTATATTCATGCTCTGAATGTGAAAAGCATTTTAATGATTGTTGTTGTTATTTGGGAAGTCATGTCCGACCCATTGTGACCCCATGAACAACACTCCTCCAGGCCTTCCTGTCTTCCACTATCCCCCGGAGTCCACTTAAGCTCACACCAACTGCTTCTGTGACTCCATCCAGCCACCCCATCCTCTGCCGTCCCCTTCTTCTTTTGCCATCGATTGTTCCCAGCATCAGGCTCTTCTCCAGGGAGTCCTTCCTTCTCATTAGGTGGCCAAAGTATTTGAGTTCCATCTTCAGGATCTGGCCTTCTAAAGAGCAGTCAGGGTTGATCTCCTCTAGGACTGACCGGTTTGATTGTCTTGCAGTCCAAGGGACTCGCAGGGATTTAAAAGCACATGACGGCATAAATACAGGGAATACACATAACAATGATGGGAAAACATCAATGCCACACAAATGTGCAAAAGAGTAAAAAAACCTCCCATTCCACATAACACACACAATTATTAGATGTTAGATTGCACTAAGATGACTAAATGTTCCAACTTCAGCTTCCCCAGCTTGGTGTGCTTCAGATGTTTCAGACAACCTTTAAATGTATGAAATGTGGAAAGAGCTTTGGAATCTATGGAATATGGAAAGCGCACTTGAGACCAGTGGCTCCAACATTTTAGGAATTCCTGAAAGTACATACCGTATTTTTCGCTCTGTAAGGCGCGCCTGACCATAAGACGCACCTAGTTTTTAGAGGAGGAAAACAAGAAAAACAATACTCCGAATCAAACGGGCACATCATCACAGGCACATTCCCCATCACTTCCCCATGGGCTGCACATCTGGCAGACTTACTGCACACACGTATTCGCTCTATAAGACGCACAGACATTTCCCCTTACTGTTGAGGGGGAAACAAGTGAGTCTTATAGAGCAAAAAATACGGTAAGTTTGGCCCTCAGACTGAAGGAAGTTTAGCACCAGGGCTTGCAGGATACCTGTGTTCGAGCTTTTACACCTACCTGTCTCCCTCCAGGTGTCTTGGCCTACAGCTCTCATGGGCCAGGCTGGCTGGGGATAATAGGATCTGCAGTCCAACACATCTGGAGGAAGCCAGGTTGGGGGAAACCCTAATTAAACAAGACGCACAGACATTTCCCCTTACTTTTGAGGGGGAAAAAGTGAGTCTTATAGAGCAAAAAATACGGTAATTATCTAAAAGTGCATAAGTTTGCAACTGAAGAGTGCTGGAAAAAGGCACTCGGTGAATAGATTTACTGTGACTGGTCATCATTTATTAGTTTTTGTGACCCCCATGTGAACCAGTACTTTGCAATGTTGGAAATTCTTTATGCTTTTTCTTCAGTTCTTTGTCTGGATTTAAATACCGGGTTGGAAACTGAGAAGTGCATTCAGAATGCCACTTGTGCTATGGGGCTTTTCTGTCTCTCTCCCCCCACTTCAGCTCTCTCCCCACTGCCACCCCAGCTTTCCGAAAGCCACTCCTTTTGGATCGAGGGATCCTCTGGAATGGTATAGGATGGGGCTTCTGGTGAAATGGGATATGTCCAACACCTGGGGAAACAGCAAGCTGAGGCCTTTTTTGGATGGTTACATGGAAACAAAGAAACTGAACGAGTCAGAAGGGGTCTCCCGGGCCATCTAGTCTGACCCCTGGCTCCAGCCGACTCCGCTCATGACATGCCTACCATGTACATGTCTAGCAAGGCCTTTGGATTCCAGACACCATGTGTAATTGGAATTTTTAAAAATATTACATTATAGGGGAACTTGGGATTTGTTTCCTGGGGATCCATCATGTAATATAACAGAATGACTGAACCAGAGTTTCCAAATGTGCTTGCATACTTGGAGGGGGCAGGATGAGGTCTCTGTATCCCGAACTGTGTTCAGTTGGGCTGTGCTTGCTTTGCACTTGAAAAACCAGTTTAGCTTGAATTATGGGGGCGAGGGGCAGATGTTTTGCAAGTAAGAGGCCTTGCCTTAAAACTTTGCATCTTCTGTCTGGGACCCAGAATAACCTACATGATCACCTGTACACATGCAGTAGTTCCAGTCCCTTCATGGTATACCCAGACTTTTCAGTTGCCCAATTAAAATAGAACATAGGAAAAATTTTGTCATGATGTAGTCTACCTTAAACAGGAATCCATCCTGAGCTAATATTAATTGAGAGAGATGGTAATGGGTAAAAGGAGGATTTTGTAAGATTTTTGCCCCTTTGGACTTTAATATTTAACACTGTGCAGTTAGAACAATGTGAAATGAGGCTGTTCTTATACTAGAATGGAATGAAAGCGGTGAGGGGGTAAATCTAAACAAATGCATTAAAATTATTTTGTCATATGTTACCATCATTGGTTTACTTACTGCCTCATTCCCCTGTCTTTTAAAGTCATCATCATTTCTTAATTTCTTATTTTGTAACTTTATACTGTTGTTTCATGCTAGCCACACTGAATAGATTTTATGAGAAAAGTTACATGCTGCAACCTTCTTAGGGTTCAATAAACATATTTGTACTTCAGTCCTTTCTGTCTAACCCCATAGTTTAATATGTCCACACTTCCTTCCCTCTCATGTTTTATGCTATTTTTATTTCCCCTAAGTTCTACAGCCACCAGCATTTCGCCAGCCAATTGTTGGATATCTTTCTGTCTAAACAGAATTTCATGAATGGATCAGTTTTGGCTTTGACCTTTCTGGGCCTTAGAGGCTTTTGGCTATGAACCTCAGATGAGGTTCTCCCATTCCTGCTGCAGAAAGAGGGAAGCACCATGTACGTCCTTCATGAAGCAGAAGATACATGATTTTATTTATTTATTTATTTATTTATTTATTTGGAAATTTATAGGCCGCCCCTTGCCACAAGCCTCGGCAAGTCTTGATTGAGTCTTGGAAATGTTTCAAGTCCTGTCGAGTCCTGTCCACAGTGTTGATCACAGAATCAGGATGGGAAGAACCTTTTCTGAAATGGATTTAACTCCCTGGAAAACTGCCCAGAGGATTTAATCAGTGGTAACTACTCGTATTAGAGGGGAACCATCGGGATGGTGGCCAGTGATGAGCGGGGTCCCCCAGGACTCTGTCCTGGGACCAACCCTGTTCAATCTTTTTATCAATGACCTGGAAGAGGGGGTGACCAGTCTGCTAATCAAATTCTCAGATGATCCTAAAATGGGGGCAGTGGCCACAACTGAGGAGCAGGTGCTCTGGATCCAGAAGGATCTGGACAGACTATGGAAGAGGGCAGGAGACAACAGGATGGTGTTCAGTGAGGATAAGTGCAAGGTCTTGCACTTGGGGCATAGGAATAGGTGTCCGAAGTACAGGTTAGGGGACAAGTGGCTGGAGAGCAGCACTTGTGAAAGGGACCTCGGGGTGCTGGTTGACTGCAGGCTAAACATGAGTCAGCAGTGTGATGTGGGGGTTAAGAGGACAAAAGCCACCCTTGGTTGGAAAGCCAGAAGTGTGGCTTCTAGATTGAGAGAGGTATTACTACCACTCTATATGACTGGTGTGCCCGCAGCTGGAGGATTGTGTTCAGTTCTGGGCTCTGCATTACAGGAAGGATATAGCCAGGTTAGAGTCAGTGCAGTGCAGGGCCAGAAGGATGGTGGCCGGATTGCAGGGGATTCTTTATGAGGTGAGTCTGAGGGAACTGAGTCTCTTCAGCTTGGAGAAGAGGAGACTCAGAGGGGATAAGTTGGTGATACATAGGTATGTGAAGGGGTACTTAGGGACCTGTTTTCCCCTGCTGAGGAGGGCAGGACACATTCCAACGGAGCAAACCAAGTTTCAGTTTGGATGCTAGGAAGTACTTCCTGAGAGCAGGACCCCAAGGGTGTGGAAAGGGTTTCCATGGGAGGGGGTTGAAGCCCCATCAGTGAGGGTGTTCAAGGATAGGCTGGACATGCATAGGATACTCATGTTATCAGAGGAACAGCTGGAGCCGGGGGAGGGGGGGGGCTCAGACTAGAAGGCCCAGGAAGTCCCTTCTGACTCACTCTGTTTTTATCTTTCTATGTTTATAAATTTGGGTTTATACTCTATCTACAGTTGACCTTTTCTTCTGCAAGCTTTATTTGAGTGAAGGCCTGCTGACCAAATTATACCCAAAGCATCTCTTTGAGTGCCAAGGCCTTTGAGGGATTTCAGGAGCTACTCAAGTGGGCAAAGTTATGCAAAATCCATGCCGGGCCAGGAAAAATCAGGAATTCATTTCCAGATGAATTCCTGGATTCTGGACAAAACGGGCCAGCAGTCTAATGCAACAGGGACAGTGGCGTCTTGGCCACATCCATGGAGCTGATGGGTGGTTTTCAAGCGGTGGGGGTGGACTTGCAGCCCTTGAGATGTTTTATTTTATTTATTTTATTTGACAGATTTATATGCCGCCTCCTGCAGCAAGCCTCGGAGCGGCTAACAATAAATCAGATCAATATAAAACAATATAATCTTAAAAACAAAATACTCCATTTAAAACAAACCAAGTTAAAAACTAGCCCATCTCAAGGTCTGAAGCTAAAAAAAATAAACCATATACAATAAATACATTTAACAGTTAAAATGCTTCTTAAATAAAAAGGTCTTTGCCTGGCGCCGAAAAGCAAATAATGACGGCGCCAGGCGGGCCTCTCTGGGGAGCGCATTCCATAGGTGGGGTGCCACCGCAGAGAAAGCCCTCCTCCGGGTACTCACCCTCCTCACTTCCTTCACAGAGGGTTCCCGGAGGAGAGCATCAGCTGCCGATCATGTGTGTGTGTGTGTGTGTGTGTGTGTGTGTAGATATAGATATATAGATATATGCGATAGAGATATAGATATAGATATATAGATCGTATAGATCGTATGTATTCTGGCCCACGGCTTCCATGCTCCCTCCCCATAGCCGAGGTTTGGAGAGAGTTGCAGCCCAAAACATCTGGAAGCCTCAAGTTGCCTTTCCTGCTCTGTGGGATTTGAGACGAGCTCATAACTCCTTGCAGGCTTTGCTACCACTCTGTCTTTGAGAGGCCTGGGGAAAAAAATGCCATGCTGCATATTCAAGATCTGTGTATCTTGGACACCTTCCCAAACACTGTCTCTGCCCTGTAAGACCAAGCGACTGACGTTTCTGAGAAAAGGTAGCTAAAGGTAGTTGTCTTCATGACAACCCTGTGAGGCAGGTGACGTGTAGTCATTGGGTGAGCTTCATTAGGTAGGCAGAGTGGTGTAGTGGTTAGAGCACTGGGCTGGGAACCAAGAGACTTGGATTCTATGGCCGACTCAGCCAATGAAGGTCACAGGGTGATGCTGGGCCTGTCACTGACCCTGGGCCCAGCCTCCCTCACAGCTTCCCAAACATTGTTTGTTTCGCCCCCAATATCGCCCCCAATTCATCCCCACGGGGTTCCCTTCGCCACGCTGGGCCGCTTCCAAAGGGAAGCAGGGTGAGCGAGAAATGCAATGCAATGACAACAGCAAGCCAGTGGAAGGTAGTGCTCAAGAGTGTCAGGCTGGGACCTGGGAGAGCCGGATTCTGGTCCTGCTTTTCTGGGTGACTTTGGGCCAGTCGCTGACGGCCTAGCCCACCTCGCAGAGTAGTTGTGAGGATAAAATGAAGAGGAAGTGGAGGATTAGGTAAGCCACCCTGAGTTCCTTGAAAGGAAAACGGTGTGAAATAACTATAACACATAATAATAATAATAATAATAATAATAATAATAATAATAATAATAGGATCTGTTTACCACTTGGGAGCATCGCAATAGAGTTGTTGTCGCATTCCTATCTTACTTGGGGTCTTCCCACATGCAACTGGTTGGCCACTCTGGAAGCAGAATACCCCCCTGGGTGTGATCCAGCAGCCCCCCCCCCCCCCCCAATATCCAGAAGGGCTTTTACATACAGCAACCCACATTGCCTGGGATTGAGGGGAAGTGCAGTCCCATGTCACCCCACGTCCATGACACATTTGGGAGTTTTCCATCCCTGCAATGAACAGGAAAGAGCCACCTTGCAGCTGGATCAGGTAAGGGAGGGTTTGATCTCAGCTGGCCGATGTGAGCCTCCCTTAACTGAGCCCAGACATTCCCAGAATTGTCCCTTCTGGACAGCTGACCTTCCCACACAAGGTGCTGCCGGGTGTGAAGGAGCAAAAACAT
Organism: Varanus salvator macromaculatus; assembly: GCA_023646645.1. NCBI lineage: Eukaryota > Metazoa > Chordata > Lepidosauria > Squamata > Varanidae > Varanus > Varanus salvator. Next base: position 361,953 of record JAIXND010000811.1, read on the forward strand.
CCCATTGTCCATCTTTCCATCACAGAAAGCAGGAAAGATCCTTTCTCTCTTTCACATGCTTTTTGGAACTGCAGGTATTAAGGAAGCCCACTGGTGACTCATGTGCAAAGCTTACCTTTTGGCTTACACAAACCACTTTATCCCTCCTAATGAAGGACAGGGCGGAAGCCCTGGCGGGGGCGGGGGGGGGGGCGGGAATCTAAGCCATTGTTGTGCTGGTAGATTAAATTAGGTCAGGGTTTTCCAGTGCTGAATCCCTGAATTTGCATCCCCAGTCTTCCCCTCCCAAATCTTTGCGTTTCCCTCCTCCCTGCTTTTTAGATTTAGCTACCTGGATGTGTATATGTGATAGCAATGAATGCACAAGGAATGCATTCGGTTTTCTAGCTACACACACAGGCTGGGACACCCACTGCAGAGCCAAAAGGGTGCCAGCTGAAAGGCGGCGCCTCGGTGCCGGATCTCCGGCGCCGCTCCCTCGCGAACTCAGCTGTCATTCCAGTCCAGCAGCTTTATGATTCAGTCGCAACAGATAAGCCTTGCTTCAGGCTACAGACCGGAGCTTCCTGCAGTCCAGAGAGTCAAAAATCCACACAAGTCTTGCGTAATATGGCATCGGGAAACTCTCCGGAATTACCTAAGAGAAAGCATCGCGAAGGAAAGTGGAGACATGTTGCTCCAACCTTTCGTGTTTGAGCTGCTTCAGCTGGGGGCTGCTGTCCAGCGGGGAGCTTTCCGCAGGTGGCCCCCTCTGGGTGCCAGACCCCTGGAAGACTGTCTTTGCTTCCTTCTGCCTCCTTCCCACCTGATGCCCAACCCTCGGATCGCTGATGCTCACTCCTCTTTAGGAGTTTGCATTCCCTGCTTGCTTGCAGTCAGAGAGATCAGTCTGTGGTTGGATGGCCTCCTCTTTCTCCCTGATATTCCCTCATCTCCAGTTCTCATGCCTTTGATGCCATGTGGGAGCCTCTCTCCCCACATTAAACGGGGAGATCTTCTTGAACTGTGTCTGCAGCAGGGTGGGGATCAATTCCTACAGTATACATTGTCCAAATGTTGAAAATCCTCAGTCCATTACATTGCAGGAGGTTACTAGTCCTCATGGTTAATTAATTAATTAATTTTTATTATTTATTTAGCATTTTTATATGCCGTCCCAGTCGCATAAGCCTCGGGACGGCTTCCAACATTGAAAATACACAACCAATAAATAAATAAATCACACATATAAATATATAAAATATAAATCTGGATTCACCCTGGCTATAAAAGTATAAAACCAATAAATAACATTAATAATTATTAAAATATTGTTTGAATAAAAAGGTCTTAATTGCTACCTCCTGTACCAGAGGCAGTATGCCTTCCTACACCACGTGCTGGGGAACATGGGCAGAAGTGTGCTGTTGCGCTCATGTCCTGCCTGTGGGATTGTGTGAGCAGCCGGTTAGCCCCTGTGCTAACACGATACTGGATGAGATGGAGCTCAGTCCAATCCAGCAGGGCTTTCTTTATATTCTTACAATGCAGTTGCTTGTCCTTCCAATGTTGTAAGATCAGTTTTTTCAGCAGCATATCCATCAATGCGGACCATTCATTAATTTCCAAGAAGCAAGGCAATTGTGATGTGTTCATCAATCAAGATTAAAGGCTAGTCTAGTGGAGAGCCAGTGTGGCGTAGTGGTTAAGAGCATGGGACTGGGACTCAGGCGATCCGGGTTCTAGTTCCCGCTCGGCCATGGAGCCAACTGGGTGACTCTGGGCCAGTCACAGACTCTCAGCCCAACCTACCTCACAGGGTTGTTGTTGTGGGGATAAGATGGAGGAGGAGATGTAAGCTGCCTTGAGCCCTTTGTAGGAAAAAGGCAGGATATAAATCCAACAATAAATAATAAATAAATAAATCTTACCTGTGTAAGTCTCCTCCCGCAGATGTTGCCAAAACATACATGCCAAAGACATAGTAGCTCCGTTGCACCGCCAGCATTAGCAGTGCAAATCCAGAAGAATCCCTTCTGAGGGGGAAGTTTTGCGGTTTCTGATGGAGCCAGGACCATTTTTCGCTGAAGCCGAAGATCCAGAGGTGTGAGGGGCAGTTGCCAATGTGGTGATACAGGGTGATTTTATGGGGAGCCATCCTTTCCAGCTCCTTGTGCTACTTTCGGCACAATTGCCCCACAGGCAAACATTTCCCAGGCAGCCACTCAGAGGTCAACATTTGTTCAAGAGTTGGACATAGAAACTGAGCAAGTCAGAAGGGGTCTCCTGGGCCATCTAGTCTGACCCCCAGCTCCAGCTGGCTCCACTCACAACATGCCCACCATGTGCATGTCCAGCCTATTATTTATTTATTTATTAAAACATTTCTATGCCGCCCCATCGCAACAAAGCCTCGGGGCGGCTCACAACAATGAAATTATAACATTACATTTAAAACCTTTCCAACCCCCCCCCCCAGTGCATCTCGGCAAACCCTATAAAATACAATCCTAAATTAAATAAACAAATTATGAACAATTAACTAAACAATTAAATAACTGCACACAATTAAACTATAGACAAATTAACAATTAAAATACGATTTAAATAAAAAGGTCTTCGCCTGGCGCCGAAAAACAATGGATGATTTTTTGACATGGGTGATTTTTCCAAAGCTGCTTTTAGCAGCATGCTTGACAGATGGGTCAAGCCTAGGTAAAACTTCTGGGAACTTTCTCAAAGTGCACAGACCACCTGTCTGGGTACCACTTTATCGCATGTTAAACGCAAGGACATTTCTCTGCACTGCAGGGAAAAAAGAACAGTGAATAGTTCTAGTGATGTGTGACTTGCCCACAGTGCGTGGAGAGTTTCCCCCCTCCTGTAATGTTGTACTGCCTGGATGGGATAGTTTGAATGGTTTGATGGGGTCCATGAAAAAGTTAGAGTCAGACTGAATGGGCCAATTTCAAGAGTTTGAGATTTCTTGAAGTGGTCTTGAGGAGCTGTTGGCAGGAGGTCAAACACCGCTGAAAGGCTTGCCGTTGTTGTTGTTAGTCGTGAAGTCGTGTCCAACCCATTGCAACCCCATGGACAACATTCCTCCAGGCCTTCCTGTCCTCCACCAGCCCCTGGAGTCCACTCAAGCTCACACCAACCGCCTCTGTGACTCCATCCAGCCACCCCATCCTCTGCCCTCCCCTTCTTCTTTTGCCATCTATTGTTCCCAGCATTAGGCTCTTCTCCAGGGAGTCTTTCCTTCTCAATAGATGGCCAAAGTATTTGCGTTTCATCTTCAGGATCTGGCCTTCTAAAGAGCAGTCTGGGTTGATCCCTCTAGGACTGACTGGTTTACTCTCCTTGCAGTCCAAGGGGCTCGCAGGAGTCTTCTCCTGAAAGGCTTGCTCCAACTTAATTTTGATCAAACCAAGTTGGAGGAGGAACCGACACAAAGAATATCCTCCATCTACTGCAGACGTAAAGAAAGAAAGCATCCTCAAGTTTTTCCAGAGCAGATGAAAAACATTTCCCAGTGGGTTGATGAAGAAGGAGCGTGTTGGGTTTAAACCCAGAAGGTCATGATGCATTTGAGCTGTGCGTTCAAGGGATGCCTGCCCCATGGAACACCTTCCCACATAAGCTGAGAAGCGGAAATGGACAGCAGCTGGATGCCTCTTGAAGAAACACCTGTTTTTTCAGGTGTCTTCCACTTGTACTGCTGTGTTTTTGAAACTTTTATATAATTATTATTGTTTTTACTTTGGTTGTTATTACGCTTAGACATCTTCTGCTATAAAGTGGTATCTAAATTGTTTAAATAAATAATACATATGGCCTGCCCAAAGCACTTGGGCCAGCCCGTAATATCTACTTTCAGTACTCAAAAAAGTCTGCTCTCTGTCCAAAATTCTAATGGCTCTACATGAATCTCAGTTTCTTTGTTCATAAATTTAGGAGTCATTTTGTGGTCCAAATGAGACCATTGCCATTAAAACTCACAATAAAGTTTTATCATTAAGACTTACCATTAAAATGTGCAATGATTTAAACACTTTTTAAAACTTTACAACAATGTGAAAATTCTCTCTCGATGTAAAACTTTGCTAACCACTTGGATTTCAACGGCTTTTCCTAGAAAAACCACAAGGGGGCACATTTGCAAGATGTGAATTCAATAACTTTATACTTTCCATGTTGATCTCTGAGATTTGAGTACTCGGTGAAGGTGCTGCAAGTCAGGCTTTTTAGTCACTGGCACAAGGAAAGGAAGCCAAGGTGGGCAAGAGCAGTGAAGGAGGGAGCAAAACCAGATATTACTGGTTTTATCTATTGAGAGCCAGTGTGGTGTGGTGGTTAAGAGCATGGGACTGGGACTCAGGCGATCTGGGTTCGAGTCCCCGCTCGGCCATGGAGCCAACTGGGTGACTCTGGGCCAGTCACAGACTCTCAGCCCAGCCTACCTCACAGGGTTGTTGTTGTGGGGATAAAATGGAGGAGGAGAATGATGTAAGCTGCCTTGAGCCCTTTGGAGGAAAAAGGCAGGATATAAATCCAAAAATAAATAAATAAATAAATAAATTACTTGCGATGTAGCTGCTTCTTGGGTCTCCATCCATGAATTTCTGTGCTTTTTTTTTTTTTTTTGATCTGCAGGGCAGCCCAGGTGAGACAAAATCTGCCCAGCAACCATACACAGAAGGCAGAGTACATTTTCCTATTGGGTGGCTATTTCCCCCCTCAGCCAATCTTGGCTCAGGTTCTGTTTTCTCCCTTGCCTGGTTGCCTGCAAGGACGTAAAGGTGATGGAGGCGGCCTTGGGTCTGAACTGTCTTACTTTTTGGAGGGCAGGGGGCAGCTGTCCTGGTCCAGAGGACCTGCTTGGCTTTGTTCCTCTGGGGCCGAACCCCCCCCCTCCCCACACACACACTTCAAAGGGAAGGCAGAAAGGCAGAATTAGCATTGGCTCTAAAATCTGGAGTGAATGATGTATAGTCTTGGCCTGGAGAAAAAGGTGGCAGACTTTTCTTCCCACAGTTTGGAGGGGAACCAAAACCCCCGTTAACTGGTTTTTATGTTTTGTAAGCTCTGTGGGGCAGGGACTAGCCTAGTATGGAGCTAGAGCATGAAGAACATGAGCAAATATTTGCATATTGCAGAAATTATGGCAGATATTCCCCACATCATGTTATGAGTTTCTGAGTATATGAGCTTAGAAATGAATCTGAGTGGAATGTTTTTGAAACAAATCAGAATCTATAGAGGTGTCCCTATTTTTTGTCTATCATTAATATTTGCACACAACACAAAGCAGCCATTCTAAAGCCCCTTTTTAGTGTGTTATGAGAGGCAGATGCAGCTTTGCTTTAACCTCACATGGCAACTTTTCCTTCATAGTATAAATCTGTATGCAATTAAAATATTTATATTCTGCCTATTGTGCCCATAGCATCTCTAGGCAGTACACAATCAACAATGAAAAAGCCATTATAGAAAATAAAATCTGAACTACACATGAATAAAAATGTAACATCCAGTAAAATAAACTACATCCGTTAAAAGTGTAAATAGAGCTTTGGTGGCATCTACTAAATATCGAAATGTATTTTTAAAAAGTTGGGCTTTGCCTGAAAGGAACATCAAGAGCCATCAGGCCCTTTCTTCCAAGAAGGGAAAGGGTTAGATCAACCATTTTCCACTACAGTGTCCCTGTGGGATATGCTTGGCAGGGCTGGTGACTAATTGTAATGCGCCTGGGTTAGAATCCCAGCTTTTCCTCCATTCAAATGCAGCCCCTTGGTTCCTGCTGCAGCCCTCCACACACTGCTGTAGGAATAGGAATGAGGATAAGCGTAAGAATGGTGTGTGAGTTGACCCCTGCTTTGTACTTCATTCAGCATTTCGCTTGTTCTGTCCCCTCCTGGAATAAGAAAAAGGAGAGAAGGAGAGATGAAGCAGAGGCCAGTAAATGCAAAGCTTTAATGCATCAAAATTGAAGACAGCCTCCTGGATTTTTTTTTTGGGGGGGAGGGAAGGGAAGGGAAGGGAAGGGAACGACTGAAAATGCTCTTTCCCAGCATGCACCTCTGCAAACAGGATGCTGACTTCAAAATACAGCAAAAAGATAGAGTGTTTTATTATGATTTCATATCACACGTTGTTTAACACAGCATTTTAATGTAAATGATTCACAAAGATGGTTAACTCAATTAAGGCAGGATGCCCTGCTCGGTCAGCGTTGCCTTAGGCGAAAGTGCACCGCGGAGGCTTCCTCCATGAGGTTGTTTAACCTTGGAGCTGAGACTCAGAACACCAAGACTCGGGCCATGACATCCTGTGGCTGACATGGTGCCCCACCGCATTTTGATAAGCAAATTAGTAAAAAGCAAACTGGATAGAACAACTATTAGGTGGATCCAAAACTGACTGCAAGCCGACACACACAGTGCTGCTCAATGGCAGCTTCTCAAACTGGAGGAAGGTGACTAGTGGGGCGCCGCAGGGGTCAGTCACTGGGGTTTAGCCCAGTGCTCTTCAACATCTTGATGAGGAATTACAAGGAATAGTAATTAAATTTATGGATGACGCAAAACTGGGTGGAATAGCAAACAGCCTAGATAGAAAACAGAATGAAGATTGAGGGTTATCTTGATGAACTTGAACACTGGGCTGAAAGCAACAGAATGAGACTCAATAAGGACAAGTGCCAACTCCTCCATCTTGGAAAAAGAAACCAGATGCATCCATGCAAGATGGGGAATATGTGGCCCAACAGAACTGAAAAACAAAAAGACCTGAGAGTAATTGTGGGCAATGGGCTAATGCGATGCAGCCACCAAAAGGGCAAATGCTATTTTGGGAAGCATTAACAGAAGTTTTATGTCCAAATCACATGAAGTAGTAGTTCCTCTATATTCCTCACTAGTCAGACCGCGTCTGAAAGACTGCGTCCAGTTCTGGGCATCAAGATTTAAGAAAGACGCTGGAAAATTAGAAAGGGACCAGAGGAGGGCAACAAAAATGATCCAGGGATTGGAAGCACTGCCCTATGAGGGGAGACGGAGGGAACTGGGCCTGTTCAGCCTTGAGAAGAGAAGGCTGAGAGGGGACAGGATATCCCTCTAGAAGTACCTCAAAGGCTGTCACAAAGAGGAAGGGCAAGATCTCTTCTTGCTGATACCAGAGTGTAGGATATGGAATAATCAGTACAAATGATGACAACCCAGATGCAGGCTGGACATCAGGAAAAGCTTCCTCACTGTCAGAGCAATACGGCAGTGGAACCAGCTGCCTGGAGAGGCGGTGGGCTCTCCCACACTGGAGACATTCAAGGAGAAACTGGGCAGCCCTCTGAGTGGGATGGTGTGACATGGTGTCCTGCAATAGTAGGGGTTTGGACTCGATGGTCTTCATGGCCCCTTCCAACTCTGTTATTTTATGTTTCTATGATTCTATGGGAAGAATCGCACTGGCTCCTTCTCTGTGCTCAGACGTGGACCTTGGAGAGGAAGAAAAGGGCTGTGCCAAGGGGCAGGGGAAGCCATATTATTATTATTATTATTAATTATATTTCTATACCATCCATAGCCAAAGCTCTCTGGGTGGTTCACAACATTGAAGTCCCCCATCCAGATTCCAACCAGGCCTGACCCTGCTTAGCTTCCAAGATAAGGCATGATCAGGCCCTTCAGGCTACATGGAAGCTGACACTGTCACCACTTCCTCCTTACCTCCCACTCTGTGGCCCTTCATCTAAGCAGCCCCAAAGAGCCCTCTAGATGAAAGGGAATGCATGAGATACGGAAACCACAGAGGTTACCTCTGCTGAATCCATGCTGAGCATTGGATGCCCAGAAGCACTGGAGCTTGAAGTCTTACTTGCGTTAAGAGCAGAGCTCTTGGATTGTAGCTTAAGTAAACCTATAAAGTGGATGCATGTCCATCACAGACTGACAGATCCAAACCCTTTGACATTTGACAGCATAATAAGGCGGGCACAGGGCGTGTGTGTTGCAGTCATTTTGTTTTCAACATTCATTACTTGGTGTCTTTTCATGAATCGGAATGTGACCTCCCCAGCCCTCCCAGAGTTTTGTAGTTTGAAGCCCGTAGGGCAAAAGGCAGAGTTTTTTCTAGGCTTGCTCCCTCCCCCTGCTGTGGGGCAGCCCCCCTCAGGGGCGTGGCATGGGAAGATCGCTCTCTCAAGGGTCTAGGGGGTGACCCATAGCAAGCAGCGTGCCTGCGATTGCCAACGGTCAAGTTGTCACTCCGACAAGTTGGGTGTGAGGTGTCTGACTCTAATAACTACATACATTTTCTCACAGCAATTTGCTGTATCAACATTAAGGCTATTCCCAAGCTAGGTCCTTCCAAGAGCAAATAAATAACAAATGGGAATGACTGCATTCCTCTTCCACATTGTATTGTTATCTCATTTCCAGATCTTTCATTTGCTTTCAGTCCTACTGGCCTTCCCTCCCTTGGGAGAACAGAGATGGTGCCCGAGCAGAATATTTTTGCTTCGTTCCTGGTCTTGGGGGGTAGGACTTCACGCCTTCCTCATCCTCACCTGATTCCATTTCTCGGATAAGGCAGCGCCTGACAGATTTATTGGTCTTGCCATGGAAATGCCGGTAAGTTTTTCCTCGCTTGACATCAGAACTGCTGCGTATAAATGCCAGATTGGTGCAGAATAAAACCTCCCTCATCCACTTTCTGATCGTGAACGAGACAGCTGATCTGGCATGTATAACCGAGACCTCTGTGGGTGAATGGCGGGTGGAGTCCGTCTCTTCCAGTTGTGCCCTCCTGGGTACCCAGTTTAGCATCAGGGTAGAAGTGAGGACTGGTGAGGGTGTTTGTTGTGGTCCACGGGAATTTCATCTCTCTCCAGGGACTGTCCGACAACTAGTCCGGAGTGTTTGTGCTTTGTGCTGGGCCAGTGGGGCAGACTGAGGATTCGGCAGGTGTGCTGCCCATCGTGCAACCCATCCATCCCCCTACCTGAGCTGACGGAGGTGGTCCTGGAGGTGATGGTGGGGTCTCCCAGCCTATTGGTCCTGGGAGACTTCAACATTCTTGCCGAGGGAGCTCTACCTGGGGCAGCTCAGGACTCTGTGGATGCCCCAAGAACCATGGGACTGTCCTCTCATGTCAGTGGCCAGAGGATGGCACACTGTAGACTTGGTCCTCTCTGCCGGATATGCAGATGCTGCTCTGAGCATGAGGGACTTTGACTCTCCCTTTGTCATGGTTAGATCACCACTTGCGGGGATTTAGACTTATGGTGGCTTTTCCCCGCCGCAAGGCTGGGGGACCCATTAAGATGTCCTGCCTCCAGAAGCTAATGGGTCTGGATGGTTCCCAGAGGGTTCTGGTGGGTGGGGGTGGGGGGCTCTGCCAACTGACAGGGCTGGTTGAAATCCTGGTCGCTCTGTGGAATGCAGGAATGACCCTGGCGATTGGCACAATCACTCCTAAGCACCGTCTCTGTTACCCCAGAGCTGACAGCAGCGAAACAGCAGAGGAGCCGGCTGAGGCTGGAATGCAGCTGGAAAAGAACTGGCACGTGCACCAATCGGGCATAGTTTGAGGCAGTGAGGGAGGCAAGGAAACAGTATCTCACCGCCTCGACCCAGTCCTCTCCGGGCCACCCAGAAATGCTTTTCAAGGTTGTCCAGGGCTTATTACCCTCTGCTCCCAGGGATGCCTTTAGACCATCTCTGGCCTGCTTTAACCGACTTGCTGGGCACTTCCAGGAAAACAATCTCGCCTCTGCCGGGACTTGGACTCCAGAGTTACATGTAGCAGCCGGATCGGTGGAGCTATCCAGAGTACAGTCTGGCCCAGTTCTGTTGGATGAGTTGCAGCTGGTACAGCTCAAGGATGGGGACAAGGTGCTTGGCCAGGTCTGTGCAACCGCCTCGGTTCTGGATCTTAGCCCTTCTTGGCTTATAAAAACCAGCGAGGAAGGGAGAACCCGCTGGGCCAGGGAGGTCCTCCACGCCTCTTCGCATGAGGGTGTTTTCCCATGCCTCCTGAAAGACTGATGCCATTTCTGAAGAAGCCCGCCCTCCACCCAGAAGACCTGAATGACGTCAGGTGGGTAGCAAGCCCTCGCTTTCCTGGGCAACCTTCTTGTTGTAAGCCGCCCCGAGGCTATTGCAAGGGGCGGCATATAAATTTTTAAATAAATAAATAAGAGGGCAGTGTTTCCAAACCCTGGATCCTTTTTGTTGCCCTCCTCTGGACCCTTTCTAATTTTTCTGCATCTTTCTTAAATCTTGGGGCCCAGAACTGGACTCAGTATTCCAGATGGGACCTGACTAGTGAGAAGTATAAGAGATCTACTACTTCATGTGATTTGAAAGTGCTACTTCAATTAAAGCATCCCGAAATAGCATTTGCCCTTTTGGTGGCTGCATCACATCGTTGGCTCATGTTTAGCCTGTTGTCCACAATCACTTCAAGATCTTTTTCTTTTTCAGTTCTGTTGGGCCTCGTATTCCTCATCTTGTATTGATTAATTTGGTTTCTTTTTCCAAGTTGGATGACTTGGCACTGATTCTTATTGAATCTGATGTTGCTTTCAGTCCGGTGTTCAAGTTTCTCAATATCATCCTGGTTCATCAATCTCTCTTCTCGGGTGTTTTGCTATTCCACCCAGTTTTGTATCATTCAGATTTTATTGCCATTCCTTGTACTTGTCAGAATCCCGGAATCTCAATTTGAGAAGGGAAATAAAACTTGGGGTCCTAGGAAAGATCAGTCGTTATGAACCTCCGTGTCTTTATTCATTTACCAAAACTCTTAAAATTCTCTCACACACCAAGCACCATGCACCCCTTGAATCTAGGAATGCCTGTCAAATACACTCTCATTCTCACATGGCATACACACAACATCCAGAAAAAAAATCTTTGTCTTTCATTCAAACTTCACATTGCAAACAGTTGCAAGTTCAACAGGGGGAGGAAAAACCAGCCAATTTGGGCAGTAATATTTATCAATGGTTAGCTGCAATCTGTCTTCCCCTGATTTTACACTCTGCCCTGTTGAATTCCAGCCTGCTACTGCTCACGCTAATTGCTAAACACAACAATTTAAATTTTCAAGACTTGACCAGCAAAATGTTCCCAATATAAAAGAAAAACCCCTTTCTTTATCTCTCTGGAAATCCTTTCAGGACTCCTACTGAGAATTTAACAGTATATACTTTTTCCCCCATCTTTCATCTGCCCATCAGCATCCCCTCCTGGAATTTCAAATGCACATTGTTTAATCTAACATGAAAATCTTCCTACCTAGGAGGGCTGTAAGGCAGATGGAAGAGGCAGAAAAACTTTCATTAAAGACATTAAAACAGTGTTCCCAGCTTCTGACAAGGAAAGGATATGCATAAAAAATGTTTCTATATAACCCCTCTTTCATACAGGGCTTTCACACAGGATAAGCTTATTGAGGATGTCCAGAAAACTGGGTAGGACCTGTGTTAGCCCAGTTCAAGGGCCACACATTTCCTTACTTCCCAGTTCTGGCTCATATAGAAGGAATGGGAAAAGGAAAAAATCTCACACACATTTCCCTGATCATCACCTTTTTCCCAGCTGGACTCAGCCATGCTTGGGCTCAGGCAAATGACCTCACGAATCTGTATCTCAATCAAAGCCAGGTTCACACATCCTCATCTCAGGGGCAAGAACAGCCATCCACGCCCTTGCTTTCAACCATGCCCTGAAGAGGACAGATTGGTGCAGCTGTGTGGGGAGCGTCTATTTCCTGAGGAACCCCACAACCCACTCTGAGCTATGCCCACCTCCCAGAAAGCGGAACACTTTTAAAATACAAACAGACAAGGCAGAAAACACAGACAGAAACAATGAACACAAAACTTTCACAACATAAATCTTTACACAAACCCCAGTGCAAACATACTCACACGTGTAGATCTTTCCTGGTGCACCAATACCATATTAGCTAGCTTTTTTCCTCCACCAGCTTGGACCAAAGCAAAAACTTTAAAAAGGTGTAGCCAACTGCAATCAAATGAGCCCTCTGAGGCCAAATTAGTTAGGTTTGACCATGCTGTTTTAAATCAAAATACCAAGCGCTTGTTTCCGCAACAGCCCCTCAGGTGTCGCCCATGGCCATCCACTCCACCCTGCAATTTGATGCAGAGGTGTCCATGGGGTAGTAAACCATGATTCTGAAACCCCCATGTTTCCTGGGAGTCCACAATGGAAAGCCCACATGCAATGAGGTTTAAAACCAGCTCTAATTACATTGACTGGCCTGCGAAACAGAAGAGATGGCCAGTATCTGTGCTCCCCCAGTGAGGAGAATTTCAGCTGAACTTACCATCTCTCCTGCCCAGGATAAAGGGCCAAAAACCCACGATCCCGCCCTCGTCGCCAAATTGACAGAATCCCGGGATCTCAATTTTAGAAGGGAAATAAAACTTGGGGTCCTAGGAAAGATCAGTCGTTATGAACCTCCGTGTCTTTATTGTCTATCCCAGGCCCCGCGGGTTGTCTCATGATAAGGCCTTACCGGGCAAGCAAGAGGTGAACTCTGCTGCAAAGCTTCAACAGAACTAGAGACTTTTTACACACTCCCAGTCACATACAGGTGCAGGGCAATTGATGACAGAATGTAAAGATTACAATAAGATTCTGAGGTCATCACATACAGAAAGATAAAGAAATGTCAATCAATCATACTGTAACAATAAGATTACAATATTTCTAATTGACACTTTAGTTCAGAAACCTGAACCCATCTCCAGGTCTGCTTAAACATGTAAATTCAAGCCACTGAAACTATGCATGAACTCAAACTCTTATCTAGATTCGAAACATTCTGAGTGACCAGGGCACATGCAGCCCTCTGGGCTAAGAAGATACTTCCATGTAAACGGAATTACAACAGTGATTATTTACAATGTATATTTGGACTAAATGGCTTGTCTACTGTAGCCCACAGCTAAAGCTGAGAGAAAGGGAGTGGGGGAAAGCCATTTTACACAGTGACAGCTTGGTTTTGAGAAGGAAGACAGGATTTGACCCTACAATGCAAATGCACACAGAAGTAATGCTTTTCAGACAGGATTTACCCACATTTTCCCAACATACTTCCTCATCTAAACCATTAATCAAGATGTTGAAGAGCACTGAGCCCAGGACTCATCCCTGTGGCAACCCAATATTTACCTTTCTCCAGTTTGAGAAGCTGCCACTGAGCAGCACTTTTTGTGCTTGCTTTTGCAGCCAATTTTAGATCCACTGATGGTTGTTCTATCAAGTCCACTCTTTGCTAATTTGCTTGTCACAATGTCATGGCACAGTATGTTGCAAAGTCTCTTTGGAGTGCTGAAACGAAAGCAATACATGGAGTTCATGCATTGCACAAGGCAGCTCTAAAAGTTTTGCTGGAAGAGTACCTGTGATCACTGGTGGATTGCCCTGTGTTCTGCCCTCTCTGTAGGACAAGGGAAGGAACTCTGTTTTGCTTGAAACCCTAGAAAAGCTACAGGAGTAGGTAGCTTTTCATCCCAAGGGTCAGACTGTTCTGGACTACATTGCAAACTGTGCAGAACTCCCCTCACACTGCTGCATAGCCCCAATTTCATTCACCCTCATACTACTTGTTGTCTCTGTAACATCCCATCAATTTATTTCTGAATTATGGAAACCCTGTGAGTGAGTAAATGAGTGAGTGAGTGAGTGAATAACTTTCTAGCTGACAGCTCTGCTCAGCTCCTGTAACCTCGAGAGCGTGGCTTCTTTGATGCCGTCAATCCATCTCCTATTTGGACCTCCTCCTCTTCTTCCACCTTCTACTTTCCCTTGCAATATTGTCTTCCCCAGCAAGTTTTGCCTTCTTATCATGTGCCCAAAGTACGACAGCGGCAGTTCTGTCGTTGTTGCCTGCAGAGCGAATTCTGGCTTCCTTTGATTGAGGATCCACTCATTGTCTTGTATAATTTCTACCAAAAGCACAAACATATGGCAGAATTTTTATAACAGCCTCAGGTTTTGTTATTTCTGTTTTGCTCAGTATGAATGTCTGAGCAAACCTGAAGTGAGGTTTGTATAAAAGCTCCATCACGGAGAATACAATATAGGCTTTTTAAAAGCCTGGAGGCAGCTGGGAAAGGGTGATTTTGTGGGGTAATAGTGTTGACTCGCTCCAGCGCTGACTTCCCTTCCTTAAAAGGCCCCTGTGCCACAGTGAAGCTTCCTGAAAGCCTCCATGGTCAGAAATGGAGGCTTTTTAAAAACCTGATTGTGGTGCAGGAGGGGGACTTTTCAAGGGGTTGATTGCAAATTTGGGGCAGGAAGAGTTAACCTCCCCCCACAGCAGCTGGCTCCTAGAAAATGCACCGCTAGGGGTGCAATTAGGATCTGAAAAGTCCACATCATCACTAACAGAAGCTTTTCCAAAGCCTGACTTGTAGCCTGTTGTAAGGAGGAAGGGGAATCTCCCATCTGGATAAGGGGCCTGGTCCAGTGGCCATATCCCACCTGCGGAATGGAAGCCTTCCTTTCCCTGATAGAAACCAAACTGAGATATTTGCCCCAGTGGCCCCGCTCAGTTGACATATGGGAACTCGTTAGCTGGTTGAGCTGCATCAAACATTGCTGGATAAGGGTTGGTGATGAGCATACTTTTCTCAGCACCCTCCCTCCCTCCCTTCTTGCTTTCTCTGTCTCTCTCTCCCTCCCTCCCACTTTTTCCCCTTCCCAGGAACTCAAAGCAACTTGCCTCCTCCTCCTCCTCCTCCTCGCAATCTTATCCTCACAAGAACCCTGTGAGCTTAGGTAGGGCTGAGAGTCTGTGTTGGCCGCAGATCACCCACTGAGCTCCATGGCTCACAGGGGTCTTGAATCCAGATCACCTGAGCTTGAGCCCTGCACTCTTAACCACAACACCACACTAACTCACTTCCACAGCTCATGCTGGTCGAGGTGAGGAAGCCCTGCAAACACACTCATTGTTCACACTCATCCTAAGTTGTGAACTCGGAGTATCTCACCGTGGGCCAGTGACTGGACCTCTCTGGAAGCCGGCGGTGCTCAGCCTTGCCTTGAGTAGCTGTCATAAAAGAAGGGGACCTTTTTCATCAGGCAAATATGGGAAAAGGAGTGTGAGGCCATCAAGAATCCCATGCTTATTTAATTAATTTATTTAATTACTTTTATATGCCATCCCAATACTAAAAGTCTCTGGACGGCTTACAAAAAACCAAAACCCCCAGAACAAAGCAACCATATACAACAAACACACTGCATCCGATCAACGATGATAAAAACAAGGATAAAAGCAATTAACTGTTAAAATATTGGGAAAATAAAAAGGTCTTTGCCTGGATGCCAGAAAGAATAAAGCGATGGCACCAGGTGAACCTCCCTGGGGAGTGTGTTCCACAGTCAGTGTGCCACCACGGAAAAGGCCCTTCTCTGAGTAGCTACCCTCCCAACTTCCTTCAAAGAGGGCTCCTGGAGAAGGACCTCTGCCTCAGATCTCAAGGGGTGGGTGGGCACATAGGGAAGAAGGGGCTCCTTCCGAACAAGTTACTTAAGGTGCACGTTTAGACAGTAGAGGGTCTTATGCCTCCCAGGAGGCTTCATCTGGAGGTGTAGGCCTTTCCTAGGCAGGACTGAGCCGGAAGTCACTTGGACGTGTGCGCGATGCATTACAGAGCCTTCCACGCTGCAGAACCATGGAAGGCTTCCCGGAGCGCCATGTGCCAGGTGCAACACTGGACTTTGTGTCTTCTGTTTGTTGTCCTGAATTCCAGTGCTTGTGAAAGTTCCAAGCGAGTTTATCCTGACCGTTCAAACTGATCCCTTCCTGGACTTCTGTGAAATTGTTCATTTGATTTTTGGTTTTCCACCCACACACAGTCAATAGTTCGAACCAGTTTGTGTCAGCAACACTGAACTGTAAACAGGAAGTCAGAATAGATGCTCATGCAATGGGGGGAAAATCATCTGAAGGATGGGGAGCATGGGTTGGGCAGTGAAGTGGCCAGGTTTGCTGATGGCAGCTAACTATGGCTGAAAGGAAACAGAAAAGGTCCAGAACATACTGTCCAGGCTGGAGGAAAGGGCATTAAAGTGGCAAATGTAGTTCAGTGTAAACAGAATAATAGGTGCATTTCACATATATGCTGATTGAATCATGAGCTGACATTGACCGACTAAGAAAGAGTCCTCGGGGCAAAGGGATGCAGGTAACGGTGAATCGCGATCCAGTGTACTGTGAAAGGGCAAGTTTCTTGTTGGAGATCCTCAGGAAAGGGATTGGAAATAGTACCATGAGAATATATTACTGCTATGGGAACAGAATGTTCCATCCTTGGAACATTGTGTTCAGTTTTGCTCATTGCGCCCCTTATAATATATAATGATGGCGCCAGGAGGACCTCTCTGGGAAGCGCATTGCATAAGTGCACATTCCATTTTTCGATTTATATCCTGCCTTTTTCCTCCAAAGGGCTCAAGGCAGCTTACATCTCCTCCTCCATCTTATCCCCACAACAACAACCCTGTGAGGTAGGTTGGGCTGAGAGTCTGTGACTGGCCCAGAGTCGCCCAGTTGGCTCCCTGGCCGAGCGGGGACTAGAACCCAGATCGTCTGAGCCCCAGTCCCATGCGCTTAACCACCACACCACACTGGCTCTCACACTGGCTACACCACACTGGCTCAAATATACTGTGCATTTGAAAGGGGGGCAAAAAAGGACAACAAAAGCAATCATTGGAGGGGAGGTTATGCTAACTGGGCTGCTTAGTGTGGAAAAAGGTGGAGTAGGGGAGACATGATAGATGTCAGAGGTGAGAAGATGGCTCACTTGCCCTTGCCGGGCTTCTTTCCCATACTTGGCCCTGCCAATGCTCAGGAATGCTCGTGGTGGCTTTGCAGGAAGTACGCAAAGCCTGCAAGTGTCTGTGTGTAGATGCAGAGCTCTGCTTGCACAGTGGGCACATGTGCAAAGCCGGCCTCACTGGCTTGCTTCCCTCCAGATGCCCCACGTGAACACTCAGCGTGAGTGGAGTTCAGGGAGAGAGAAAGCAGGCAGGACTCCGGAGAGCTGAGCCAGGGAAATCTGATGGATCTGAGCTGGGGGAATCTGACTGGATCCCTCACACATCGCTAATAGAGGTGCACACATTTATTTATTTATTTATTTATATTGCAATTTATATCCTGCCTTTTTCCTACAAAGGGCTCAAGGCAGCTAACATCCTCCTCCTCCTCCATCTTATTCCCACAACAGCCCTGTGAGGTAGGTTGGGCTGAGAGTCTGTGACTGGCCCAAAGTCACCCAGTTGGCTCCATGGCTGAGTGGGGACTAGAACCCAGATCCTCTGAGTCCCAGTCCCATGCTCTTAACCACTACACCACACTGGCTCTCAATCTATCTATTTAAAGTTTTTATATGCCATCCAATACTAAAGTCTCTGGGTGGCTTACAGAAACAAAACAACCACATGCAAAAACAATAGACAACACACTGCATCCAACACGGTGTGGCCAAGGTGCTCCAAGGAGGGCAAACTGGTCATTTCCAGGGGCCACCTTTGCCTGCTGACCCCTGCATGGCCACCCTTACACAGCACTGAAAAAGCAACACACCAAAAAGCCATCTAGAGCCATACAGAATGTCAAACAGTTCAAAACAACAGTGATGCATTTATATCTCGCCCGTTTTCCTCTTGTGAGGAATCCAGGGCAGATTGTATAGCTCCATTTTGTCCTCACTGCAACAACCCTGTGAGGCAGGTTAGGCTGAGAGCGAGTGACTGTCCCAAAGTCACCCAGGGAATTTCATGGCTGAGTGGGGACTTGAACCCGGGTCTCCCAGGTCTCAGTCCAACACTCGGACTACTACACCACACTGGATCTTGCACATAAGTTGACGGGACATTTTTGGCTCCTTGTAGCGGCTCCAGGCACCACTCTGTGCATGTCTGTTGAAGAGTTCCCCAAAATATTTTGCACCCCCTGGGATAAGGAGTCCCTTTTGGTGCTCTCCCCCATTACCAGAACCCGGGTTGAGGAGAATGAGCCCATGAAGCTGGCCGGTGGGAGATTCAGGACTGCTAAAAGCAAAGACTTTTTCACCCAGGCTGCATTCCTGCTGATAAATCTGACCTTTTTACCACTCTGTCGTGGCTTGTGTACAAAATTTGATGACAGAAGCAGAAATTTGTTTGCTGTAAGTCCACTGGGTATGGCTCGGTCACCACAACCAAGCAGGCATGTTGGTGTGGTAGCAATCTTCTCTTTGGAAAGAAACTTCACCATGCAATGTGCCAAAAGAGAAGGCCTGAGTATGAAAGAGTGCACTCTTTGTTGACTGGTCCTTGAATCGAGCTAGTGATCTCTCCTGTTTGCTTGGCCTTGTCTTCATGATCCGGCTGCAAGCTGCCTAATCTCCTAGAGAAGATTGGCCAAACCCAGTTCTTACTAGGCTGAAACATGCTGGCTTGATGGGAAGTTACTTGATCTGCTTCAGCTACCTGATCCTTGCCTTTGTGGGACAGCTGGACAAAATGTTCCTCAAAGCAGGCCGAGTTTCCATTAATCTGCAGTCATTTTATGTATTGTTCTTTCTTTGTTTTTCAATGCATATGCAGCAAAATACTCCAGCAGGACTCTCTAAGTGGTGTACAGCAATTAAAATTACAATGAATCTAACAGTGGTTAACACCAATAAGGTCAATAAAAATTAACCAGAGAAGTATATGTATCCATAACCTAACAATGATCCTATTAAGGTGAGTAAAGGATAACACTTAATGAATCAGAAAATATAAACAGTTAATTACTGTATTTTTTGCTTTATAAGATGCACTTTTTCCCCCCTCAAAAGGGGAAATGTCTGTGCGTCTTATAGAGCGAATGTGTGTGTGCAGTAAGTCTGTCAGATGTGCAGCCCATGGGGAAGTGATGGGGAATGTGCCTGTGATTATGTGCCCATTTGATTCAGAATATTTTTTTCTTGTTTTCCTCCTCTAAAAATTAGGTGTGTCTTATGGTCAGGGGCGTCTTATAGAGCGAAAAATACGGTAAATCATTTTTAAATTCAGTTGTTAAAATGTCTGAAGACGCGGATAGTTTTCGCCAGGCAGTGCAATAAAAGCAGTGATGACACCAGGCAAACATCTCTGGGGAGTGGCTGCCAGAAATGGGGGCAGCCACTGAGAAGGGCCTTCTTCTATTTGCCATCCCCCTCACTTCCTGGAGGGATGGCTTTTTCAGAAGGACCTCTGGACCAGATCTTAATGGAAGGGTAGGTATATATGGGAGAAGGTGGTCCTTCAGGTAGCCAGGTCCTAAATCATTTTAGTGACTCCAGTCCATTTAACTTTAAAATGCAGGACTTTAGCACTGCCAGTTTAACACCCACTGAAAGTATAGATTGGAAAATATGTCATTTTTTGCCAAATCTACACATTTCGTTCAAGTGGTTTCCCTCCAAGATAATGCACTTTTCTAGTTTGCAATTTTTAATGTGCACACTTGCTCCTAAAATCCTTATTTTTGTATGCATTTTTCGATCAGGAAATTCCAGCACAAAATTCAGAGAAGCAAACATTTTTGAAAGAGAAGTGAATGCCACTTTGCATTTTGGAAGTGTAAAACTAGGTTAGTTCATACTGAAATGCAAACCGGACCATTTTTTTCCTCATTGCTAAATGGAAGCTGATCATTTGTAACTGCAATATTAACATAACTAACCACAGAGAACATGGCTGGTTTTAAATTCTGTAGCTTGACTTGGTCTGAGTCTAAGCTATTTCTCTGTGTACAAGCCCATCTCTCATTTGCAGAGATAAACAGACTCATTTGCAGAGATAAACAGGCCCAATTCAAAACACAGTCTCTTAATAGAGCACCATGGAAATCTATGATTCTCCACACTTTAAAATATTTGTGGCTCAGGTAAATTCTGCGAGATGCAGTGCTGGAATTCCTCCTTCTGGTTCTGCTTTAATGCATCCTTCTAACAAGGTGAGACCCCCCACCCCCAATGCTGCCCACTCAATAACCTCCTAGCAATCCAATTAATTCAGAAGGATAAGGCTTACTGTGATAAAACAGCTCTTTCCTTGCACAGAGGAAGAACCTGAGCTTTGTGAATGTGGCCTTACTATAGACAGAGTGGCAGCCCATGTCAAGATTGCTTTTTGAACTGGAAACAGGCTCCTTCTCTTCACCAGAAGCAGGGCCTTTTCAGCAGTGGCCCTGGCCCAGAGTGGGAAATGTAGGACGCAGCCTTCTGCCACACTAGCTCTGTGCTGACAACTCCAGCACAGTGACCTTGGCACGTATGTTCCCATGGATGCCTCCTCAGGTGCCCACTGGGCTTCCTGCTGCTCCTATTTTTTGCAGAATCACAGAATAGCAGAGTTGGAAGGGGCCTAGAAGGCCATCAGGTCCAACCCCCTGCCAGAGCTTCCCTATACCTCTCAGATGGCTGCCCAGCTGCATCTTGAATGCCTCTAGTGCGGGAGAGCCCACAACCTTCCTCAGTCATTGCTTCTATGGTCATACTGCCCTGGCAGTCAGGACATTTCCCCCGATATCTAGGCAAATAATTTTTCCGTTTTTGTTTTTTTTTGAGACGGTGGGGGTGGCACATTGCAAACTGAAATGCTGCCATCCATTATGGCCTTATTCCAGTTTTGCATTTTGGGGCTCAGACCCTCTCTTTGGCTCATACTTAGGTTCTCAGGCAAGTAACTTTTCCTTTTGTCTCAGCCATTCCCACCTGGGAAAGGAAAGTTTGTGACTGGCCATGGCAGCCGTCTTATGTCATGGTGCTCTTCAAATTCCAAATATACTCACTGACCTGGAGAGATTGAGGACTAGTCAGCCCTCACCTGGAATATTGTGTCCAGTTCGGGGCACCAAGATTTAAGAAAGATGCAGATAAATCAGAAAGGCTCCAGAGGAGGGCAGCAAAAATGATCCAGGGTTTGGAAACGCTGCCCGATGAGGAGAGACTGAGAGGACTGGGCATGTCCAGCCTTGAGAAGAGAAGACTGAGTTGGGACATGGTATCACTCTATAGGTACCTCTTTAAGTCACAAAGAGGAAGGCCACGATCTCTTCTTGCTGATGCCAGAGTGCAGGACACGGAATAATTAGTTCAAGTTGTGACAACCCAGATTCAGGCTGGGCATCAGGAAAAGCTTCCTCACTGTCAGAGCAATACAACAGTGGAACTAGCTGCCTAGGGAGATGGTGGGCTCCCCCACACTGGAGACATTCAAAAGGAAACTGGGCAGCCATCTGAGCGGGATGGTGTAATTGGGTGTCCTGCAACAGCAGGGGACTGGCCCTGATGACCTTCATGACCCCTTCCAACTCTACTATTCTATGATTGTATTTTGCCATAGTTTTCCTGTGCCCTCTGGACAGACTCAGTCTTTCTCAGCTTACATAGAAACAGAGTGGGTCAGAAGGGACCTCCTTGGCCTTCTAGTCTGACCTCCAGCTCCATCCGGCTCCGCTCATCACATGCCTTCCATGTGCAGCTTCTACTTCCTGAAATTTTACTCTTTCTTGCCTGCCTCTGTTTGGCAAGAACTGTGAGGATGCTCAAAATTATCAGGCTCAGCCATAGCAGCTGAGTACCAGTTACCCTTTGCTTCCATCTGGAAGGTAGCTTTGCTTTCTGGTTTTCCTTCTGGACTTTTTCCCCAAAGGAGAGGCCATGGGAACCATTGTGCCATGGATGGATGGTTGCCCCTTTTGGTCAGCTTTTGACCAGCTTTCGGGAATCTCAAGAGGAAAGAGTGCATTTGCACATTTGACAAGTTGCTCAACATTTGACAAGTTGCTCTTTGTAGCATACCTGCTCTGGCTAATTCTGGCTGTCCTCGCTATGGTACACTGTCATCTGCTCAGAGATGCAAAGATAAGACAAATAAGTCATTTGGACGCCACTTGGCTTGGAGACCGTTGCTTCTTGTAAGACGCATAATATGAATGCAAGAAATAACCCACACTCAAACGATGAACTCATTTCTTTCCTTAGGATTTGTACCCTAATGAAACAAACTGCACTAAAATTATAGATAATTGAACAACTACTAATTCAGGGTGCTAAAAGGAATTAGTTCGAGAAAAAGGGCAGCAGCTCCCATGTTTGCTGGGGCTCACAGAGCCTTAAGGTTTGTTTTGGCCTAAACTTGCATAGGGTTATGCTCTTAGCAGGGAACAGTTTCCCCCCAAAAACTTGCAGCAATTTCTTACTGTTTTCTGAAATGTAATCCAGCAGGACAGTTTGACCACTGTGTATGTTGGACAAGGATCTGTTTGCACTGGAGCTCATGGTAAGTTCACGGTTTTGTCAATAAATGTCACCAGTCAGGCCATGTGATGTTAGTCTTGGGTTCGGATGGGATCTTTCTCTCCATGCACCCATTTAGACCATGCAACATAAGACAACATTTCCATTTAGACTAGCCTTACTCCTGGTTTTTGTTAGGCATGTGCGACGAATCTGTCAGGCTCCCCGGCCTCGCGTCTGCTTTGCAACCTGGCCCATGTTGGTGTGGGTCTCACCAGGAACTGATGGCAGCCTCACACGCTGCCATCGCCGTCAAGTTGGTTGACAGGGATGGTTCTGCTGCTCCTGGAGGGGTTCTGCCGGTTGCTCATCCAGGGCCCTGTGAATGTTCGTGGAACATGGGCAGTTTCTATGGGGCTATTAGCTTCCTACTGAACATAGCACAACCTAACATACAAAATGAACCTCCTTTTATCAAATAAAACTGGCTGTAGAGCTGCAGAGCTCAAAAGTCCTTTTGAATCCAGCTCAAAGGAATCCAAAATGCTCTCTCCAACTGTCTGAGCACAGAAGGAGTTGGCTGCATGTGCAGAGTCCTCAAAAAATGGAATAAAAGATCAATTTAATTGCATACACATGAATCCATCATGTGGATGACACATCCACATCCCTCCAGCACAAACGTGGGAATTTTACCGAACCCAGGTCAGCAAGGGGCTCCGTTGCACCAGCAGCTCCCCTCTCTTCAGTCTTTCCACTCTTTCCTATCTGAATTTCTTACAGTCCCGCTCTTTCTTGGTCCCACCCCATGGGACCAGACTAGTATTTCATCGGGGCTACATTCTCCCCTACTAAAATTCTGTCGTATCGACAGTTACTCAAGAATATTTAGTATAAGACTCTATTCACTGTCCTGGTAAATGAAACGGCAAGTGGCATATCACAGCAGCTTTTGCTGAAATGCTTCAAACCACCATTAAACTTTGGTGGCTTAGTTCTATTTCTTTGAAATCTATGCAGCACCTCATTTCTTTCACATGAATTTACAGAAGGGGGTGCCATATTGGGGAACTGGCTGACCCCTGTCGTTTGGAATGCTCCCTTTGAGAACTTGAAGACATACTGTTTCTCCAGATGTAGGAATTGGGTTAAATTGACTTGCCAAGGCGCTCAATCCTGAGGAGATTGAGGAGTGGATGATGGATGGATCCTCCTCATCTTCTGCTTGGATCACTGTGTCCTTAAGTTTTCTGCTCTCTTCTATGACTTCCGGGCAATTTATGCTTGACTTTTCTTCAAATGAAGAACAAATTCACATGGTCGTAACATATCTCTGTGCAGAGTGCATATGGGACCCACACCATCTCCTGCCTGAACTCTGTATACTGGCAGATCTTCACCCAACTGATCCAAAACTTTATGAGCAACTGGCTCCGATCTGTCTGTTTTTGCATTCTCAAACTGGGTACTAGGACTCTGTCGGCTGGTTCAGTGTTGGATCACACAATGTTGGCATCCCATCTTCTTTTGTTGGCTTGCTGATGTTTTTCACTTTCTTTGGTGGTCAAGTCAGAAGCATAATGCTACCTGTGTTTTGTTCCTCACATAATCCTGATGATTTACTTCATTGTGTCCTCTGGGTTTTATTCCAAACCATAAATCAATAGGCAATAATGGTTGCCTTCCAAACATCAGAAAATATGGAGACTCTCTTGCAGTTCCATCTCTTGTGCATGCATCAATGGCTTGAGATGCTCTCTCCAGTTAGTCTTCTTACAGGTCTCCAATGTTCCTAACATATCTAAAAAAGCATGATCGAATCTTTGAACAGGATTTCCTCTAGGGTGGCACAGAGTAATACGGGACTTAGTCTCAGCGATTTTGCTCAGCTCTATAACCAATCTGACTCAAAGCTCAGTCCTTGATCCCTGAGAATTCTCCTAGGAAATCCATAGTGACGTATACAATTTTCCCACAAGGCGTTTGCTACTGCTCTTGCTGTTTGGTTTCTGGTAGGATAACCTTCAGCATACTTACTGATCAGTGACACTCCAAATGTTTTTGATGCCCCTTGCATCTGGTTCAAGAATCATAAAGTCTATGCAAATTAGTTCCAGTGGAGTGTACACTTTAATATTAATTAACTCAGTCCTTTTTTGCACCTTAGCTTTCCTTCATATACAGTGTTCAGTTACGGGACTTCTGCTCTATCTCTTGGGTCATTCTAGGCCAAAAGCATCTGTCCCTTGCAAATTCCAAAGCCCTTTCCATTCCGAAATGACCCAGCAAAAGGTCACTAGGAGGGTGGCTGGTTTGCAGGGTAAGCCATATGATGAGAGACTGAGGGAGCTGGGTCTTTTCTGCCTTGAGAGGAGGAGGCTCAGAAGGCAGCTGTTAGCGATGTACAGGTACAGGAGGGGGTGCCACGCAGAGGTGGGTCACAACCTTTTCTCCCCTGCTCTGGAGGGCAGGATGCATTCCAATGGAGCAAAGCTCAGGGAACCAAGATCTATTGTGGATGCCAGGAAGGACTTCCTGACAGTTAGGACTCCAAGGGTATAGGATGGACTTCCATGGGAGGTGGTTGAAGCCCCATTAGTGAGGGTGTTCAAAGATAGGCTAGACATGCACATGGTAGGCATTTCATGAGTGGAGCTGGCTGGAGCCGGAGGTCAGACTAGATGGCCCAGGAGACCCCTTTCAAGACACTCTTTCTATTTCATCATCATGGATGCCTTCCAAAGCTCTTTCCCTGTGTGTATAAGGAACCACCAGCTGCTCCCCTCCTCTCCCCTCTGCTGGATTCTCCAATGAAGAATACTATTTGTCAAGAAAAGTCTAGGTCACTCTGTTGGATACAATTGAGTCTCATACTCTTTCCTCAGTTTGGGTAGGTTTGTGATTTGCTTCCAAACACTGTATTACTTTGGCTATGTACCTATCTCTTCTCTGCAACCTTTTTCAATCTGGTGGAGAAGCTTCTTGTTCATAGACCCTGCCATCAACACACCCTTGGTTTATGAATTCTTCTGGGGTACTGTCCTCTGAGGAAGGTAGTGTCTCAGTAAGGCTGCTGCTCCCTCTCAGTAGCTTTTGGGATGCAGGAGGGTCAGCAGAGACAGTTTGAACCTGAAGGACTGCCTGGCAAACTTCAGCATCCCATGAACTCCAATTTTATTTATTTATTTAGGCTGTTTTTATTCCATCCTGTACCGATTGTCTCTGAACAACTTACAATGTAATAAATAAACAATCAACACAGCAATCAATAACAAGATAGACTATGACGGAGGATGTTAAAACCAGATTAAAATATTAAAACTTTAAAATATTGGGTAAATAAAAAGTTTTTAACATGGCGCCAAAAAGTATATTAAGTCGGCACCAGGCAAACCTCTCTGGGGAATTTTCAGGATCTTGATGACTTTTACCTAACATTTTAGCCTTCTGCTGTGTTTGCTGAACCCCTTCATCATCTTCTATAGGAACATTTTCTTGTCTTAGAGAGAATCTGCATCTACGTTGTTTACTCCAGATCCATAAAGCATTTCAGGTCAAGGCTGAGAGCCATTTTTGGCCTGCGACATCTAATTTGGCTGAAATTAAGACATTTGTCAAAGGGTTCTTGTCACTAGGTACTTTAAACTCAGTCCTGTAGTGAAAACCATGTCATTTATCACAGCCAGCCCATTTCAAAGCCAGAAATTCCAGCTTATGCAGCAGGTAATTGCATTTAGAATTACTCAAACCAATACTGGCATGAGCAATGACCCAAAGATGACCATTCTGGAACTAGTACAAAGCTGCTTCCAACCATGTCATGCTGGTAGCTGTGTGCAATATATTTGGAAGCTTGCAAATATTTGAGATAGTGACAGATTTTATTTTCCTGGGCTTCAAGATCACTGCAGTTGGGGACTGCAGCCAAGAAATTAAAAGACGCTTGCTCCTGGGGAGGAAAGCTATGGCAAATCTAGACAGTATACTAAAAAGCAGAGACATCACCCTGCCAACAAAAGTGCGTATAGTCAAGGCTATGGTTTTCCCAGTTGCAGTGTATGGCTGTGAAAGCTGGACAATAAGGAAGGCTGAGCGCAAAAGGATTGAGGCCTTTGAGTTGTGGTGCTGGTGGAGACTCCTGCGAGTCCCTTGGACCACAAGGCGATCAAACCAGTCAGTCCTAGAGGAGATCAACCCTGACTGCTCTTTAGAAGGCCAGATACTAAGATGAAACTCAAATACTTTGGCCACCTAATGAGAAGGAAGGACTCCCTGGAGAAGAGCCTAATGCTGGGAACGATTGAGGGCAAAAGAAGAAGGGGACGGCATAGGATGGTGTGGCTGGATGGAGTCACTGAAGCAGTTGGTGTGAGCTTGAGTGGACTCCGGGGATGGTGGAGGACAGGAAAGCCTGGAGGAATGTTGTCCATGGGGTCGTGATGGGTTGAACACGACTTTGCAACTAACAACAAGAACAACACATTTGAAACCAAGCACTGGTGCAGTAGGCAGTTTTTGCTTCAAGGTCTCAAAGGCCTTTTGGCAACTGGCACCCCGTTTGTGCCTAACAGACCAATTCCCAGAATTCCTATTAATCCAAGAGCTGCTGGCTAAAAGTGAATTTAATGACTTGGCTATATCTATTTATTTTTATTTATTCAAAGCTTTTGTATGCCTCAGGACGGAGTACCTTGGGATGGAGTACCTGTAACAGAGTACCTTGGTACAAATCACCTACAGTATAATAGCCAGCAAATCCAAGGAATTGTTGAAGTTCCTTGAGAGTAGCTGGCACCGTCCAAGTAGTAGAGCATCAGTTTTTTTTAAAAAATGGGCTCCATTCCTGCCGAAATATCACATGGCCCAAATATTCTACAGATGTCTGAAACAGCTTACATTTAGAAGGAGATAACTTGATACCATAATCACGACGTCTCCTCAATATTTTAAAAATGCATACTTCATGTTAGACTTGATTATTTTCTCAGCTACTCAGCTACTATTTTCAGTAGCTGAGACAAATAAATCATCTAAAAGGATGAGCATTCAGCTAAATTCAGGCCATGCAGAACATTCTCTGTCATGCTGCGTTGGAAGGTTGCTGGTGCATTAGTCAGCCCTTGAGGCATAATCTTGAAGAGCCAATTGTCAAAGGCTGTTTTCTGAAGGCAGGACGCGCTCCAATGGAGCAAAGCTCAGGGAGCCAAGGTTCAATTTGGATGCCAGGAAGCACTTCCTGACAGTTAGGACCCCGAGGGTGTGGAATGGGCTTCCACGGGAGGTCGTTGAGGCCCCATCGGTGAGGGTGTTCAAAGACAGGCTGGACATGCACATGGTGGGCATGTCATGAGCGGAGCCGGCTGGTGCCGGAGGTCAGACTAGATGGCATGGGAGGCCCCTTCTGACTCGCTCTGTTTCTATGTTTCTATGTTTCTCATGATCTGCTGGTTCCATTAGGGTTTGGTAGTATCTACTCTTGAGGTTCTCTTGACCGAGAACCACTTAGATCCTGCAAGCAAGACAAATGTCTCCTCTATCCTGGATATTGGATAAGATTCCTTCCTGGTTAAGTTAGTCAGTTTTCTGCAATCCACCACCATCCTAAGTGCTCCACAACTTTCCAGTACCACCGGAGATACACCTTGGCTGCTAGTTTCCTCAGTAATCCCCATTACAGCCAGTTCCTTTAGATGAGTCCTTAGATCCTCCAAGTCAGCAGGTGAAACATGTCTGGTTCTTTCCCCAAAGGGCACATCCTTTGTTAGTTTATTTTGCGTGTCACGCCTGAAACCTTGCCCAGGACTAAATCATGTGCTGCAGATACTCCTGGAGTTTCCCTTGCTATGTTTTGTGACTGACATTCTCTGCTGTTCAGACTGTCTCAGACTTGAGCCTGCAAAATTAAGAAGCAGAGGCAAAGTCTCTTCTTTCTTGTTTGCCATGTCTAAACTCTGCCCAGGTAAGACCTTTGCCCATTCCACCTCACCAGCCTTAGCAACACAGTAGCAACTACTGTGTTAAGATTCAGTACAATATTTCGTTTTGTTAGATCTTTAACTGAAAACACACTGCTGTTCTCATGCTGGCTGCAGAGGGCTTCACAACCTGTGGCAATACAGCCAGTCCACCGGGCCTTGCTACCACTTCTGGGTCCTCCAACAGAATTGTAGCTTCTAAGTTTCATCCTGGTATCTTACACTGCGCAGGATCCACCAACTGGAATATGAACAGCTTATCTCACTCCCATCTCCCACCTCCAGCTGCTGGGACTTTTCAAATGACGACTGCAAGGCATCTTGCACTGACATGGTGTGTCCATTTGCCTTAGAGACCTGGGCCCTTCTGTAGTACAGTTGCCCTCTAGGATACATTTCAGTGCATTAGTTCCAGCAACAGAAGACACCCTCTGAGTCATGCGTTGATCGGGTCATGCCTGGGCTAGAAGCTCGATTCCGTCATTCCTGCAATTCTAACTGATGTGTGCTCTGTAAGGGACTGGCTGTTCTCCAGCTCCTTCTACTGCCAGCATATTACTAACGCTATTTATAGGATGTCTCACACATGCATGTTACTTGGGACCCTGTATCTATTCAGCTGTTGCATTGTATCCCATCTAAATATACATAATCATTACACTCAGGTCCCTTCAATTCTTGTAGCATCTCCTTGGTTATGGCCTTTTCACAGGCACACTAATATTTATTCAGCATATGGCATATATTGCCAGGGAGTCTACAAATGTTTACATGCAGTAGATGTTCTGGTGCCTGCAGTTGCTAGTTGGTTTTTGCACTGGAGCATCACGGGGGTGGACTAGCTTAGCACCGGCTGGTGAGCGACGTTCTTGTTGAAGTTCATCCAGGGCTTTTTTCCGCTAAGCACATCCAGGCAGGTCCAGCGCCAGAGCTTTCTCTCATTGCAGAGGTATCCCCACTGAGGAACGGTGGTTCCTATTCATCTACTCGCAGATGGTATGGTTTCGAACTGCTAGGTGGGCAGAAGCTAGGAGCAGATGGCGGGACCTCACGAGGCTGGGCTCGAACCGCCGGAGTGCTGACCATTTCTGATCGACACTTCCAGTGTCATTAAACTGCTGTGCCACCGTGTCCCCCATAGGCCCACTGATTGCTTCGGGTTACTTCTCCTGCATCTGCCTGCTCCTGGTTTCCTGGGATTTTTGCTAAATTCTGATGAGCTAAATTTGGGTTAAGCCTATTAGTACAATGGTTCTTAAAGTGTCCTTTTAATCCACAGTTGAAACACCTTTATTTATTTATAAAATTTGTATGCCGTCCATTACTTGCGTCTCTAGACAGCTTACAACATAGATCAAAATAAAATAGATAAATTGACAATTCCACTCTGGCTGCAATTGATACAATACAAACAATAAAATCCAATTCCCATTAAAACATAATAAAATATTGATTAAATAAAAAGATCTTGACCTGGTGCCGAAAAACATATAATGAAGGCACCTCTCTGGGGAGCGCATAATTCCCTGTTGTGTTTCCTTGGGGTTCAGATCTTCTGTTCCGCTCATGGCTTTGGGGACATTTTTCCTGTGTGTTCAGTTTAAGTTTGGCTATTTCTCTTTCAGAGTCAAACTATTTAATTTTCTAGTCTACTTCCTTGTCACAAGACTTCTTTAGTGTCCTTTTTGCCACTCTCCCTAGTACCTTTAGGTTTTCCTGTTTCATGCATTTCTTGTATAAGTTGTCTGGCTTGTTTGTCCAGGATCTCTCTTTCCAAGGATCTTACTGCACCAAAAAACTCTACATAAGGTACAACTTTTGAGTTATTGCCAGAGTCTACACCTCTAATTTTGAGGGCAGTTAACAAGTCTTCATTCGAACAACCTCTAAAGAATGTTCCTGCACATACAAATTAAATTCTCCTTCAGTAATCTCCTTTTCTTTAACTATATCCATAGCTAAAGCATGCAGTTCGTTTAAGTAACTGGAAGGAAGCTCCTTGATATGCTGATAAGGCTGAAAGATTTTCCCTTTAGCTCAGAAACTGGGACAATATTGCCAAATGCCATCTCTAGAATTTTAAAGCATTCCTTAGCCGTAGCTCTCCTGCCTGCTTCTAAAGCTACATGCAGGGCAGGTGTAAGCAAACTTTCTATTATTTTTCTCTGCTTTACATTTTCTGACATTTTATCATCTCTCACTAATTCTCTGTCTTGCACTCTGCAAACAGCATATTGTTTCCCCAGGAGGTTTGGGTGTGACTCCTAAACATATTTTCAGTTTAATTTTGAGATCTACTGCTGCACTGGGAATTTGGAATTCACACAATAACATTCCTTTCCCTTCTATCTCCTTCATTTTAGTAACAAAACCACATTTTTCTATAGCATTCTTAATTTTTCTCTTATCATCCCCACAGTCCACATCAGTCAGCAATACTGTTCTGTACGTATCAAACCCCAACTTTCTGCACGAATCCATTTCAGCAGTTTTGTGTTTGCAATTTTACTACTTGCAATTTTACTACAATCTTACTACACCAATATTCCAACACTAGTAGATTCTATAGGGCTGTTTGTTTCCTAATGAACATCGCACCACAACCTAATGAACAAAATGAACCTCTCTTTATCAACGATTTTATAACAGAACAGGATGAACAATTACAATGTATAATAATGATAATGATAAAATAGTACAACCCACATACCCAAAACCCTGGCAACGGCACCAATACAAATAAAACTGGCTGTAGAGCCACAAAGCTCAAACGTCCTTTTGAATCCAGCTCAAACAAAGGAATCCAAAATGTCTGAGCACGGAAGAGTCGGCTGCATGCACAAAATCTGCAAAACCCTAAGCCAAGTTGGAGAGGGCCACAGTGGCAGCAGCAGCTCCTGTCTCTTCAGCTTTCCTGCTCTTTTTGATTTTGCTTGGCATTAAAGTCTAGTTGCCCACAACCGTGCAAGAAAGCTTTAGCTAGCATCGCTCTGCCCCTGACAGTCCACTTTCACAAAACTAGTGAGTTTTCCTTTCCTGATGTTGAGATGGAACAAGGCCCCTGCCCCTGCCCTTGAGCATTCCTTGTCAGCTGTAGCATATGCGAGCAGGAGGCAGTAATGGGTCTGTGCTTTGATGCTCAGGCAGAGAGGAAACGTCGGCCATCCTGGTAGACATTTTCCTTGCTAGCTCACTACACTTCATTATTTCTTAGCACCTGTCTAAACAATATTACTCTTGTAACCACATATTTTAATTTTGTAGAATGCTGCACACGTGTTGCAATGCTGTAAATATGTGCTGTATAAAAGCTAGTCACCTTCTTTGTCTTCCAGTTCAGAGTCTTTTTGAGGGGGAATTTTGCTATTTTTCCCCTTGAACCTTGCTGATTGGGATAAGAGGCTTGCTGCTAAATGTTATGGAAATCTAGTGAGCTTGTTTGGATATTATTGCAAGAATAAGTAATCTCCTTCTTAGCAAACCTGGAGTTGGCATATCACATTCTGGGAATCTCCAAAAATCTGCCCCCGGCCAGGGAAACACATGGATGACAGCCACCATGAAGATATTCAAATGTCTCCTAGATCTACAGAGGGAGATGTAAGGAAGCATCCCCGCTCCCCATTTCTGCTGTATTGAAAAAACGGCCTGTTTTTGCAAAAAGGGGCTATATTTGGGACTTGAGGAAGGGCAGAATAACAGTTCCATAGGATCCTTCAGCCCTTGCAAGACAGCAAAATTCTATACCATTTATTAGAAACACAGAAACAGAGTGAGCCAGAAGGGGCCTCCCGGCCCATCCAGTCCAACCCCTGGCTCCAGCCGGCTCTACTCATGACATGCCCACCATGTGTATGTCCAGCCTATCTTATAAATGTATAAAGGTAAAAAGGTAAAGGTTTCCCCTTGACATTAAGTCCAGTCATGCCTGACTCTAGGGGGCGGTGCTCATTTCCGTTTCCTGGCCGAGGGAGCCAGCGTTTGTCCGCAGACGGTCTCCATGGTCATGAGGCCGGCATGACTAAACACTGAGGTGCACGGAACGCTGTTACCTGCCCACCGAAGTGGTACCTTTTTATCTACTTGCATTTGCATGCTTTCGAACTGCAAGGTTGGCAGGAGCTGGGACGGCGCACGGGAGCTCACCCCGTTGTGCATATCTGAACTGGCGACCTTTCAATCAACCAGCCCAGCAGCACAGCAGTTTAAACCACTGCGCCACCTGCAGTCCCTATAAATGTATAATTACATTTATATCTCACCTTTTCTTCCAGAGCCAGTGTCCATGATGCTTCTGGTCTTCATTTCATCCTCATAAAAACCCGTGAGATAAAATAGAACTCGGAAACAACGCTCCCACTGCATTTCTTTATCCCTCGCTCTTAGCACCTGCGACTGTAGGACCTTGCTCTGGGGTAACAAGACTAGAGAAAACAGAGGTGTATAAAAATATGCCTGGCGTGGAGACATCAGTTCCCTTTTCTCATCATACTAGAACGGAAAGCCTTCATCCCATGAAGCTGATGGGCAGGAGAGCTCTGAAGATGACATACTTGTGGATTCCTCTTCTCCCATTTGTCTTTGTTTAAGAAAATGCTGAAAATTCTCTGGGCTCTTTCACCTTGATCTGTGGCAGCAAAGATGCACACATTCCTTGTATCTCCTTCCTGCAAAATGAATATGCATCATCTTGACGTAGGACTTACCATGATTGTGTTACTGATCTGAGGAGGGATGAAAAGAGCACTCCGAATCCTTGGATTTTTGGAGAATTCTTTTCATCCCGGAAGGACAGGTCACACTTGCTCGGAACAGCAAATCCTACCCTCTCCTTTTCCTTCTCTTTCTTTCCCCTTCTTTTTCCAGAATAAACTTGGCAGGACTTCCCATGCATTCATCCCAGCAGGGAAAAAGTAACATTTTGGTGTCCTTTCTAGGATGTCCGCGAGATCTTTTCCCTCTATTTTCCTGATATACTACCATATCCCCAACTCCCCAAATCCTTAGCTTTGGAGTTCCCTGTCCATCTTTGATCCTTCTCCACACGCTTATTTGCAAAACAATGTCTTTACTTCTGCCACTCTGAGATGCTCTTGCAGTTCTAAAAATGATCTCTCCCATCCAAACTTCTTTCCCCTTCTCCATAATATACTGGAACGTCTTTCCTCTTTTGCATAATATACTTGTGTAATATGCTTGTCCACATCAGTCAAAACATACTTCTCATGGGTGGGGAACCATGTGAGCAGGCTTGACTCAAAAGAAAATCCAACTCTGAGAAGGTCTGGAAAAACCTGCTCCCTATTTCTGCAATGTATGGCTTTGCACGCAGTGTGTTGCTCTTTCTCTCATGTTTTGTGTCACCATGTCAGCGGCCCTTCCAGCCTGAGGGCTGAATTCTATTCTGGAGAAGCTTTCTTGGGCCACATTCCAGGGGTGGGTGAATCAAAAGCGACAGGGTGAAGGCTAAGAGGGGTGTGTACCATAACCAGTGGAACTAAGAGAGTCAGGATGAGTCAGGATTGAAGATGGGAGTAAGAAGGCATGGCAGAAACTTTTCCGTGTGGGAGCTGGCCAAAGGACTAACGTGCATTCTTGTAGCAGAATCCTTATAGAAGAGCATAAGAAGAACTAACTCTCCAAACTATGCAGTAGCGAGCGCTTGAATGCAGTGGTCTTCAATTAAACTCATAGGAACATGAATCCATAAGAAAAGCTTGCTGGATCAGACTGGGTTCCATTTAGTCCAGCACTCTCTACACACTGGCATGACCAAGATGCCTACAGAAACCCCAAACAGTGCATAAAGGCAAGAGGACTCCGCTGTCCATGTTATGGAATCCTAAAGGAGTAGAGCTGGAAGGTCCAGAGGTCCAGCCCCCCACTCAGGGCAGGACTCCAAGCTAAACTTCTGTAACGCGCTCTACGTGGGGCTACCCTTGAAGACAGTCCGGATACTTCAATTGGTGCAGAATAGAGCTGCCAGGATGCTGACGGGGACTGGGTGTGGTTCTCACATCACCCCAGTTCTCCGTCAGCTACACTGGCTTCCCATTGAAGTCCAGGCCCAATTCAAGGTGTTGGTTCTTACCAAAGCCCTTAACGGCTTGGGTCCTGGTTACCTAAAGGAACGCCTGCGACCGTATATGCCCTCCCGCCCCTTACGATCGGCAGATGCTCTCCTCCGGGAGCCCTCTGTGAAGGAGGTGAAGAGAGCGAGTACCCGGAGGAGGGCTTTCTCTGCGGTGGCACCCCACTTATGGAATCTGCTCCCCAGAGAGGCACACCCGGCGCCGTCATTATTTGCTTTTCGGAGCCAGGGGAAGACCTTTTTATTTAAGAAATATTTTAATTGTTAATTTAATTATTAATTTATTAATTTTGTTATTTATTAGTTGTGAATTTTAGTTTTTGTTAGTTTTAATTGGGACTATGAGATGGGCCAATTTTAGTCTTTAACTGTAATTCGGTAGGTCGTTTTGCGTTTTAATTTTATGTTGCATTTTGTCTTGTATGGACCTGCTGTAAGCCGCCCCGAGGGTAGCTGGCAAGGGGCGGCATAGAAATTTTTCTAATAAATAAATAAATAAATGAATAAATAAACCTTCCCTCTCAGATGGCTGCCAAGTTGCATCTTGAATGCCTCTAGAATGAGAGAGCCCACAGTCTTCTCAGGTCATTGGTTCCATTGTCGTACTGTTCCAACAGTCAAGAAATGCTTCCTGGTATCTAGCTGGAATCTGGCTTCCTGTACCTTGAGTCTGTTATTCCGTGTCCTGCACTCTGGGATGATCAAGAAGAGATTCTGTCCTTCCTCTGTGTGACAGCCTTCTGAGTACTCATAGAGGGCCATCCTTTCTCCTCTCAGGTTTTTCTTCTTGAGGCTAAACATCTCTTCTTTCCATCTCTCCTCACTGGGCTTTTTCCCTGTCCCGGATCATCCATGTTGCCCTCTTCGGAACCCTTCCCAGCTCATCTGCATCCTTCTTGAACTGTGGTGCCCAGAACTGGATGCAGTACTCCAGGTGGGGCCCAACCAGTGCTGAGTAGGGAAGAACGAGGACTTCACGTGACTCAGAAGTGATACTTTTATAATGCAGTGCAAAATAGCATTTGCCTTTTTTTTTTTTTTGCAGCTCCATCAAGCATTCCCCAACAAGTGTGCATAAGCACACTCTCTCTGGTATGGCCATCACAACCAGTGGCCACTGAGAGCTTTCCCCTCTAGGAATTGGCCCAGTTCCTTTCAAAAGCATTCCCACTAGTTCCCTCACTATTTGAACAGTTAGGACCCCCAGAGTATGGAATGGGCTTCCACAGGAGGGGGTTGAAGCCCCATCGGTGAGGGTGTTCAAGGATAGGCTGGACATGCATATGGTAGGCATGTCATGAGTGGAACCGGCTAGAGCCGGGGGTCAGACTAGATGGCCCGGGAGACCCTTCTGACTTGCTCTGTTTCTATGTTTCTGTCTCATGGCTGTGAAGCTCATAGCTTAATTCTACACTGGGCGAAGAAGTCCTTCCTTTCCTTGGTCCCGTACTTCCTGCATTCAGCTCATGGGATGACTTCTTTGGTTCTAGGATGATGAAAGAAGGAGAACAATGTCTCACTATTTACTCTCTCTGCACCATACATAATGTTGTCCACCTCTATCATGCCTGTCACTGTTGCCCGAGGCAAGATCTCACAATGACAGGTGTTAAGAGACAAGGATAAGGAAACACAATGGGACTGTTGTTTCCAAGGTCTGATTTATCTCACGAGGTGGGCTGGGGAGTGATTTTTAAAATAAGCAGACATGGCGCAGGAACTGAAACCTGCAGGATAGGCCTGGATGTTGCAGACTCTGCAGCCTGGACCACGTCTGAAGAAGGAGAATGCAGGAAAGGGCATGGACTGAGACAGCAGAGAAATATAAATCATTGCATGTTTGCCAGTTGCAAGAAAATCTTCTCTAAGAAAGTGATCTTAGGCAAATGCTAACTTGGGCAGAAGAGGCATCCAAACCTGGCCAAACACCCTAAGAGTGCTTTAGACAAAGTCAGGAAAATAAATCAAATTTGGAAATGCAATTGGACACTAGAAGATCCCCTAAACAACCAAATGAAGAAAAGGGTCAAAGCCAGTGTTGAAGGTAATGCAGAGCAGCAGTGAAGGAACCAAAGATGATGATCAAGTGTACGGATGCTTCACTGGAGGCCCAAGCCAAGATCTTCCGCATGATTGTGTTCCTGATCACTGAGTAGGGGTGTGAAAGCTGGACAACGAAGAAAGCTGGCAGGAAGAAGATGGATGTCTTTGAAAGATGGTGCTGGAGGGGAGTGTTGCCAATACAAACAGGTGGGTCCCAGATCCAATCAAGTCAGAACTTGCCCAGGAAGGAAAAATGATGAAACTGAGACTGTCATACTGTGGAGACACCATGAGAAGGCAAGACTCCCTGAAGCAGAAAATCCTGCTAGGGAAAGTCAAAGGCAGAAAATGAAAGAGAAGTGCAAATATGAGATGGATTGAGGGAGCCACAGACTTGAACTTAGAGGAGGGGCTGAGTTGGGCTGTGAAGGACAGGGCATTTCGGAAGGCTTTCATCCCTAGGGTTGCCAGAAACAACCTGATGGCCTGTAACAAGGACAAGCCATTCAGACAACGGACTTGATTTGAGTGCAGCTCTGAACCTCAACCCCAACCCTAGCCAAATTCTCCCAGGCCCTAGACTGTGGAATGTGAGAGAACTTTGGGTGTTTTCAGGAGGGTTGTTTCTTTAATGGAGAATTATGCAAACCAACCAACCCTTTTCCCTCTTGTGAGGAATCCAAGGTAGCTCTATTTTATCTTCATCACAACAACCCTGTGAGATAGGTTAGGCTGAGAGTGTGTGACTGTACCAGTCACCTGGTGAAGTTCATGGCCAAGTGGGGACTAGAACCTGGATCTCCCAGGTCCCCAGCCCAACACTGTAACCATGGAGCAGTGGGGTTGGACAGCAGGGGGTTGTTGGACTGTATGGCCTTTATGGCCCCTTCCAACTCTACTATTCTATGATTCTATGATGTCACACTAGCTCTCTTCAAGAAAAGTTATTTCTTACACCTTTGGCTGCTTCAGGTGGCCCTGCCTTTCCAGGTGCATCTTGCCAGCACCCAAATGGTCCCAGGGGAAACCAGTCCATCCTTTCCAAAGACTGTGTCTGTGAAGATAATTACAGATGACTTCCTGGTTACAGAAGAATGGCCAAACGATTTAGAGGCCACAAGTAAACACTATCACAAGCAATAGTCATGCCTCTAGTGGTACAGAGAAAGGGACATCAAGCACAAGTGCGAGCCAGACAACAACTGTGCACCATCACAGAGCACAAGGTAACTGCTGAAGGGGCCGAATCCCAGCAAGGCAGGGGACATTCGGAACATGCCGTCGTGAATGGCTGTATCCAGGCCCCAGCGCATCATAACAATGATCAACGTCTGGGTAATTGTTCCCTGATGTGGCAGTAGAAGCAGACTGGGAAGGGTCCTTGGGTCCTAGATACCCGAAGGAGTACCCCTTCCCTATACACCCTCCTGCCCCTTGAGATCGGAGGTGGAGGTCCTTCTTCGGGAGCCCTCCTTGGAAGAGATTAGGAGGGTGGCTACCCGGAGGAGGGCCTTCTCTGCAGTGGCACCCCGATTATGCAATACGCTCCCCAGGAAGGTTTGCCTGGCATCAACACTTTTTTCTTTTCAGCACCAGGTGAAAATCTTATTTTCCCGGTTATTTTAATGTTTAATTAGTTTTAATGTAGTTTTATATTATTGTGTTACCAGATGCTGTACCATTTTATTTTCTATTTTACTTGTTGCTAGTTGTAAGCTGTCCCGAGATGCCAGTGGATGGACTGTCTATAAAAGTGTTAAATAAAAGAACAAACAAATAAATAAGGGTCGCAGCCAAGGGAATTTGAGAGAATGGGGCACAATCTCAATGCGATGCCTGGAATCCTTCCAGCGTAGCCTAACGGCACCCAAGCTGGCTGCTTTTGGCTGCCCAGCTGCACTGCTCTGGAGAGGGAGAGGCGGTCCCTCAGTTCCAGCAGCTCTCACCTCTTCTCCTCCCTGCTCCCCCAAAACAGCTCTTCGAGGCCATTCCCACAACCAGCCAGCAGGTCCTTTCCATGCTGGCTGTGTGTATGTGAGGCCCAAGCCTGGATTCCCAGCTGAAAAGGACGGGTGGAATGAAACTCAGCAGAATCCGTTCCTCTAGTATTTGTGGACTTGCTCTCATGTTTGGCCTGGGCTTGGAAAGTGCACCGAGCTTATGCACCCCGAGAATGAGGTCTGAATGTGTTCACAGAACGAAGTCTGCACAACCAGCAACCTTCTTCCATGTCATGGGCAGCAGCACAAAGGTGGTAGAGGGACAACACTTGCACAGTGCTTGGGGCTCAATCCCTGGAGAGAACTCCACAAACACTGCCGAGAATTTGGACTCAGGGTCTCAAGGAAGCCAACTCGAGTCTAGCCATCTGAGCCCAGGGAATCTGATGGATTCCCTCCTCCGAAACAGATTCCTCCCACATCCCTGCTCAGAGGCTGGAGTTCGGCTGCTGCTCCTGGATCTGGGAATCCAAAAGAATCCCATCACTCCTAGACTGGGTTGGGATCATGGAGGGCTCATCAGCGGCACCTTCTCAAACTAGGGAGAGGGAACAAGTGCGGGGCTGAAGGATTCAGTCCTGGGTCCAGCTTTCATCTCCATTTTTATTGGAGAGGAAGAGGATTTGGACGAGGAAGTCCAGGGAAGATTTCTCAGATTTGCAGATGACACGAAACTGGAAGGGACAGTTAATAATACCCTGGAAGAGAAAAAGGAGATTCAAAATGATTTTGAGAGCTTGGAGCACTGGACGGAAAACAACAGAATGAAATTTCAGTAGGAACAAATACCAAGTCCTGCACACAACAATAAGAAACCACACACGTCGTTGCAAGATGAGGAGTACTTGGCTCAGCAATACTGCAAGTGAAAAGGAGCTGCTGTAGATCCCCATCTGATCATGAGTCAAAGATGCGATGTGGCTGCAAAACGGGCACATGCTATTTTAGGCTGCATTAACAGAAGTGTCACTTCCAAATCATGTGAAGTATGAGTTCCCCTTTGTTCAGCGCTGCATTGCAAAGTCTGACTTACTGACCTGGGGCATGATGCTCATCCAGAACAGTCCTACTATTTCAGGCAACAACTCCTGGATTTCTTCAGATCTGTTAAATTCTGTCTTTTTTTATATGTCGGGGTTATCTCCTGGGCAAGACGAAACATCTCACAATGCTCAAGTTGCTTCCCCACCTCCCTTGCCTCATGCCCATGACATCCTTCTTTCTCTGACATGCAACCCCCACCCCCCCGCTTTTCTGACCTTAGAAAAATAAAGTCTGTGGTATTTTTTCAAGCTTTCTCAATTGTCTGCTTTGTCCTTTTGCTGAAGAAACAACCCACTGAAATCCAACTGCAGGTGGTCAAGCAGGTAATTCTGGACTGAAGTCGCGCTTTCCAAGGACAAAGACACAAGCATGCTTTTAGTACAATATTCTCTCAGTATCCAGAATGAACTAATATATTGTAGGCTCAGGGTTTTGTGCAGGAGCAAAGCTTTTCAACCTGTTTGCAAATGACCTGAATTTAGGAGTGAACAGTGAAGTGGCTGAGTTTGCTGATGGTATCAGGCTATTTAGGGTGGTTAAAGCAAAAAAGGCAAAAGGAGAAGGGGGCGGCGGAGGATGGGGTGGCTGGATGGAGTCACTGGGGCAGTGGGTGTGAACTAGGGTGGATGGTGGAGGACTGGAGGGCCTGGAGGAATGTTGTCCATGGGGTTGCGATGGGTCGGACAGGACTTCGCGACTAAACAAAACAAAAAAAAAAAAAGCAAAAAAGGATTGGAAGGAGCTTCAGAAGGGGCTCTCCAAGCTGGGGGGATGAGCAAGTGTAAAGGAATGGTAGGCATGTCATGAGCAGAGCTGGCTGGAGCCGGGGGTCAGACTAGATGGCCTGGGAGATCCCTTCTGATTAGCTCTGTTTCTATGAATGCATGTTGGGGCAAAAAATCCCAATGACAGATATAGGCAGATGGGATCTGAGCCAGCATTGACTGAGCAAGCAAGCAGTCTCGGAGTAGTAGTGGACAGCTTGATGAAATTGAAACCCAGTCAACAGCTGCTGTGAAAAAGGCAAAGTCCATGCTAGGCATAATTAGGAAAGGAAAGGAGAAGAAAACTGTCAAGAGCAATCTTGCCTTCTATAGATCTTCGGTTTGGCCACACTTAGAGGGTTGTGTACAGTCCTGGTCCCCTTCCCTGAAAAAGGGAATGACAGAGTTGGGAAAAGTACAGAGAAAGGCAACTAAAATGCGGTGGGGGTGGGGGTTAGAGGTGCTCCTCTCTGAGTGGGGGGTCTACAACCATTGGGAATGTTTTGTTTAGGAAAGGGTGAGCCATGATAGAGGTGTTTAACATAATGTGTTATCTCCCACAAGACTAGAACCCGGGGCCATCGTATGAAGCCGTTAGGTGGGAGGGTAGTTCAAGACAGATTAAAGGAAGCACATCTTCCTAAATTCTGTAATTTAACTATGGAATTCACTGCTGCAGGAAGTGGAGATGCCCCCCAATTTGGATGGCCTTAAAAGGGGACTGGGCAGATTCATGGTGGGGGAGGCTCTCAGGGGCTTTTAGCCTTGCTGGCCATGTGCTCCCTCCTTCACCAGACGTTTGATGCCTGCACATACCAGATGCTGAGGAGCTGGGCAGGAGGAGGTCTTGCACGTCTCCTGCTGGGGGGTCTGCCAAAAAGGGGAACAGGTGCTGGACTGGATGGACCCTTGGTCTGATCCAGCATAGTTTTTCCTGTGTTCTTCTGTTTTTAGGGGCAGAGACTGCATTCCAAAAGAATGATTTGTAAATTTTTGTGAACTGACCAGAGAGTTCTGGCTGCTGAGCAATGCAGAGATGATGATGATGATAAAAACAACAGCAATATTGCTTTTATATCCCAGCTTCATAGCTCCAGTTTATCCTCGGTATCAGCAAGCCTCTGAGGTAGGTTGGGCTCAGAATTCGTGACTTGGGCAGTGTCACTGGTGAGATTCAGGGCTGAGTGGGATAGAAACCAGATCTCCTGGGTTTTCAGCCCAATCATCCAGCCACTGCATCAGATCAGCTCTCCACAGTAACCCCCACAACAAGCTGTGCTTACAAGCAGAAAGAAGAGTTAATAGCATGAAGTGCTGTGGCAACATCGAGAATCTGAAACGCCTCCCAAGACTAAACCTGAAAGGTTGGAAGCAATCCAGGCATCGGATCACGGAAACCGAGACCAAGGGAAAAGCAAAGATTTCAGGATGGGGCTACTTTTAAAAGAAAGCTGCGTATCCCTAAGGCCATATAAGTACCAGAGTCCATGCTAAAGCTGCAACTGCTTCAGGTCATGTGCTAGGAATCTCTGATCTTTGGTGGGGAAAGGTACTTGGGAGTGTAAATTCTTATTTGTCAAGCTTTGTTATTCTGTCTTGGATTTATTGATGATGAAGAAGAAAGAAGCAAAGCTTCATTATGTGTCAGGGAACGAAAGAACGGCAAGTGCTGGGGCAGGGTGACTATGTGGACCTCTCCTCCACAGCAACTGGCTGAAGCATTGGTGGACACACATACGGGAGAATAAAGGCCTTGCCTCTAATTAATGCCTGCCAGTGATTTATGGCAATGCAAGGGCAGGCCTAAAATGCCAAAGCTACTCAGCATAGCCTGCCAGTAACTGAGCCCTGGGAGAGTGTTTCAGCCTTTTAGAAGGGGTGGGGTGGGAACCGTACAAAATGTGGGAAAGCATCGAAGCTCTGGTAGTTGGGGGAAGGGGGTGGGACGGAGAAGGCGATGGGGCCCTCTAGGGAGTCCTGGAGGGCTGGATTTGGCCCTGGGCCTGAGATCTTGCATCGGGCTTTGTGCCTTGTGCCTTGGAAATCGTTCTTGCTGGGAACGGTTCAAATTCTGTTTCAAGAATGCCTGAGCATCCGAGGGCATTTTCTGGAAGGTGGGATGTTCAAGTCGCTCGCGATCTGTTTGAAGGGTTATTTTGCAGGGCCTTTGCCCTTCGGTGCCCTGCTCGCTGCTTCTCTTGTGTTCTAAAATCCCCACAGAGCTGCACGGGGAAGCTGTGCACGTCATTTGGGGACAGTGTTGGGGGGGGGCGGCACAGGGCCACTGGCCTAGCACCGTGGGGCCGTAGCGCAGAACAGTCCGCTCGGGGCCGCTTCCCCATGGCTTCCCCTGCACCCCACTTCTGGCTCCCGACCCTCTGGCTTTGGTGCCAAGCATTGCATTGCATTTCTTCTGCAATGTGTGTGTGTGTAGGTGTTGCAGTTCTCCTGATTCATGCACCCCCTTCCCCACTGCTTCAGCATCTACCTCCCCCTTTCGCGGAGTTTCTCCATATGTTGGGATTCGGGCCCACCTGCCGGCGGCAAATCAAAAGGGCACCTCTCAGGCTGGAACCGTCCGTAACACACGCGGCTCAAATGTAGGCCAGCGCCTTGCGTAATGCGGCTCTGTCAATGACCTCTTTTCTTCTTCCTTCCTTCCTTGTTTGCTCGCCAGGGGAATTTCTGCGCGCCCTTTCGGCTGCGCCGCCGCGGGGCTGTCGCAATCGGGCCGTCCGTCCCTCCCTCCCTCCCTCCCGGCCCTTTTCTGCTCCGCCTCGCAGGGCAGCTGCGCAGAGCCGCTATAAAGCTCCGCCAGGCCGGCGGCAGAGGGAGCAGCCAGAGGTGCGAAGAGAGCTCTCGCCTCCGCCCGCTTCAGCCACAGCTGCCCTCTCAGCACCATGGGAACGGGCCACAGACTCGGGGCGCTGCTTCTGCTGCTGGGTCTCCTTCCTTGCGACCTCGCAGAGCCCACCGTGGAACCGTAAGCC
This sequence comes from Varanus salvator macromaculatus, assembly GCA_023646645.1. Lineage (NCBI taxonomy): Eukaryota > Metazoa > Chordata > Lepidosauria > Squamata > Varanidae > Varanus > Varanus salvator. The sequence goes on from JAIXND010000811.1 coordinate 405,145, forward strand.
GCCTGCGGGGGCTCCCCTGCCCTGCCTCCTCTCTTCCTCCAAAATCCCCTCTTGCTGCCCCGGGAGCCGGGTCTGAAGCCTCCCTGCACAACGCGGTGCAACTGATCCTTGTTCCCCAAGAAGCAGCACAAGCCACTAACGGGTTGTGTGAATTCGCCCTCCGCAAAGCCGTGCGGAGGGGCTTGCGAGGGGCTGAGATCTAGACCTGTGCTGAGTCCGCCACACTGTGGAAGTGGACTTTTCCTGCCCTCTCCTTCCCACGGTGGTCCTGCCAGCCGGGATTCCTCCCTATGCTGCAGCTGATAGAACTTGCCATTTTTTTTCAGTGTTAGGTCTTGTGGTTTAGTAGGGAAGGATGACCTGTCTCCTTTCTCCTCTTTTGTGCATGGAAGATCCCAGGAGAGAAAGACACCGTCATCTCATTATGACATTTCCAAGCCATAGCACCTTTTCTTCATCTCAAACAAACTATGGAAATGGTCGCAAAGAATAGGAAAGGGCCTAGAGAAGGAGATTATGTACAGTGCTTGCAAACTATGCAGAGGAGCCCGGAGCCATATTTTGTCCCACGCTTGCTTCTGGTTAAACAGGTCTGTCAGACTCTGGAGCACAATGAGAACCTACCAGATCTGTTGAACCAGAGGCAAAGTGGCACAAGCCTCTCCACCACAAGGGGCACTTTCTCTTTCAAATTACGGTTGCTTCTCAGAGGGTAGATAAAGTGAGTGTCTTTTTCGACCACTGAGAGCATCTTCCTTCAATCCTTCTTTCTCTGAATTTGGAAGAACTGGCATGCAGGTAGAAGTGAGGGGTACAGAGAACCATGCTGAAAATCATGGATCTGCAGGCTTCTGACATGAGCTCTTTCCCCTTCCAGGCAAGTTTTGGTGCTGCTTCCAGTTCGGCTCCAGACAGAGAGCAACGAGAAGATATGTATCCATCTCAACCATCTAAATGAGTCCGTGGTCCTTAGTGCCTTCATAGAATATGGAAATGAGAACAGAAGCCTTATCAGAGACATAGTGACAGACAAGGATATGTTTCAGTGCATCCAATTCCAGGTAAGAAACTCTACCAGGCTGTTTCTCCATCTGTCCATCCACCCCTGAGTTCCCTTGGTCCTAGATCTTTCCATCAATCTATAAATGAAACAAGTCATATGGAGACCGTATTTTAAAACAATGCATTATTAGTGAAACTGTCCTTAAAACGGGAAACAGTTGTTAAAACAAAAGAGGCTTAAAACACAATAAGGCAGGAGTTAAGGACTGACATGGGATACAAATGCTCAGAAAAAATTAACATGCAAACTGTGCATGCAAGGCCGTCATGGATGTGACACTTCGTTTCATTCATAGGATCAGCAAACACTGGAGACATTTTGCTGTTCGCTCTGCCTTAGTTGAGTGAAACAGAATATATTTGTCCTTCCAGGCAGCAAGTGAAGTCATGGGGTTCTCAAACGAGTCCTGATCGATCGATTGCTCTTCTATACTGTCATTTATTCTAGGAATCTCATGCCAGTTAAATTAAAAACTCCATCGTGCCAGTACTTGATATAAGAGAAAATAGTTAACTACCAACAATTAAAACAAAACCTGGGAAAATAAAAAGGTACTGGCCCGGTGCTGGAATGAATCAGTGCCAGGCATGCTCCTGGGAAGAGAGTTGCACAGTTGGGGTGCTGCAGCAGAAAAGGCCCTTGTGTCAGCCCTCCCCTGATCTTGCAAGGAGGGTTTTTGGAGGAGGATCTTAAGGACCGTACAGGCTCATCCAGGCTCATTAGAAAAAAACATGTGTTAGAAAAAACACATTTTCCACTGTTTCAGCCTGCTCTGATGGAGAAGGACACGATCTTCATTTAGGATCCCGTGTGGTGTAGTGGTTAAGAGCATAGGACTGGGACTTGGGAGACCTGGGTTCCTTGGGGCAGTCACAGGCTCTCAGCCCAACCTACCTCACAGGGTTGCTGTAACGGAGATAACATGGAGAGAAGCTTGTGTTCTTTCTTTGCGGGAGAAGAAAGATGGGACAGAAATGTAATCATGATGACTTCTAAAAAACATCCTTCCATGACTGTTGATGGAAGACAATTAAAATATGCAGCTGCAAATGCCTTCCTGTATTTAGCGATAGAAGGAAGCTGGAGATAATTTGCCAATATATATTCTGATCTCGGCTCTATTCCCCACTTTAGTGGCAAAGACAGAATTTACCTGGAAATCAAGCTGTAATCATCTATTTTTGTTTTGTCATCTCACCTTCATGAAATTATACTTTTAATTGGATCAGTTATCATTCAGTTTGATTAGCTCTATCATTTCACTTTTCCACCAAAGACAGACCTAATGCCAACATCAGTGGCAAAGAGCTGGAGGGTAATAAATAAAATTAAACCCATATATCCGCACTGATGCATCTGCAGAAGGGACTCCAACTTCTCATTGTAACGCCACGTTCTTTACACATGGAGGGAGATACCAAGAACTTAGACTAACCAGGATCTCCAGAGAATTATGTCATTATTTTCTTAGCTTTATATATTTACGACGATGAAAGGAGGCTGTTCTTGTTCACTGCTTGTAAATTCAAGGCTGTAGCTTCCTTTATGGACTTGATCCATCTCATAGTTGATTTTTCTTTACTACTTCTGCATGAAGATCCTATTAGGATTGGCCAATGCTCAAAATGCTTCATTAGATGGTTAGGAAAAACCAGCTGCTTTGGTGGAGGTGGTCTTTTGTTGAACACAACACCCCTGCATCCAATGCTTTATTTTCTCCATCTAATATTGTGCCCACTTGGAGTAGCTCATTAAATTAAATGGCGCTTAAGTTCATCAGATGGTAGATTTGTGTCCAAGGGTCTCCATAGGATTAAGTGTTGAATGAATACCGGTTTCCCCGAAAATAAGACACTGTCATATTTGTTTTGGCTCACAAAAACACACTAGGTCTTATTTTCGGGGTAGGTCTTATATTTTAGCAAGTACCAAAAATAGTACTAGGTCTTATTTTCGGGATAGGTCTTATTTTCAGGGAAACATGGTAGATAGCACTAGTGATATATAAACTGAATGAGGGCTCATGATCCAGGATGGGGAATATGTAGCTCAACACAACTGAAAAAGAAAAAGATCTTGGAGTAATTGTGGACAATAGGCTAAACATGAGCCAACAATGTGATGCAGCTGTCAAAAGGGCAAATGCTATTTTGGGATGCATTAACAGAAGTGTTACTTCTAAATCACATGAATCATATACATATAACTAGTCAGACCTCACCTGGAAGACTGTGTCCAGTTCTGGGCACCAAGATTTAAGAAAGATGCAGGTAAATTAGAAAGGGTCCAGTGGAGAGTGATCCAGGGTTTGGAAACACTGCCCTCTGAGGAGAGACTTAGAGAACTGGGCATGTTCAGCCTTGAGAAGAGAAGACTGAGGGGGGACATGATATCCCTCCATAACTACGTCAAAGGCTGTCATAAAGAGGAAGGTCAAGATCTCTTCTTGCTGATGCCAGAGTGTAGGATACGGAATAATCAGTTCAAGTTGTGACAACCCAGATTCAGGCTGGACATCAGGAAAAACTCCCTCACTTTGTCAGAGCAATGCGACAGTGGAAGCAGCTGCCCGGGGAGGCGGTGGGCTCTCCCACACTGGGGACATTCAAGGAGAAACTGGGCAGCCCTCTTATTTATTTTATTTTATTTATTTAAATATTTATATGCCCCTTGCAACACCTCACAATAGGTGGCTCACGGGGCGGCTCTGAGTGGAATGGTGTGACATGGTGTCCTGCAACAGCAGGGGATTAGTTCTGATGGTGATCATGGCCCCTTCCAACTCTTCTATTCCATGATTCTATGATATAAAAGTCCCTCGACATGGCTTTTGGGGTGGGGAGGATTCTTTGGGGTCCCAGCAGCAAGGTCCTGGGTCCCGAGTGCTGGTGCTCCAGCACCTGAGCTTCTGCTCCACCTTCTGCACAGCTGGTGGAGAAAGATCCATGCCAGCTGCCCCTCCAAGAGGGGAAATGCAGCTTGGGGAGAAGGAAGAAGGGCCTGCTGGAGGTTGGTGAGGAGAAGAAGCTGGGGCTGTGCCCCTATCCCGGTTTCCCTCCTCTTCCTCAGTGCTTTATCTGGAGGCTGAGAAACTTTCTTCTGGAGAAAATGCCGGGAAGAAACCCAGTGGGATGGGAGATCCCCACCCCCTCGCCTTGCTCCAGCCACTGGGCACACATAAGCCTTTGACTCTGGAGGAGCAGTGTGGTATAGTGGTTAGAGTGCTGGGTGGGGATTGGGAGACCCACTCCTCTGTCCACTGTGCCATGAGACTCACTGACTTTGGGCCACTTGTGAACTCTTGGCCCAACCTACCTCACAGGGTTGTGGTGAGGATAAAATGGAGAGGAAGAGAACCTTGTTAAGGCAACTTGAGTTCCTCACAAGAGGAGGAAAGGTATAAGTGTAATGTGAGGATGATGATGGTGATGAGGGGCATCTAGGGTGGAGGCCACTGGATTGTGCCTGGAAAACATTTTTAGGTTCAGAAGCCTTTACTTACTTATGATAAATCATGACGTCATCAGGTGAGACTTACTTTGGATGGAAGACCTCCATCACTGGGCTGGTTAAGCTTAGAAAAGAGGTGATGAAGGGGAAGCAGGATCGAGGTGGACAGAATTATGCCTGGTGTGGAAAGGGAGACTCTTTTTCCCTCACTCCTAAATCTATAACTTGAGATGACCTCGTGAAGCTGAAGGGTGGGCAAATCAGGACAGATCAAAGGAAAGGTTTCTTTCCCCAGTGCAGAGCTCAGACAGGGAATTTGCATCCACAAGACAGTCACCAGCTTGGATGGTGTGAAATGGAAACTTGACAAATACCTGGAATAGAAGGCTATCCAAAGCTACTAGTCCTCATGGCTATAGGCCAGTTCTTCCCAACTTTGTGCCTTCCAGACTGTAACACCCACTGTTCCCAGTCAATGGCCCTGCTGGATGGGAATTCTGGGAGCTGTGGTCCAAAAGCCTCTGAAGGCCACCAGTTGGAGAATGCTGCTGTAGGCTATCTCCAGTATCAGGGGCTGTTTGCCTATGTACACCAGTTGCTGGGGATCATAGGTAGGAGGGTATTCTTGCACTCCTGTCCTGCTGGAGAGATCCTATGGGAAGCTGGTTGCCCTTGATGTGTACGGGGTCCTGGACTAGGTGGAACCCTGTGTGATCCAGCAGGGCGTTTCTTAGGGGCTTGTGTTTTTATGAGTTTTATGAGTAGTGAATACACTACCCCTGTGTTGAAGCCCTTGCTGTTACATATTTTGGAGGGCTGCTTTTAAAAGAAGAAGGAAGGAAGGAAGGAAGGAAGGACGGAAGGAAGGAGGAAAAAGAAAAATAGAGAATTTCCTCTTAAAAAGGCTCCTCCTCCTCTTCCTCCAATAGAAAGCACCAAGTCACAAAGTTGAAATCCTGTTTTGAAAAAGTACATAGGAGGGGAAAAATGTAGGGGTGTGTGTGTGTGTGTGGGTGGGTGTGATGTCATGTTTTCTCAGCAACTAAGGCAGAGTGAGTTGCTGCCTCGGACGTCAGGTGTTGACAGCGGTGGTGAAAGGGGCAGCCAGGTGTGGAAGGACAGAATTATGCGCCTCCTTCGCAGTCTGCCCCAAGCGCCCGAAGCCCTCCTGCCTTCCTCGAGGGGGATAAACGCGGCCCACACTGAAGAGCAGATGGGCAGGCCTCAGTCGGCGGCGCTGTGATGGGGAGAGCCATCTTGTTGTTTGCTCAGGCAGCAAAGGGGCTTGAGCAGGCCCTGTCAGCAACAGAAAATTGTATTGAGTCAGGGAAAACATAAATAATTCCCCATGACTCTGGGAAAGATGTCCGGGGACACCCTCCCTCCAATCCTGTCCCATTGTTGGCAAGGTCTGCCAGCACACTTTTGCTGAAAATGCTTCCTTCTAGTAGCCTGTGCCTCTGGAAAGCTGTTCTGAGGCTCCTTGCATAGAAATGTTTAAATTAAATTAAATTAAATTAAATTAAAAAATTAAAATTAAAATTAAATTAAAATAAAATTAAATTAAATTAAATTAAAAAATTAAAATTAAATTAAAAATTAAATTAAATTAAATTACAGCCTTTCAAGGTGGGGAGAACCTGACTCAAACCAGGGAAGCCACCCAGTGGTGGGCAGTCAGGACTCAGGAAAAAGGGCTGGGCCTGGGGAAGGGGTAGGACCTTCTCGGGGAGCTCGGAGGACCAGACTGGGACTTGTCCGGCACCCTGGCCCACAGTTGCTGAACAGCTCTTTTTGCATCCTGCAGCTTCCCAGGTGGGAAACCTCCTGGGGCTCCCCAAAGGTCTTCGTCACAGTGCAGGTGACCGGGGCGACGCTGCATTTTTGGAGCCGGAAGATGGTGTTGATCAAGAACAAGAGCAGCCTCCTTTTCCTGCAGACCGACAAGCCTCTCTACAAGCCAGCAGACAAGGGTATGTGGGACAGCGTCCTGTGGGGATGGACAGCCGGATGAAGCTGGGGCCGCCTCTTCAGGCCATTCATATTCTCTTGCTCTTTGGAGGGCAGCTTGGACCTCCCTGAGGCTGGAGACATGGTCTTCACAGTGTTTTTGACTGCAGCCTAGTGTAAATTTGACAGCCCCCATAGCATTGACGCCAGGGGCAGCTGCATCGATTCATCTCCACAAACCAGTTCGGGCAGTTCCCAGCTCCACCAGGAACATCTTTTGGGGAGCTAATGATTCTTTCTTGCCCTTGCAAGACCAACCCAACCTGCTCTGCATTGCAACCGGGTTGCTCAAAAGGGCAGTCTCTTTGCACCCCGCCCCGCCCGAGCTTAACTTAGCAGCAGAGCCTGCCGTGCCCCCTTGGGTGCCTGTGGGCCATGCCGTGCGAATCTGACGTCCTGGGTTGCTTGTAGGGTCAGGCAGAAAGCCCTCAAATAACCCTAAAACAAGCTAGGGATAATTAGAGGTTTGTCTGCCTCTTCAAAGAACCCGTCATGTTGGGTTAGGTCAACACGGAAAGCTCCCAGCAGACAGCCAGTGTGGTGTATGAGAGCCAGTGTGGTGCAATGGTGAAGAGCATGGGACTGGGACTCAGGGGATGTGGGTTCGAGTCCCCGCTCGGCCACGGAGCCAACTGGGTGACTCTGGGCCAGTCACAGACTCTCAGCCCAACCTACCTCACAGGGTTGTTGTGGGGATAAGATGGAGGAGGAGATGTAAGCTGCCTTGAGCCCTTTGGAGGAAAAAGGCAGGATATAAATCCATAAATAAATAAATAAGCTGCTTGCATAATTGGTGGGGAGGGGTAGGTGTTTCAAGATGCTAAGCCTCATGGGGAATTTAATCCATGATGACTTAGGGTTAGGCTGGGATAGCTCCAGTACCTTGGGAGGCTCTTTCTATCTCACACACAAAGACAGAGCTGGTGTGAATGGTGCAGTTAATCTCAGAGGGGAGGGTGACGGAGGACAATCTGTGTCCCTCCTTCCATATATACCTGCCTTTCCCCTAAGATCTGGATCAGAGGTCTTTCTCTGGGATCCCTCTGTGGAGGAGATCAGGAGAGTGGCCACCGGAGAAGGGCCTTCTCTGTGGTGGCACCATGACTATGGAATATGCTCCCCAGAGAGGTGTGCCTGGCGCCAACACTTTATTCATTTCGGTGCCAGGCCGAAACCCTTTTATTTTCCCGATATTTTCAGATTTAATGGTGTTTTAAAATGGGTTTTAATTGCTGTTATTTGATGCTGATGCTGTGCCTTATTATGGTATTACCATCCTGAGACCCTGGTGAAGGACAGGAAATCTTTTAATAAACACATACATACATAATAAAAGGGTCCTTCAACCCTTGCCTCCACTACACCACTGCTTATTCACTCCTAAGATGAGGCATGGTTGGCATCTCTGATTTATGAGACAAGCTGCAGCAGGCAGAGGGAGCAGAGAAACAACCCCACACAGGGAACCCTGCATCCCACTGGGCTTGTTGTTGTTGTTGTTAGTCGCGAAGTCGAGTCCGACCCATCGCGACCCCATGGACAACATTCCTCCAGGCCTTCCTGTCCTCCACCATCCCCCGGAGTCCACCTAAGCTCACACCAACTGCTTCAGTGACTCCATCCAGCCACCTCATCCTCTGCCGTCCCCTTCTTCTTTTGCCATCTATTGTTCCCAGCATTAGGCTCTTCTCCAGGGAGTCTTTCCTTCTCAATAGATGGCCAAAGTATTTGAGTTTCATCTTCAGGATCTGGCCTTCTAAAGAGCAGTCAGGGTTGATCTCCTCTAGGACTGACCGGTTTGATCGCCTTGCGGTCCACTGGGCTATAATCCTCAAATACTCTAAAAAATAAATCCTGGGACTTTTTGCACGTTCTTTGCCACGAAGCCTGCATGCGTGCAAGCATGCACACACACGCCACTGCCGAGCCTCTTAAAATGCTCTCCTTCCTTTCCCAGTTCTGTTCCGCATTGCTTCTCTGGATGATCACTTCCGACCCTTGAACGAGCAGGTACATTTTATCGTTTTATTTACGCACCCATTCATATATTATATTTTGACTCACTGGATCAACCAGTCCTTTGAGGGCAGATTGCAAACCGTGAAAAGGCTGCCATGCAAACCGTTCAAACAGATGGCTATATAATAGAAATATTTAAAAGAATAAAGCACAATCCAGAAGTTCTCCAAGGAACAGTTCACACAACCAGCTCTTGGGGACTGCTTGTGTGGATTTTTTTTTTTTTTTAAACTAAGCAAACATTGGCCCCTGAATTGCTGGAGCAACCTTCCCCAGGGCAAGCCCCTTTCTTTCCCTAGTGGATGGCCTTCTCACGACCACTGTTTGCCTCTTCTTTATCTTTCCCCTCTCCATGGCTCTGGGATTGCTTGACAGGCAGAGAGCCTGTGAACAAATGCCTCTCTTCACAGCCCCCTTTGCCAGGATCAGAAGTGAGAGGGAGATGAACAAACAGGCCTCAGTGGAGAGAAACAGCAGTGCCCCCTGGGCTGGGGGGCCCTTGGCAAGAGCCCAGTTGTCCTTACCCTTGGCTCTAGAGCTGACACAAAGCAGCCTGTCAACAAACAGCCTCCACACCAGTCTTCCCCAACCTGGTACCCTCCAGAAGTTCTGGGGCAACTCCCAACGTTCCTGCCCATCGGCACTGCTGGCTGCAATGCATGGAAGTTAAAATCCAAACTGCCAGAGCTGGCCGTCTGGGAAAAACGGCTTTACACGGAAGAACCGCTTGCACTTGCTGTGCTGGTGAAGCAGAACATGATCCTGACTGGGCACACGCTGCAATGTGTGTCTCCTAGTTTTGCCTTTTGGAAAATGGGTGCTTCCTGATGATTCAAGTTCACGGGCATTTTCCGAATGGGCAAACATGCCAGGAGGCATACAGTATACGTGCGAAAAATAATCTTCGTAGCCCTTTGCAAAACCCGCTTTTCAAGCATCTCTCGAAGAGAAAGGGGGCTTGAAACATACCCTTTGTAGAGGAAGCCTTGGGGATCTGGGGGTGCTCATGCACCCCTCTTCCAAGGTGCAGGAGGTTTCCCTCCCAACCCTGAAGATCATGTGGAAAGGGGCATTTGGGGACCCACCCCTTCGATCCCCCCTTTCCTGCCAGATCCCTGCAGTGTTTTGGGGATCTCCTGTCCCAAGAGTCCCCACACTTGTGCCAGTGTCCCTGAGATGAGAGCACCTGGAGGTCCATTTGTAAAGTGAATCTTGGAAGGGGATACATGGGGACTGCATGTGTCTGCATAGGGCGCCCTCCTTGATCCCGTTCCACTGGCAGGAAAAGTCCTTCTGTTCAGGCAGGCCTTTGACGCTTATAAGCTGATCTGTTGCAGTTGATTGATGGATTGGTATTGACTGGTGCTCTTTATTTCTTTTGTTTTTGTGCTTTTAATTTATTTGCTCTAGTTAAGAGCTTGCTTTCAACCTTCATTTTTTTCCCCTAGCCTGCTTGAGTGCCTTCTTTCGTGAGTAGGCAGGGTATACATTAATTCAAGAAACTGACCCTATATCACATTCATTTTAAAATGTGGACTTCCAAATCTTGCCCTTCAAAGTAGTTTTGCCAGTTTCGCTTCTATGAAAAGCTCTGATTTGGTTCGGTTTGGACCCACTTGTTCATCTTTCTGTCGGTCCAGGGTCTTTGCAAAGCTCTCCTCCACCTCCATGTTTCAAACGCATCCATTTTCTTCCTGGCTGCCTTCCCTGTCCTGCTTTCACATCCATAGATTACAATTGGGAATACAGTTGTGTAAATGATCTTGGCCTTGGTCTCCAGTGAAACATCCTCACACTGGATGATCTTTTGCAGCTCCTTCAATGCTGCCCTTCCCAGCCTCTGTCTTCTAATCTCTTAGCTGCAGTCTCTGTTTGAATTGATGATTTAACAATTTAGCTAAAAATATGCAGATTCTTGCACAAGTTCAATTTCTCCATTGTTGACATTTAAGTTGTGCAATTGTTCTGCAGTCCTTTGACACTACTGCAGTTCAGCTGGTCTTCACTGGATTTAATCATTAACCAAAAATTCTGTTTATCATCATATCAATGTTTTCAAAGGACAGTAAAGTCTACCTGCTTAGATTATATAACCCACACGTGAACTTTTTCAGTCCTTTCTGTCTCTGATTTTTCATATTCTTTTCTTTCCACAGATTCCTATGATTTACATCCAGGTAAGTTGCCAATTCTTACAAAAATCTAGAGATCTCTGGGGTGGGAGTGGGGGGTTGGATGGACGAAATTCTCTCCTCTCACAATAATCCCCAACAACGTTGACGTTGCTGCTTCTCCGTGGCTTCCAGCAGCAACAGCCTCGTGCCCCCAGAAACCAGGGAAGAACAGCAGGGAGGCAACATTACCCCAAAACAAATCCTTTCTGAATTTGAGGCTGTCAGTTCTTGAACGATGCAGTCCCATGCATGTTTAGACAGAAAATGTCCTACGATTCCTAGCATGACGAGGCGAGATGTTGGAGCACCTTTTTTCAATCTAAACATGCGTTGCACCCTAAATCTTAACTTCTGTATTCAGGAATGGGCAACCTACACCTCTCCAAAGTTCTGGCCTACAACTCCCATCAGTGCTAGCCAGCACAGGCGCTGGTGCAGGATTGTGGGGAATGTTCTGCACACTTGTCAGGGTCCAGGGCTCAGATGTGGGTGGCCAGAAACAAGAAAAGAGCTACAAAGACACCAGGATGCAGGCAGCGGAGCTTCAGGAAAGACAGAATCCAAAAGCAGGGTGGAATGGAAAGTCCACATTGTGGTCATGGTGCAGGCCGAGGTCAGGAGCCAGAAGAAGGCAGAACATGGACGTGGTCAGGAACAAGCCAAGGGTCAGGAACCAGGAGGACAAACAAAGGTGGCGGAACCTTGGACAGGATAACAGGGCAGGAGATGCAAGCTGGATGCAGACAATCAGGGTAGGATGTGTGGTATTGCAGGCCACACGGCAAGCATGATATACTGCAAGCATCAGGCGAGGTGCAGGTACTAGTAAGATATAACCTCTGGCGGGTTAGAGGAATAATCTGGCCCGCAATCCTGGCAGGAATCATCCATAGTCTCCCCAGAACCTGAGCCCCTTCCTTCAAACCAGTGACCACCGTGTCATGTAAACAGTTTTATCTCACTTTGGCATTCCGCTGCAGTAGGCAGTTACCTTGGAAAATCTTGAGCAAATAGACTTTTTGCAGGAGATGCTGGAAAACAAACAAGCGGGGGTGGACGGAGGAGATTTAAACATTAACCGAGGCTGCAGTCCTGACGAGAGCGACTTGGTAGTCAGCTCCGCTTCTCCCGACAGAGCCTGCCTTGGAGTGGGCTTGGCAACATAGTCTTGGCAGAGCTGGTGCAGCTTTCGAGAATGCCAGAAAGTCTGCATGGAAGCTGGGGGTTCAAAATGATCGGTGGCTGGTGGGGAAGGGGTGGGAGGGACGAGGGGGCCTGGGCAGACATTTCTACTGGGAATGTCTAAAGCACTCCCGGAGGACTGGCTTTGGTCCCTGCACGTGGGGTCCCCCCACCCCCAGCTGAAAACTGCAGGACGTGGCAGAGGGCAGATGGGCAGACGGCACTCGGCAAGGCCAACTGCCTGCTGCATGCTTGCTCTTAAGGACCAGCCCTGGCTGCACAAATAAGATTACGCCCCTGCTCCGGACACGAGCGGCCTGTGACCATGTTATTTGTGACTTCCAGGATCCCATGAAGAACCGTGTGGCCCAGTGGACAGATATGCAGCTTTCTACAGGGCTCGCCCAGCTCTCCTATTCTCTCGCTGCCGAGCCCAACTTAGGCAAATACAGGCTGGTTGCACAGAAGACGGCTGAGGAGAAGGTTGAAACCACCTTTGATGTGGAAGAATATGGTAAGAGGAAGGGGTCCCTGGTGGCCGCAGTGGATTCCTGCCGATTTCTGCTCCGCCTTGCTTTGTGAAAGACTCCCTTGCTTTTGGCTACGGGCGGTATAGAAATGAAATACATCAACAAACAAACTAAGCATCAAGTCGTGCACGTTGGAGCAAATAATCCAAACTCCAAGGATGACCTGATGGGATCTGGGCTAGTGCTGATGGGCCAAGGGAGGCATCCTCAGGTCGTGGTGGACAACCCGATGAAAATGTTAATTGGGTACACAGCTGTGGGGAAACAATGCAAACTCCCATCGGCATCAAAACTGCCATTGATTCCCCTCATACAATGGGGCAGCCACACTGGGAACGTTGTTTATAGCTGTGGTCACTGCACTTATAAAAGGCATCACAGAGAAGGGTCACTAAAATGATCAGGGGAGTGGGACAGGCCCCCTACGGAGAATGGCTGCAGCAGCGGAAATGGTTCAGCTTAGAAAAGAGCCGAGGAACATGGTGGAGGTGTGCAGAATTATGCCTGGTTGGAGAAGGCAGATAAGGAGAATTTTTCCCATGATTCTAGAATCCAAAGGAGTCATCCCACTCGGGGGCGGTGGGGAGATGGCTGTGATCTTGCTCGCCTCCCAAAGCGGAGTTCCTGACCCAAGTCAAAATTTTCATGAAATTTTTGTTTGTGACCCGATTTGGTCATGAACCAAGGCGTTCGTGAGCCGAGGTACCACTGTAGTTTGAGGATGGAATTTACTTCCACAAGATGGAGTGTTGGCTATCAACTGACCACTAAGTCCTGATGGCCACATGCTGCCTTCAAATACAGCGATAACCCAGCTTAACGAAGAGAGCCCCGGCTACCCAGGCAGTGTGCGACAACGCTCTTTATACAAGTTGGCTCCTAATTGTGGGTGATGCTGCTCTGATGAGATGAGGAAACAGTGTTTCCGATGTGGTCTAAACATTGTTGTCATGTCCTTTCCTTCTTCCTTGTAGTATTGCCCAAGTATGAGGTTCTGATGACCACACCGAAGATTATAAGTGTAATGAGTGAAGAACTGAAAGTGACCGCTTGTGGCCAGTAAGCGTGACGTGTCTTGATTTAGTTAGTTATTGATTTAGTAAAATTTGTTTGCCGTCCATTACTTGTGTCTCTGGATGGCTTACAACATCAATCAGAATAAAATAGATAAATTGACAATTCCATGCTGGCTGTAATTAATAAAATACAAACAACAAAATCCGATTACTATTAATACATATTAAAATATTGATTGAATTAAAAGGTCTTAACCTGGCGCCGAAAAACGTAAAGTGACGGCACCAGGCGGACCTCTCTGGGGAGTGCATTCTTCAGGCGGACCTCTCTGGGGAGTGCATTCTTCAGACTTGGAATGGGTGGATTGCGCACCCTGGTAAAAGAGGGGAGGCCGGCAGACTTCCCTTCCCTGCCCGTGCTTCCTCTCCCACCATGCCCTGTTTTCTGCCAACCTCCACGGTTCCACCCAGCACATGGGCTTTGCTGTGTGCCATCAGTGACCAGTAAGGGTGTGGCGCACCTTTTGAGGCACTGCATTAAGCATAACACAGTGGCTGCGTTCGCACAGCACAGCAAACCACCATGGTTCGCTGTCGTTTTTTTACCGTGGTGTGGTAAAAAGCACTGCTTGACAAGTGCTTTCTACGTTCTTGGGCTTTCCATGCAACCTACTTGGTCCTCCCATCTTTGGCATGTATCCCATCAGCCACCATGTGTGAAATTCAGTACCAAGCTGCATCACTCCCTGCTTGTGTCACCTTCCTCTTTGAGGAAGTACAAGGAACAGTAATAAAATCTGTGAATGATACAAAACTGGGTGGAATGGCAAACACCCTAGAAGAGAGATTGATGATCCAGGGTGATCTTGAGAAACTTGAACACCGGGCTGAAAGCAACATCATCAGATTCAATAAGGACAAGTGCCAAGCCCTCCACCTAGGAAAAAGCAACCAGATGCAACCCTGCAAGATGGGGAATATGTGGCCCAACAGAAGTGAAAAAGATCTTGGAGTGATTGTGGACAACAGGCTAAATATGAGTGAAGAAAGTGATGCAGCCGCCAAAAGGGCAAATGCTATTTTGGGATGCGTTAATAGAAGTAGCACTTCCAGATCAGGAGGAGGAGCAGTTCCCCTATACTCCTCACTAGTCAGTCCTCATCTGGAATACTGTGTCCAGTTCTGGGTGCCAAGATTTAAGAAGGATGCAGAAGAATTAGAAAGGGTCCAGCAGAAAGCAACAAAAATGATCCAGGGTTTGGAAACACTGCCCTATGAGGAGAGACGAATTGGGCCTGTTCAGCCTTGAGAAGAGAAGCCTGAATATCCCTCTAGGCTTGTTTGCAAGGGGGCGGCATATAAATATGTCAAATAGATAGATAGATAGATAGATAGATAGATAGACGGACGTACCTCAAAGGCTGCCACAAAGAGGAAGGTCAAGATCTCTTCTTGCTGATGCCAGAGTGTAGGACACAGAATAATCAAGTTGCGACAACTCAGATCCAGGCTGGACATCAGGAAAAACTTCCTCACTGTCAGAGCAATGCGACAGTGGAACCAGCTGCCCTGGGAGGCGGTGGGCTCTCCCACACTAGAGACATTCAAGGGGAAACTGGACAGCCATCTGAGCGGGATGGTGTAACTGGGTGTCCTGCAACAGGAGGGGGTTGGCCCTGATGGCCTTCATGGCCCCTTCCAACTCTACTATTCTGTGATTCTATGATCGTGCTTTCTAAAGAAACAGCTATCTGAAATGTGGATTTATTGCACGCAGTTTCAAATTTCATGGACTGAAAGGGTGAACAATGAAGAAGTATTAAAGAGATTGTATAAAGGTCAAGAAATTAGAAAAATACAGAGAACTCAGAAAACTATTACTGCACTATTATTATAATATAATATATAATAATAATAATAATAATAATAATAATAGAAGCTGTTATTGTACCCTGCCTTTCTTCCTCTTGCGAGGAACCCCAGGCTGCATATAAGTTTTGTCTCCTCTCCATTGTATCACACAGCAACAGCCCTGTGAGGTAGGTTAGGCAGAGTGTGTTTGACTTGTCCAAAGTCACTCCGTGAGCTCCATAGCTGAATGAAAGCTAAAACTGGAACCCCAGCCTAGTGCTTTAACTACTACACCACACCGGTTCCAGTCCCTGCTCAGCCGCAAGGCTTACTGGGTGACTTTGGGCCAGTCATAGAGTCTCACCTACCTCACAGGGTTGTTGTGGTTCGGATAAAATGGAGTGGAGGAGATCTATGTAAGCCTGCTTTGATTCCTCACAGGAGGAAACATGGAAGAATATTTATGTAATGTTTTGATCATTAAAATAGGAAGGTGAAGTCGCTCTTAGTGAAAGAATCTTAATGAATTGTTGGGGATGGTTTATATAAAACAATTGGACTAGAGGTGTTGTTGTGAGGATAAGGTAAGAATGAGAAGAGGAGGAGAATTATGGAAGCTTTCTTGAATTCCTTGAAAGGAAAAAAGGTGAGATGTGAATATGATAATTACATTAACTTAAATATCTAAAGACTCTTTAAGCATGATGAGGTCCAACCTCTTGTAGGAAAGGAACAACAACAAGAAGGGGTGAGTTTGGGCCAGCGACAGACTCTCAGCCTGACCTACCTCCCAGGGTTGTTGTTGTAGGGATAAGAGTGAGAGCAGGAGGAGGAGAATGATGTAAGCCGCTTTGAGTTCCTTGTAAGGAAAAGGCGGGATATAAATCTAATAAACAAACAAATGTATAGATAAAAAGCAGCCCTGGAAATGTTCATGGGGGAAGCAAACATGTTCTGCCTGTCTTCATGCCTACCTGTATTTCCTTTTAATCAAAGCAATGGTTGTTTCTGCTGTCAGATACACCTACGGGAAGCCAGTTGTTGGCACGGTGAACATCACGGTATGCCGGGAATTTCATAATTACTACCGAAGCCAATGTCACGGGTCTGAATCGCAGGCTGTGTGTGAAGAATTCAGTGGAAAGGTGAGTTCTGAGTGTGAAGCAAAGGCCTAGAGAAAGGAAGGCCAAGGAGTGACTCCTTTGAACCTAATCTAGACAGCCTTTATTCCCTGCTATATTCACATTCCCCTCCTCTGCAGTTCAGCTAAGGTTTACACCCGAGGTCAGTGGGCAGGCCGGGCTTGTGCTGCAAGTTTCACCTTTTCAGTGCTGTCTTGCAGCACCTTTGGGAAGCTGGAACTGTGGGTTCCACCACAAAAAAGCCCTTGCGGTAGATGCGGCTAGTCGTACAAAGATGGCTGTGAACCCCTGGCTAATCAAAAGCAAGCTGAAGGGACTGTGAAGACGTCTGCTGGTCTTGTTGAGTGGCTCTCAGGTCTGGATGTCGCAGCAATTCATCATCGGTTGAACAATCCCTGGAACAAGCCATGGGGCGTTTGAAAATAAGCCATCCTGTGAGAAGCAGTCTAGGCTCAGGAAGCACAGCGCTGTGGCTAATCAGCTCTTGATGGATTGCCAGATTGTGTGGATCCGGTCAACTGGGGCCGATCTTTTTGCACAGTGTTTCCTTTTGCAGTAAAACCTTGGATTGCGAGTAACCTGGTCTGCGAGTGTTTTGCAAGACGAGCAAAAAGTGTTTCTAAATTTTAACTTGATAAACGAGCGTCATCTTGCAGTACGAGACTCACGCGCGCTTTGCCTGCCGAGCGTCACGTCACAACTGAGCACCGGTTCTTGTCTCTCTTGCTGTGGGTGTGAGTACAGCATTGTCTCCTCCACCCCGAGCACGCCCGCAATCATGCCTGCCTCCTCTCCAGCGCGCCTGCTTCAAATTTGTGTGATTAAAAAAAAAAAAATGTTGCAGAACAGATTAGCATTATTTACATTGAACCTTATGAGGAAACTCACTTTGATATACAAGTACTTTGGATTACAGGCATGTTTCCGGAATGAATTATGCTCGCAATCCAAGGTTTTACTGTATTTTGTTTGCCTGCAGCCCTGCAGGGCTCTCTGTAGAGGGAAAAGCTGCTGTTAACCAACCGCACATTTTGGCTCCCCGTGGATGGGAGAGAGAACAGTAACACATTTACTGTTGCAACATCTATTGGAGAAAATACTCTGTAGTGTTTGATTTCCTGTTTTTCTTACAAGAGTTCCCAGGGCTCCCCGTGAAGAAGGAATATCTGTTAATCCCCTGCTTTTTAGCTTGCAGTGCTAACATGCCCTTAATTGCAAATACTCAGCGGAGCAGAAACAGCTCCCGCTGGGCTTTTGCATCCGTTCCTAGGGGTTTGGAGGGTCAGGCAAAAGCAAAGCCCCCAGCGCTCTGAGTCACTGGAATCAATGGGACAGTTTGCACAACGTCATGGTGCTTTTGCAGAAGGGCTTCCATGGTGGGACATGGACAACCGGGAAACACTCATTTCCCAGGTGGCAAACTTGAGAGGCAAGGCCAAAAAGCGAGCTTTGAAGCACAAAACCTGGAAGGCAGTCTGGGAGAGCAACGCTCCACAGTGCTGTGAATGGCTGTATTTGCATATTGGAATTTTACCCTGTGCACTCTCATTTCTGCATTTTGATTGCATTTTCTATTTTTGTATTTGTCCCCAAAGGCCAAATTATTGGCCCCAATAATCAAAGTTATTGTAGTTTGATAATTTGTGAGCTGCCCAGAAACCTTCAGCTATTGGGTGGTAGACAAATATAGTTAATAATAACAGTAACATTCTGTGTTTATAATTTTATATATTATTGAATGATTTTGATAATATGCACAATAAGAAGTAAGCCTTGTTTCTTCATTGCCATCTTTTCAGCAAGAGGAAAATACATTTTTATTCACCAGACCATCTAAGAATTGCTGAATTAATATTTTATATTTTTAAGGAATTTTAATGGTTTTTTTTTAATCTCTGCTATGCCTGAGGTAATTTTCTCCATGGGTTTAGTTATCTGTCAGAATACATTGTGTTTTTGTGTTTTACCTTATGAATTTTTATTGTATGAACTTTTATTATACACATTTTATTCTTACATAATTGTTTGGATTCTAAACTGCTCAGAGAATCCTGAAGGGCTAATGGAGCCATTTATAAATGTAAATAACAAATAAACCAATAAATAAAGTAAGTTAAATAAAAGTGAAGAGGTGTGGCAAGCAGGATGTGAGCAAGACAAGAATGAGAAGAGGGACTGAGGAGTCCTCAGCATGTGTCTTGCTGAAGAAACACTGCCTGGGGATGATTGGACCTGTAGTCTCATGTATTTGGAGGGTGCCCTGATGGGGAATACTGCCGAAAAAGAGGATGTGGCAGGCAAAATCGTTTGCGACTGCTCTTTGCTTCCTCCTGATGCAGGCCAATGCCCAGGGCTGCCTCTCTCAGGTGGTCAAAACGAAGATGTTCCAGCTGAAGCGTGAGGGCTACCACATGAACCTGAAAGTGGAGAGCAAGGTCATCGAGGAGGGCACAGGTATGCTTCAGGGAGCAGACGGATGGGGTGGGATGCAGAGGGAAGCGAGGCCAAGACTAGGCTGCACCCGGGGCTGTAGGAGCACAAGGAAAGTTCTGAGGGACTTGGCTAAGGCCCCCTCCATGGGTCCCTCCTCAGGAGCTCCCTCTCATCGCCATCCTCACCTCGCTCGTTGCTCGCCAGTCTGCTTGCATTTCCTTGCTTGACAGGCCGAGAGTCAGTGCTCGAGTTGGCCTTGGTATCCGTTACTATCATCGCAACTTCACATTTACGCGCAGCCGTTTGCCCTCTTGCAAGGGAAACCTTCCTACTCTCCGGTGTTCTTGCGGCAACCCAATCCTCTCGGCCGATCCTGAGAGAGGGAGGTTGGGCCAAAGGTTCTCAGAGAGCTCCATGGCTGAGTGCAGACTAGAAGCTGAATCTCCCAGGCCCCAGTCCAGTGCTCTAAGCTCCACTCCACTCCACAGTAGCTTTTCTCCTTCTGCTGCACCTCTTTCTCACCATCACCGGAGGAGCAGGTTGCCATGGTGAAGAGGCAGGGCAGTTTCTTGCTGGTCAGTGTGGGTCTTCAGCTGGTTTCTGGGCATGCCTACCTTTGACACTGGCCCTAGTTGTGTCCAAGAAACTCTACCAGTCCAAGTAGATAACTGTGGGATTGGATAGACCAGGTGTGGGGACCTTGCAGCCAGTGGGCCCAATCTGGGCCGTGGAGCTTTCCACTCTTGCTCGTGGAAGCTTGGGCTCCGTCTGCAGGTTCTGCCCCTCCCGAAGTCCCTGTCCCAGAAGCTGTAGGGTGAAGTGGGCAGAGGATTCCCCACCGGGAATAACAGCACAGACTCCCTTCCCTGCTGCTCTCGAATACTCCCAGCTGGCATCGTCCTGAATTTCTGTGCACCGGAACACGCTCTGGGGAAACTTGCCCCTGGAAGGTCTGGAAAGCGGGTGAGGCTGCTCTGTTTATCCTGCTTGCACTAAATGGGCGCATGCTTCTTTTGGCAGGGGTGGTAATGGAAGGTTCCGCGTCCACTGAGATTACCTCGATTCTCAGCACTGTCACCTTTGAAAAGGTGGACAACTACTTCAGGCATGGGCTGCCCATTGTGGGCCAGGTAAGATGGGCCCCGTGATGCACCTCTCCATGGCTGGGTGTTGCCTTTCCCAGCATCCCCTGGATGCTCTGGAAGAGCCGTGCTTGAGGGTCTGGCCTCAAGCCTCTCTTTGCCCCAGGATGTCCGCCTTGCAGACCCTCCACTAGGCCGCTGCCCATGGAATGCCCCCTTCCCATGCAGCCCCCGTCTCAGGGGAGCAGCCTCCGGACTGCAGGGTCCTGTCCTGAGGCCACCAGGTTCCCACTGCTGGCCACGCTCTCTTCCCTAGCCAGAGATCCTTGGGTGGCTTTCTACTTTTGCCGCGATCCACCTGCCTCCTGATCTGACACCTTGAAAGGCCTCTGCTAAAGCTTAGTTCCTGATGGGAACAGGTGTTTGTTAAAACAGGCTGGAGGTTGGGGTATGTTGGCTCCATCCCATCTTCTTTTGCAGCTGCTCATCCTGGGAAAGCCTCTGCAGGAGCATCTCCAAAACAGAGTTTTGGAGGCCTTCAGGCTAAAAGATGCCCCCCACTCTCGTCCTGTGGAAATGCCTGTATTGATAAAACTTGTGGTGGTGTGGGGGTTGCTTTTGCATGTCTAGATACTCCTACAAGATGGCTCCAAGCAGCCCATCAGCAACGCAACCGTTGAGATTCAAGCACCTGGATTCAAGGCCACCTACATCACCGACGCAGAAGGACACGCACCATTTTCCATAGACACAACAAAATTCACGGATGATTCTGTAACTCTCCAAGTGAGTATCTGGCGGGGGGACGGATGGATGAGGGGGAGCTTGCAGCCCACACGGGCAACGTGGTTCTGTCGGAAAATGCAGACCCATCCACAGGTGCCCTCGGGACACTGGGGCGCTATTCTAGAAGGCCACGCTTGTCTCCTGCCAATGTCATGAATTGCCCAAATCTGGGGGCATCCATGGTTTTCTTCTTTTCCACCAGGCAATCTACAAGTCGGAGGAGATGTGTAGTAACAGCTGGATCACTCCCCATCACCAGTGGGGCTATCACTCACTTTCCCGCTTTTACTCACCAAGCGGAAGCTACCTCCAAGTGAGTTCTGTTCCTGGGACGTTGCAGTGCGGTCAAACCCAGTCAGTGCAAGTGGCTTACGACCTCAGTGGAAGCATCTCTTTGGACTTAAAACACATCAACTTTGTCTTTATGGTAAGCCTGAGTGCAGTGAACTTGGTGTATCAATTGCAGGTGTATGAATGGTTCAGGTGATTGTGTGTGTGGGGGGGGGGTGGCTGTGGTTTCGCCTAAGCATTCCCTCCAGCTGCACATGGAGCTGGTGCTGCCCGGGGCATGAGGCCCTCCTGAGATTTTTCCAGTGGGGGAAAAAATAAAAATGAAAACATGAAATGGTGGGAAACCGATGATTGGAGATATTGAGAGACAGAGAGGAAGGAACGAAGGGCAGAACAAAGGAAGATGCGGATGGGGTTACAAAGGAGAGGGGGACAAAGGAAGGAGAACGGAACAGAGAAACTTAGAAACAGAGCGAGTCAGAAGGGACCTCCCGGGCCATCTAGTCTGCCCCCTGGTTCCCGCTGGCTCTGCTTACGACATGCCTCCCATGTGTATATCTAGCCTATCTTTGAACACCCTCACCAATGGTGCCTCAACCACCCCCTGTGGAAGCCCATTCCATTCCCTCGGGGTCCTAACTGTCAGGAAGTCCTTCCTGGCATCCAAACTGAACCGTGGTTCCCTGAATGAGGATGCCCTGCCAGGGGTGAGTGAGATGATTTTCCCTCCGAAACTACTGCTGAGGGCCAAGAAACTCTCCTCTGGTATTAATTATGGTGACATGTGTTTATCTTTTGGCAAGATGGTGGTTGATTATGATCCCCCATAATACATCAGCATTATCAGCAACGAATGCACAGTGTTAAAGCATGGAAGAGCAGAGGGGTCTTCTGCCTTTCCTAGCTACATCCTTTGTGATTTAAGGAACATGCCTGCCCTTCCCTCCCATAAGACCATTACATCCTATTATCTTTGAATTAATGGCCTGGTTTGTGTTTGGTGTATTCTAACATTACCACCTTTGAGTATTTTAACAGCAAACTGGATATGCCTGTTTGAAAGCCATACCATGGCACTGAGATGGGATTGGGTGTGCACTTCAGAACAGTTCTTACTCATCTTTCTACCAAGCTTCCTTATAGCCTGAAGTGTCTGATCCTGCTTCATCTTGGAATCTAGCAGGGTCACGCCTGGTGACTTGCATGCTGGAAATATCCCCGAGAGCTTTGGCCAGGGGCATTATAGAAATGATGCTGATGCTGATGCTCCTGCAGTAAACTACATTGGCTTTCCAACTCCAAACTGGTTTCAAGAACTGGAGTTGGGAGAAGGATTTCTAGAAATCTCCTCTCACCCTCAGCAACAGACCAAAGCCATGAAATATCGTGGAGAACTTGGAAGCTCACCCACTCCTTTTCTTAGCATGCTTGACTGTTCCTAATTGGTGTTACTCAGCTGCCCATTCGTGTTTTCCTGGGCCATCACAAATTATTTATTATTTATTTATTTACTTAGCAAATTTGTATGCTGCACCCTTGCAAAAAAGCCTCAGGGCGGCTAACAACAATGACAAAACAAATAAAAACACAATACACTATTTAAAAACTGGCCCATCTCAGAATCTACCTATAGAAAATTCTCTTTGCCTTTTAATCGCAGATTCATGAACTGGGATTTTTAGCTTCCGATGTGTCTGCTAACACGATCTTTTCTTCTTTTGTGCAGCACATGAGCAGGGGATCAGTTTTGCAAGCAGGGAACCACATTGAGACCGTAGTCCTCAGCTCAAGTAAGTATTTTCTTATGTACTCCCAATCTCCCAGTTCGGTCTGCACAACTAGCGTGCTGACAGCTGAAACTGGAATCTCTCCATGAGTAGAAGGTGGTTGTTCAGCCTTGGGGTGTTCAAAACCCTCCTCTGTGGGTGGATGCATGAATGAAGTCGCTTTATGCTGTGGGTAGACGGTTCTCTCCCCGTCTACAAACACCTCCCCTCTCACTTTTCCACGTGCACACAGCTGAAGAAGGGATCTTCCTTTTTTGTGCTGCTGGCACATAAAAACATATGAGGAGCCCTACTGGATCAAGTTTCGAGTCCCCGCTTGGCCATGGAGCCAACTGGGTGATGCTGGGCCAGTCACAAACTCTCAGCCTAGCCTATCTCACAGGGTTGTTGTTGTGGGGATAAGATGGAGGAGGAGATGTAAGCTGCCTTGAGCCCTTTGTAGGAAAAAGGCAGGATATAAATCGAAATAAATAAATAACTAAATAACTAAATAAGGGGCCATCTAGTCCAGGGTTCTGGCCAACCCGTGGCCAACCAGTTGCCCATGGGAAAAACATGCAGGACAACTACACCATCCCTATGATGTCTAGCAGTTGTCACTATCCAGACTAGGAGCCATGGATAGCCTTCTCCCCCAGGAAGTTCTCCAGTCCCTTTTTGAAACCACCCAAATTGGTGGCCATCAGCACTTCCCATGGCAGGAAATTCCACAGACTGTCTATGTCCTGTGGGAAGAAGTCCTGAATCTTCCACTGATGACTTCCATGGCATGGCCTGGGGCTCTAGCATTATGAGCCAGAAATGGGAAAGACATTTATTTATCTATTTACATGTATTTATAGGCTGCCTATAATTGCCAAGGCCTTCCTAGCCAGCTTAAAGTGCATAAAACATATTAAACTATTAGTTTTAATGTGCTTTACTCTGTTTAATATGTTTAAAACATAATGAATTAAACATCTATAAAAGCAATTAAAAAGGGACACAGCAAACAGGCTAAATATTTTAAAAAATCCTAAAAGATAGGTCTTTGCCTGGCACTGAAAGGAAACTAGAGATGGCGCCAGGCGAATTTCCCTAGGGAGGGAGTGCCAGAGATGGGGAGCAGCAGCAGAAAAGGCCCTTCGCCTAGTTGCCACCCCTCTCATCTCCATGAGGGGTGGTTCTTTTAGAAGGGCCTCCTGAGCTGATCTAAGGGGGTGGGTAGGTATATATGGGTGCAGACGGTCCTTTAGATAGCCGGGCCCCAAGCCTTTAGGGCTTTATATGTCAATACAAGCACATTGAATTGGGCCCAGATCACAACTGGTAGCCAGTGAAGTTCTTTCAGCACTGGTGTTATATGGACTGCTCTGGCAGTACCAGTTACCAGCTGAGCAGCCCGATTCTGCACCACTTACAATTTATTTATTTATTTAACATACTTGTATGCCGCCCCCTCGGGGTGGCTAACAAGCCTCGGGGTGGCTAACAGCAATATAAAAATACAGTTAAAAACCAATACACTTAAAAAAAACTGGCCCATCTCAGAGTCTAATATAAGAATAGAAATATATAAATATAACAACCATATAAAATCAATAACTAGCAATTAAAATATTTTTTAAATAAAAAGGTCTTCGCCTGGCGCCGTAAATGCAAATAATGACGGCGCCAGGCGGGCCTCTCTGGGGAGCGCATTCCATAGGTGGGGCGCCACCGCAGAGAAAGCCCTCCTCCGGGTACTCACACTCCTTATTTCTCTCACAGAGGGTTCCCGGAGGAGGGCATCAGCTGCCAATTGCCGGACTGTCTTCAAGGGCTGCCCCACATTACAAAACTCTTTTTTGGAAGTTACCAGAGCATGGGCAACTATCTTCAGGTTCCCACTGGCTAGGGAGGGGCGGAGCTGGAAAATCCGCCATTGCTGGAAAAAGGCATTCCTAGACACTGAGTCCACTTGATAATCCAGGGAAAGACCAGGATCCAGGAGCTCCCCCAGCCTGCGGACCCTGTCCTTTAAGGGGAGTGTGGCCCCGTCTAGGACAGGGTAGTGCTCTCGTAACCTATCAGAGGTCCCCCCTGCCAATAGGACCTCCGTCTTCCCAGGATTAAGTCTCAGTTTACTGACCCTCATCCAGTCCATTATCGAGCTCAGGCCCTGGCTGAGGACGGCAACAGCCTCGCCTAGATTAGAGGAGAATGAGAGGTAGAGCTGAGTGTCATCAGCATATTGCTGACTCCTCAGCCCAAGCCTCCAGATGACCCCTCCCAGCGGTTCCCTGTAGATATTGAACAGCACTGTGGACACTACAGAGCCCTGTGGAACCCCATGAAATGCCTCCTCTCCATTGTCTCCACACCATGCCGAATCCAAGGCACTCCTTCCATGTCCTCACCCACATTATTTTTCTTTCTAAGCCAACGGTGCCACCTATTGGGAGATGGAAGGCAAGAACAGGGCCTGCCACACCACTAGGGCAGGGATGGGGGACATGTGCCCCTCCAGAGGTTGTCGCACTCTCAGTACACAGAGAGAACCGGTGTGATGCAGTGGTCAAAGTACTGGGCTGGGATTATTTTATTTATTTATTTTTATTTTACAGATTTTTATGCCGCCCTCTTGCAAGCTAGCCTCGGGGCAGCTAACAACATGTAAAAACAATATAAAACAATACACAATCTAAAACTGGCCCATCTCATAGTCACAAAGTTATAAACAATAAACAATATACCTAATAATTTAAAATATACAATAGAAATTAATAAATTAACATTCAGGATTCAGGAGATCCGGGTTCTAGTCTCTGTCTGGCAATGCAGCTGGTGGGAGTCCCAGCTGTAGACACTCCCCATCCACATCCCAGACCTGTCTGTGCTGAGAGCCAGTGTGGTGCAGTGGTTAAGAGCGTGGGACTGGGACTCAGGCGATCCGGGTTCGAGTCCCCGCTCAGCCATGGAGCCAACTGGGCGGCTTTGAGCCAGTCACGGACTCTCAGCCCAACCTACCTCACAGGGTTGTTGTTGTGGGGATAAGCTGGAGGAGGAGAATGATGTCAGCTGCCTTGAGCCCTTTGGAGGAAAAAGGCAGGATATAAATCGAAAAATAAATAAATGATGCTGAGGAGGAGAGCGGGGAGCAGAGAGGAGTGAAGCGGCTGCCCCGAGGGGGCGGCCGGAAGGGCCTCGCAGGGCGAGCTCTGGGGCCGGGAGGGGCGGGTCCTTCAGGTGCCCTTTCTCTATCAATGGGGCCAGTGTGGTGTGGGGGGCCAGTGTGGTGCAGTGGTTCAGAGCATGGGACTGAGAGGATCTGGGTTCGAGTCCCCGCTCAGCCATGGAGCCAACTGGGTGACTCTGGGCCAGCCACAGACTCTCAGCCCAACCTACCTCACAGGGTTGTTGTTGTGGGGATAAGCTGGAGGAGGAGAATGATGTCAGCTGCCTTGAGCCCTTTGCAGGAAAAAGGCAGGATATAAATCGGAAAATAAATAAAATAAAATCTCCAGGTCCACCTTAGCACAGATGCCCTCCTCTGGGGAAGGCCAGGCATTTGGGCCCAGCGGGAAGGCCTCCTCAAGGCCAGGCATTTGGGCCCAGCGGGCTCTCTGGAGAGCTGTACTAGCTGCCCTTCTGAAGAAGTCACTTGCCTCCTCAGAGCAACCCTCAGCTTCCTGCCTGGCTCTGAGAAGGCCTTAAGTGATGGATGGGGCAGTGGCTGTGGCAGATGCTTCCCTGGTACAGACCTTGCCCCCAGTGGGTGGTGTGGTTTTCCCGAGGCCGACTGCTGTATGCCGAGAGGTCCTCAAAGTGAAGCACGGGGCAATGGCAGGGACCAGGACCCTGCTGGCAGTAGGGAGTATACACGATCCACTGCCCTTCTGGAAATGCCACCAGAAGTAGGAGATTCCCCTCACTTTACAGGAAGGGCCAGCCTTTAGTGCTGGCTTGTGCATTGCCTCAGGCCAAAGATGTGTCCTGGAAGAAGCCTGGACGAGAAGGAGAGACCGCCATATTTAGAGAAAGTGGCGTAGCTAACTCGATTCCTCCTGGGCTATTTTTGTTGTCAACTTGGAGGGTGGCAACAATGGGGAGGGCTTTCCTTGGGGTGGCCCCCGTTATGGAGCGGCCTCCCCACTGCAGCCCAGCTGGCACCAAGCTTGGCCTCTTTTCGGCTCCATGTTAAGACAGCCCTTTATGCTGAAGCCTTTAAGAATTGATTTAACTTTGGCAATGGGGTGGTGTGGAAATGGAGATCAGAACAGCAGCAACTGCCATCTGCAGCTGAAGCTCAACCCCAAACAGCACCCTGGGTGGAACCCCAACCGTCTTTCCCACCTGCCTCTCCTTCTGGGAGAACGTCTTTATCTAGAACTCAGATGAACTCGGGCGAATGTCTTTATCTAGAACTCAGATGAACTCGGGCGGATGTCTTTATCTAGAACTCAGATGAACTCGGGCGGATGTCTTTATCTAGAACTCAGATGAACTCGGGCGGATGTCTTTATCTAGAACTCAGATGAACTCGGGCGGATGTCTTTATCTAGAACTCAGATGAACTCGGGCGGATGTCTTTATCTAGAACTCTTTGTCTTTATCTAGAACTCAGATGAACTCGGGCGAATGTCTTTATCTAGGCCACAGACTACAAGGGAGGTTTAATTTGGAGATGAACGTGAACTACAATATGGCTCCCGTGGTCCGTGTGCTTGTATACACTGTTCTTCCCAGTGGAGAACTTGTGGCTCACTCGGCGGATTTCACTGTTGAGAACTGCTTTGAGAACCAGGTAAGGAGGTCTGGCCATGCTCAGGGCCGTTGCTGAAAGAGGGAGGTAGAGATACATGGGATGTGTGAAGAGCCAGCTGCCTGGGCTCCGGCCTGCTTTCTTGCGGCCCTTAGTTGGTGCTGAGTGGGCCGTGCATTGGTGTGGGCCTCTGCCAGGAATTAGCCTCGAGTGGCGTCCCTCTTCTGTGTGCAGACTTGGGATACGCTGCACGTACTCTGGAGGAGGGTTGCTGGGTTACGTAAGAGAATTGCTGCCGGCATCAACTTCTTCTTGGCTCAGCTCGCTTCCTAAGCCAGGGCTGAGCTCAAGAATGGTCTGACAAAGAGAAGCAAGCTGGTTTCTGCGTGATCCTCACAACCCTAGCGGTCATCTTGGCCTGGGTTTTGAAAACCCTGGCTGGGGTGAAGCTGGTGAATTTGAGCATTGGGAACAAGGCAGATATGATGGGTTCGGATATTTTATTTATTTATTTATAAAATTCGTATGCCATCCATTACTTCCGTCTCTGGACGGCTTACAACATTAATCAGAATAAAATAAATTAACTAAATTAACTATTCCATACTGGCTGAAAATCCAATAAAATACAAACAATACACTCCAATTAATGCATATTAAAATATTGATCGAATAAAAAGTCTTTGACCTGGCACCGAAAAACATATAATGACGGTGCCAGGCAGACCTCTCTAGGGAGCGCATTCCATAGTTGGGGCGCCAGCTCAGAGAAGGCCCTCCTCTGGGTACTCTGTCTCCTAATCCCTTTCACAGAGGGTTCCCAGAGGAGGGCTTCTGCTGCCGATCTCAGGAAATGAGGATTGTGTGTTTGGGAATGGATGGGATTAGAGCCAAAGGATAAGCCAGAATGGGGAATGTTTGATCTTTCCGTTTTGGTTGGAGTACAGCTCCCATCAGCCCTAGCCAGTATCCCTAGTGGCCAGAGAAGACAGCAAGGATGCTTTTTCAGTCTACAGGCCGCCCTGTCACTGAAATTTTCAGGATGAAACAATATAACCAAGCATGAAAACCCAACATAAAGCACATTCAATGTCACCTGAAACTCAAAAGAAAAGATGCTGCATTTGTAAGAAATAAATAGCTGAGCAGCTGAAAACAGAGAAGGCATTTCAAGAAGCAGCAATACATATAGTAAAGCAAGCGGCAGTTTAAAAGGCCTGGGAAAATGTATTTGCCTGGTGCTGAAAATCTGACAGGAGCTCCAGGTGGGCCTGTCCAGGGTGGTCATTCCTCCATGTGGATGATTCCACCTTTTGCATCTTGGTCCCAGATATCCCATCCATGACAGGAAGGATGAAGGCAGAATTCCAGTGGATTGAAGGGCTGAAGAAACTGAAGGCTTAACAACTTGTACCCAGTGTTTGAGAGTCCTCCTTTGATTCTGATCCTCTCAGAAAAGGGTTCAGGGGTCACACTTCAGTAGGAATGTGTGAAGAATCCCTCTCGTGTGTAGGAATCCATTGAATCCATGAGCTCGAGTCCAAATTCTAGGACTTGAATTCTGGACGGCCTAATTCTCAGTTCCAGGTTGACTGAACCCAGCATTTATGTGGTGCTACCCAGGAACTGAGCCCCAAGTAACGTTCCTCTTCTGAGCCACACACAGCCGACTTTGCCTGTGCTGCTGCATGTGATATGGAAGAAGGTTGCTGGTTGTGGTGGAAAAGTTCTCTCTTGGGCATGGGTGTTGCTGTTTCACTGCATAAATGATGGGGTAGGATGAACTCTTTTGGAATCTGTCCCTCCAGAATCTGTGGGTTTCCTCTCATGCTCAGCCTGCTCTTGCACAGCAAGCTGAGCCAAGAGGAAGTCACGAATGCTCATGGAGCTGAGGTGCATAACCAGCAACCTTCCCCATCAGGAGTGGCTGCAGGATGCGAAAGAGGGGACAGATTTTCCACCCAGAAAGGATTCCACGCACTTCCCTTCTGAACGATGCTCAGATTAAACTCTGCAATCAGTCAGTTCCCTGATTTCAGGCAACTTTGCTGCTTCAATCAGTGAATTCTTTCTTGGCTGGTGGGCAGCTGCAGAGGGGAACCGAAACTTAGCAAATGGCTCTCTGGAAGGACTCTTGGATGAAGTTCTGCCGGGGAATGAACTTGTCAACGCTGCTTCCTTTTTACAGGTGAAACTGAAGTTCCAGGATCGTGAAGTCGTTCCTGGTAGCAAGACCACCCTCCGTCTTTCAGCCGCCAAGCCCTCCCTCTGTGCCATCAAAGCGATTGATGAGAGCGTCTTTCTCCTGAAGCCCGAAACTGAGCTCTCACCTCAGTCTGTGAGTTGAGGTTATCCAGTTGAGGTTGCATGATGTTTTCAGAGCGGTTTCCCCCTGTTCTTTCCCGGGGAAGTCCTCCAAATCTCTCTCTCTCTTTCACACACACACACACACACAGTGGAATCTCCCAATAGAGAAAGACTTCTTTCCAACATGATCCCTCGCAAGCTAAGAATTACTCTAGTGATGTGCTGAATTCTTCAGGTGAGGACTAGAGATGGCAAAACGTCAAGGGCAGGCCCTGCCCAGGGCCCAAACCCCGGAAGGGTCCCCTGACAAGAGCCTCCTGGAGTTGTTCGTCTTCAGCACTGCCTCTAGTTCTGGCCCAGGCAATGGTGATGGTGAGGCAGAGGAACAGCAGGTGCCATGGTATTCCTGCCCTCTGGTTCTCTGCTGGTCAAGTGGCAGTCATGGTGAGAAAGAGGAGATGGAGCCGGAGCAGCTGGTGACATCTGGTGGCGAGAAGGTGGATGGAGCTGATGGGCAGCCTTTTGGGGTGTCTTGCCCAAACAGCTGACCCTGAACAGAACGAACATTTTGCAGAGTTTTCTGCAAGGAATGGAGGACAGCCTTAGAGGGGTGGAACCTTTCTCTTGCTCCGGTAGATAAGTCAGTGAGGGTATTCCCTCCAAAGAGGAGTAACCCCAGCTCCAGAGCAGATGATGTCAAGCGAGTTTCTTTCACTTACCTCATATCCCTTTTCTCTATAACAAAACTGCTTGTCCTAACTTCTGCTTTTTACTCTTCTTGGTTAGTTTTCCTCTAAAATATATACATACATCCATTCTGAGGAGAAAATTTTTGAGGAAAAATTCCAAGGAGGAAAGAGGAAACTGTTTTGAGGGGAGGAATGTTCCTTTCTTGAGCAGTGCTTTTTTTGTAAGAAAAATGTGCCGGAACTCATGAAATTATTTACCTTTCGCACGTAGTCAGTCACTGTACACACACCCACACACGTCAGTTGTGTAACGAAACATAACGGTCACCGTCCGCAGTAAGCACTCAGCGCACGACCACACGACCAAGCAAGCACCAAAAGCCGAGCAACACCATCACAACTGGCATGGACAAAGTACGCACGGATTTGACACACAAGCAGCCCGCATGCACCATTTTAATGATTTCGCCACCAACCTGCTACGCTCGACAGGGTGTTTCAAATCCACATGGACCAAACATCAAATTTTCAAAAGTTACTTTTCAAACTTGGAAAATCTGTCGAAAAAAGGTGCCGGAACTCCGTTGTGGTGCATTCTATGACAAAAAAAGCACTGCTCTCTAGTATCCTACATGTTCTGGCAATATCATGATCTTAGTCTGAGGCAATCTGAAAACTGGGTGAAACAAACCAGTCAAAACTGGGAAATCCAGCTAAGAGGGCCTCAGAAAAGCTGACCAGGGGGTTTCTATTCTCTCATTAGGTGCTTCCCTCTTCACAGTCTGAATGGTCTGATCTTTTCTGGTCTACCAAAGTCTTGAATTTTGCAAGTCCTTCCAGGCGAATTCAGGGGGCCCGTGTCGCCACGATTGCTGACAAGGGTTGGGCGCATGGGCCACAAAATGGGAGCATGTTAAGCTATCCTGAATTGTTGACTTTGTTGTTTACAGATTTTCAATTTGCTCCCTGTGACATCCCTCAGAGGCTATTATCATGATGGCTACTCTCTGGAGGAAACAGATGTTAATCCTTGTATACCTGCAAGGACGATTATTGAAAATGGCATCCGCTACCAAGCTATGTCTTTTGCGTATAATGTGGGCGACACCTATGAGATCCTCAAGGTGAGCACCAAAGGGTCTCAGCATTTGTCATGAGCAGAATGCATGTTGGCGCCCCAGTGTGTGTTGGTGTGTGTGGATGTATTGGGAGGACGAACACTATAGGGATCCTGCGTCCATGGAGTTCCCCAGTATCAGGGGTAACTGCATTTGGTTAAAACAATGCAGATAACGAAACTGATTAGTGAAAAGCTCTTTGGGGACATGGAACTGCAGTTCATGGCAGCCCATTTGACCCCAAGAAGGGCTGTCAAGCCCCCTATACTCTTGGACAGAGGGCCCTAATGTAGCGTTCATGTAGGTGTCCTGATTGTGGAGCCCATGGGCCCACAGGAATTTTTATCTATCTATCTATCTATCTATCTATCTATCTATCTATCATTTATTTATTTGGAGTTTTTATATGCCGTCCCATCGCTTAATGCCTCGGGACGGCTTACATAAACAAACATAAATAGACAACATAGTGCCCAATACAAATACAAAAAATATAAATTACACAAATTAAAACCCCCGATTCATTCTGGCTGGAAATTAAAACCTATAGATAATTTTAAACGTTGTTAAAATATTGTTTAACTAAAAGGGTCTTGGCTTGGTACCGAAAAGCAAATAACAACGGTGCCAGGCAGACCTCTCTGGGGAGAGCATTCCATAAGTGGGGTGCCACCGCAGAGGAAAGCCCTCCTCCGGGTGCTTTGCCTCCTGATGTCTTTCATGGAGGGCTCCCGGAGGAGGGCCTCTGCTGCTGATCTAAAGGGGCGGGAGGGCAAATATGGAAGCAGGAAGCAGCACGCATATATATGTTTGTGTTTAATATAGTTAGATGGATTGGAGTGAAATTCATACAACTTCTAATAATATACAGTTCAAGGAATGCAGATCAGACATCCAGACAAGTATCCGTTTGAAGTTGATATCCTTAGGCCAGCTGTTCCTATATTGAGAGTACTGTAAGATCGTCTATCCATTACATTCTGGGTGTTTATCCTTCCAGTTTTGTAATATCAGTCTTCTAGCCTGATCAGTCTGTCAAAAGAGTGTAGAGGATCCCTTTTCATCCACACTTCCACTAGTTAATTCCCGTGAAGCAGGTGAATAATTTAAAAGAGCCTGCGCAGCAGCAGATATGGAAGCCTGTTCCAATACAAAGTTTATCTGTATAATAACCTACTCCCCAAAGGTAATTAATTCCTGGACATTGCCAAAACATGTTTAAAAGACGCCTTGGCTGCATTGTACCTCCAGCCATCTGCCCAATTAGCCCATCTCTTATTACAGGGACATTGTGGAGTTGAGTAAATGTGTTTTTGTTGAGTAAAATGCAGCCTAAATTCTGTAGATGTAACCACAGCCTAAGAATATGCAGATAAGGCGTTTTATGGGTGTGCCACACAGTAGTGTCTCAAATTCCCAGCTGTGTCCATGGTTCCTAAAGGGTTACAGTGGGTGGGGCTGCAAGCAAAAAGGGGCAGGAAGAAAGGCGTTGGGGCCACAATCTCTCCAAATCTCCCCCAAACCCTGGGACAGCACTCTACAAGGTCCTGAAAGGTTGTCACAAAGAGGAAGGGCAGGATCTCTTCTTGATCATCCCAGAGTGCAGGACATGGAATGACAGGCTCAGGTGACAGGAAGCCAGGTTCTGGAGGAACATCAGAAAGAATTTCCTGGCTCTTAGAGCTGTATGACAGTGGGACCCAGGACCTGGGGAGGTGGTGGGCTCTCCCTCACTGGAGACATTGAAGGGGCAGCTGCATGGCCACCTGTCAGGGATGCTTGAACCTGGAGTCCTGGACCTGATGGCCTTCTTGGCCCCTCCCAACTCTACTATTCAAGGATTCTGCATTTCAGCTGAAAGCTTCTACTCCTAAGCGAGAATTAGTATCCCAAAGTACCGCCAAAGTTGCCTCCCCCCATCCACCCCGCTGACCTGCACATTGGTTTTCTGCTTCTAAGACTCTCCCACTGACTCATTTGCATATTTTACAGGACTTTGGCATGAAAGCTTTTACCAGCACTAAAATACACAAGCCTAATATTTGTCAAGTTTTCGTTCCTATGCCAGCAGCCATGGATTATGGTGAGAACTGGAAGTGGCCAGATGATGGTGGAAACCTGTTTTTGGCCTTAAATGCTCTGAAAAAGCACGGCAAACTTTCTGTACCCCACCCCGCACCCCGACTTTCTAATGGACTTGCAGTGGTACTGATCTTCCTCTGAGTAAATAGCTTTAAGAGGGGCCATCAGTTACAATAATTACCATCATGCTCCTCGTGGGAGGCATTTCTGAGCTACCTCCAGTGCCCCCTCTGCCCGCCTTTGAGCTGTTTGTATTGAATGGTCACCAAGATTTTGCCTCAAGGAAAACTCAGAATGGATTTTTCTTATGACTTTATTGCATCGCCGCCACCTTGCATTTATCATGTGCTTTTTTCCCCTTTTGTGAGGATCCCAAGGTGGCTTGCATTGCTCCATTTCGCCCTCAGAAGAACTGTAACGTGAGGTAGCTTAGGTTGAGGGGGAGTGATAGGCCCAAAGTCCCCCAAGGAGCTTCATGGCTGAGCAGGGACTAGAACCTGGTTCTTCCAGGTTCCCAGTCCAATATCCTGACCGTGACACCACACTGGCTCCTTCTATAATATGGAAGGCTCTGACCCTCCTCCTCCTCTCCCTCATTGGGGATCCTTGTCTGCTTGACAGGCAGACAGCCAGTGAGCAAGCAGGCAGGGCATGTCCTCTTCCCCCTTCTCTCTGCCATGGTTGTCTGGGCCAGAGCGTCTGGCTGGTGGACAACCTGGTGACAGCAGTGAAGAGGGAATGCAATTCCAGGGGTCACCTGCCGGCGGCCCCCTGTTGGACTGTCAGTCCTTGGCAGGCTCCCAGGAATCCCGCCATCGAAGCCAGCCATGGTGATCATGTGTTTCAGGGATGGGGCAGGTGAGGAACAGTGGGGATGATGGGAAGTAGGAACAGGGCTGAGCCTTGAGGACAATGCTTGAGTCCTGTCCTCTGGAGTGGCAAATTGCTGTGCGAACCCCAGAGATGCCACGAAGATGGTGATGTGAGCACTTCAGCCATCCAGGGATGAGACGCAGGCGTGAGCCTAACCATCCCATGGGCTGGAGTTGGTGTTGGCCAGGGGGCTGGAAAAAGCCACTGGGAAGGCATCCCTGTGCTGTCTCTTCCACGCCAGACCCCTCCCCTTTCCACAACCACCCTCCCCACTTTTCCATTCTCCATGAAGAGAGAGCGAGGGACCTCCACGAGAAAGAGGCAGGGGCTCACAGGTGTTTGTCCATGCCAGTCCTGCCGGCTCCTCGCGAGTCAGGTGCTTCCACGTGCTGCTGGCAGCCCAGTTGGCCGGGGGGCGGGGGAGAAGCCCACAGGGGGCCAGTCCATTCTCGGGACTGGAGATCACTGGGGGCTCTCTCTCCTCCCAGGGGCAGGGCTTCGGGGAAGGGCAGGGCCCATGGGGGGTTCCCAACCTAGGTGGGGACCACAGGCTGAGGTTCCCTGCCCTTGCAGCAAGCCCCCGAGGGATGTGAAGCTAGACATGATGCTCTGAGAGGTGGTGTGGGGTGCATTTTGGTAGAAATTAATCGCATGTTCCCTCGGTTACATAGTTCACTACAGAGAAAACATTGATGCCCTAGGGACCGGAGGCGGCTTCCACCGATCCAGTGCAGCTCCTCCTGCTCCTCTTCCTCCTGAGAGCGGGCCGCAGGAAACTGTCAGGAGTGAATTCCCAGAGACGTGGATGTGGGATTTGTATGAAATAGAGTAAGTGGTGGTTTTAAAAGGGGAGTGGACAAATTCCTGGAGGAGGCCCTCTTTGGCTACTAGTCCTCATGGCCATTCCATTATGACATGCGTAGCTCTCCTTTCTTCCTCTCGCTAGGAATCCAAGGTGGCTTCTAAAGGCCTCCTCCCCTCAAGTTTATCCTCATAACACCCCTGTAAGGTAGGCTAAGCTGAGAGTTTGACTGGCCCAAAGTCACCCACCATGCCTGTGTGCACCCATTGCTGGGGAACATGGGTGGGAGGTTTATTTATCAATTTTTTTTGTATACAGTGGTACCTTGGCTCATGAACTGAATCCATTCCATGACTCTGGTTGTGACCCAAACTGGTTGTGAGCCAAGTCAAATTTCCCTATACGGTTCAGTGTAAATAAGGTTAATGCATTCTGTGACCATTTTTTTAATCACAACAATCTGAAACGAAGTGACAAAGAACAGCAAAGTTCTTGCTGGTTTTTAAATGAAGTGTATGTTTTTTAATTTACTGTTGCGAGCCGCCCCGAGGCTTTATTGCGATGGGGCGGCATAGAAATGGTTTAATAAATAAATAAATAAAGTAATAAAAAGTAGCAAAGGACAACAAAGATCACGGCCATCGCCCCCCCACCCCCAGCACGACTGCGATGCCTGATGCGGAGTTCATGACCTGAGGCGAAACTGATCTGAAATTTCTCTTTGCAACCCGATTTGGTCGTGAACTGAGGCGTCCGTGAGCCGAGGTACCACTGTACTGTTCTCTCAGCACATCGCTCTAGGAACAGTGTGCAAACGGTTATAAACATTAAACAACATGACAATTATCCATAAAAATCCATACAAAAACAGAAGAGCAGAACAAAATGAATTAGCGTAACAAAGAATAAAAGAATAACATATTGAACCAGAGCAAGCGATCATTTTCAATAAAAACCGGTGTTTAAACACACCCCTAATCCGCGGTTAAAATAATGGGAGAACAAAAGGGTTTTGATCTGGTTTCATGATGATGGTGATGATGTAGTGGGAAATAGGAAGACTGGGGAGGGTTGTCTCTCACCCTTTCTTGCTCTGCGTCTCACAGGGATCTGGACCAAAAGGGGGCTGCCACCACCAAAGGACAGCGCCCTGTGTCTACACCTTCAAATGGTGTTGCAGGACATCTTGATATCCCCGTGACGGCTCCAGACACCATCACAAAATGGAAAGTGGACGCTTTCTGTATGTCGACCACTTCGGGCATTGGCCTGGCCAAGCCTGCTTACATCACCGTTTTCCAGCAGTTCTTCGTTGAGCCCTCCCTGCCTTACTCTGTGGTGAGGGGTGAGGCATTTGATATGAAAATCTCCATCTACAATTACCGGAAAGATTGCATGAGGGTGAGCATCGCTCCCAGTCGGTAAAATCTACCTACTCTCCCTCTCCATTTCCTAGCGCTTGGGCTGTTGAGTTAAGGGCTCTTGAGTGGCCCAGGATTCAAAGTCCGGCACCAACCTCTTTAACCCCTTTCTCTTCTTGAAAGCAAGGATTTCTCGGCTGCCTTTCAGGTCAGGGGCCCTCCCAAGGTTTCATTTGTGTGGGTTCCTGAGGTTAGGGGCTGGGGTGGTGTGTGTGTGGGTGGGTGGGTTCTTTCCCCCCTGTGTTTCCTTTGGAAAAAGTGCAGAACAGTACAGTCGGTGCAAAATTCAGCTTCCTGAGAATCTTAGTTTATTGCTTGTTTCTCCGCACCCATTTTTAACCCGTCAGCCACAAAGTTTAAGTTCCTAGTCCTTGTGGCTTTGAAAGTGTGTGGGAAATACTGTGTGAAGTCTGAGACACCATGAAGAGGCTGGGATGCTAAATAAGATGGTCTTTATGTGACATCCTCTTCCGTGCCTCATTTCTTCAGAGCAAATCCAGAAAAAGACCTGCCATTAAAAAAAAATGCAGTATAAAAAGATAGGCAGATTTAGATAAATTGCATCACCTTTTGTGATTTGCAGTACTATGTCTACTGACTGGAGATTTCTGTTTCTTTCAGTGTAGATTTTTTGTTGGCATTTAGGCCGTCCGAGTGACTGTGTCCCCCCAGCATCTTTTCTACAGGCATAGCCAGTCTGTGCAGAGATTAACTAAGAATCTAGCGGCCCTTTTTAAAGACCTGCCAGCTTATTCTGCCCTTGATTTTTGTGTATTCATGCCAGCATTGGGGGAGGGTTGCCATGTGCCCCTGAGAACCCTGTGGGCCCAGGATCCGTCCTCCTCAACGACCCATCTCATTGTGCTCAGAGTGGGGGCTTGACCTTGTTGGAGAAGACCATGTCTCCTTTGCTCTGACCAGTACAGGGTTATCAAGAAAAACAAATTATGCTCATGCTGCTGCAGTAGACACTTCTCCTAGATTAGCAAAGGACAGGGAAGCAGGCTAGGCATGCTCATGGTGGGCATGTCGTGAGTGGAGCCGGCTGGAGCCGGGGGTCAGACTAGATGACCCAGGAGACCCCTTCTGACTTGCTCTGTTTCTGTGTTTCTATGTAATTGGGCCATGGATGAGCCTTTGAGCTACATGTTGAAAGGGTCATCCTTAGATAAGGTATGAACAGAGGGAGGAAAATTCCCAGCCTCAGGAAGGGAAGGGACCCATGAGAAAGTTGTCAGAGGATGAAGTAAATTATACAAGCTTTGTCTAATTGTGCTCAGCACAGTCCCAGGAGTTCTGCCTCCCACACGTCAAATTCAGATGTATTCTTAATAAACATTGCTGGCTTGATTTTTCCCAACGGAAGTAGTTGGACCCACTTCTTGCAGGACCTGACAACCTACTCCCAGGGTAGGCATGGTTGGCAGATGCCCAAGTCCCACACCCAACAGGGCCTACCAACATGTGACCCCCGGAGTCCCTTCTAACAATTTGGTTCACTCACCTCTTACTCTGGTCCAGACAATGGGAGTGGGAAGAGCAGGAGATGCTCTTTGCTCCGGGATGCCAGCCACACAAGCAAGCACCAGATGATGAAAATGAGGATGAGGAGAAACACAACTGCGGCCATGGCACCGAGGGGACAGACTCTCTCTGGGCCTGACGGCCCCTCCAGAACCCAAAGTACTGACTCCCCCTCCTTTCCTTCCCCTTCAGAGTGACTGAGCAGCTGTTTTGTCTCTTCACAGATCCGTGTGACCCTGGCTCCCTCTGAGCACTTCGATGCCATCCCCTTGGAACAGGAAGACTCTTTTTGCCTGTGTGCCAACAAACGGAAAACCGTCGCCTTCAAAGTCACCCCCAAGACTCTGGGTAAGCAGCTGCGCTCATTCGCATCTGGCTCCCATCTCCCGTCTCTGTCTCTGAAAAGGCCCTGGCTGACCCCCTGTGCTTCAAGAGGAAGACTGGGGAGAGAGACAGGGGTGGCCTGAAGCCCCTGCTGTGCTTGCAAAGTCACAGATGTGCCCTTTAGCCTGTCTCGGGTCCCTTCAATTGTTTAGGGTGGGTTGCAAAGCAAAACCCAAGCCCCACATTGAAGAGGGGGAAAAGCAAAGAGGGGGAAAAAGACTAAAATACCTGGGCAGTGTGGGGAGGGTGGATAAGATGCATAAAGACCCAGCACTGTCTGGATTGTTGGGAGGATGGACAAGCAGGTCCTGGATCAAGTCAAGCTGGAGCTTTCCCTAGAAGCAAAAATGCCAAAACTGGGGCCGTCAAGCTTTGGGCACATCATGAGGAGGCGAGACTCCCTGGAGAAGACAGTCATGCTAGAGAAAGTCGAAGGCAGAAGGTAAAAGGGAAGACCAGGCAGGAGATGGATGGAATCCACAAAGGAAGCTCACCGTGTAAACGACCTACAGCAATAAAACTAAAGTCTTTTATTGCTACTTATCTACAAGATTGACAATGCTACAGATAAGCTCTACTGCAATGGTCTTTACAAGGCAGTTGCTAATTCCTTAGTGAGCCCATGTCTCTTAGGGAGCCCATGTGGGATTAGCTTTCTTGGCCCCACCTTTCCCCCCTGAGGCGGGACAAAGTTCCCTTTTGTTCCAATCTGCCTAAAGAACTTGTCTAAGGGTTGCGGGATAAATCTGCTTCACCTCCTGTGTCATGCTCAGGAGGTTCAACGTCAGGAGGAAGGGGGGCCGTCTGCCCAGGCTCTCCAAGAGCAGGGCTTGTAGTGTCTTTGCCCTCTGGGCCCCGTTGGTATGATGCAGGCTCGGCTGTTTGCTCAATGGGTAAAGAGTCAGGATGGGGCATGACTATCTGTTCAGTCATTCCCGAACCAGGTTGTGGAAGGGCTATTTGGCCACAGGGTCTTAAGCATAATCCTCCTCGCGAGGTGCTGCCTCTGTCGGGGCATCAGGCACGGCAGCCAAGCCTTGGACTTGGGAGAGCTGAACGGGGCTGTGAGGGGCAGGACAATTCCGAGGCACTTCATTCATGGGTCACCCCAAGTCGGATATGGGCTCATAACCTTAACACAAAACGACAAGCACACACACTTGGCCCTGAGGCACACTGGGTGACTTTGGGTCAGTCTGTGTCTCACAGCATTGTTCTTGTGAGTAAAATGGAGAGACGCTCTGTGTAAGCTTGGCTGGGTGGCTTGCAAGGAAAAAAAAAGGCAGGGTGGAAAGATTACCAGCCAAATAAAGGGCATTTATTTATTTAGGAAATTTATAGGCTGTCCATTACTGTTGTCTCTGGACGGCTTACAATATATTATAAATCCTAAACAAAATAAATTGTCTACACCGTGACTGAGTATAAAGTGACATGGTTAAAATAAATTACATGAATAAATATTCAATTAAAATTAATTGGCTTTAAAATATTGGCCAAATAAAAAGGTCTTGACCTGGTGCCAAAAAGCATATAATGACGGTGCCAAGCGGACCGCTCTAGGGAGCTCATTCCACAGTCAGGGCGCCACCACAGAGAAGGCCCTCCTCTGAGTGCTCTATCTCCTCACCTCTTTCAAAGAGGGTTCCCGGAGGAAGGCCTCTGCTGCCGATCTCAGGGGGCTGGAGGGCATATAGGGAAAAAGACATTCCTTTAGGTATCCTGGTCTCAAACCGTTAAGGAACTTTATAGGTGATAACCAGCACCTTGAATTGAGCCCGGACTTCAATGGGAAGCCAGTGGAACTGATAGAGGACTGGGGTGATATGAGAATATGGCATGTGGCCCTCTGGGGATTGGGAGGGACGATGAAAGGAGCCCCTCCACACCTGCATCGCGGCTGGGGAAGTGCTTTGACCGCAAGGCAGGGGAATTTATGACCTCAGAGCCCTGCTCCTTCACCGGCAGCCAGTGTGAATCGGGCCCACCACGGGAGTGTCTGAGATCTAGCTTGGGATGCAGAGGGGAGATTGTGCCAGCAAAAGCACTGGGGGCAATCCAGCCCATGCTGTTCCTCTGCCCCTTTGCTGCCGTGTCCCCCGCCGCCTCCTGCTGGACATATCCTGAAGTGTGTCTCTGTGCCCGGGGTGCAGACGTGTGGTCCGGGGGCCACATGTGGCCCTCGGAGGCATTTCTGGCCGCCCACCAGCTCTCTCACCAAAGTGGAGCTTCCTGTGCTTGCTAGTGTTCAAGGGGATTACAAAGTGGAGGGGACATTTCGGACAGGCTTTTGTTGTTGTTAGTCGCAAAGTCGTGTCCGACCCATCGCGACCCCATGGACAACATTCCTCCAGGCCCCCCTGTCCTCCACCAGCCCCCGGAGTCCACTCAAGCTCACACCAACTGCTTCAGTGACTCCATCCAGCCACCTCATCCTCTGCCGTCCCCTTCTTCTTTTGCCCTCTATTGTTCCCAGCATTAGGCTCTTCTCCAGGGAGTCCTTCCTTCTCATTAGGTGGCCAAAGTATTTGAGTTTCATCTTCAGGATCTGGCCTGCTAAAGAGCAGTCAGGGTTGATCTCCTCTAGGACTGACCGGTTTGATCGCTTTGCGGTCCAAGGGACTCGCAGGAGTCTCCTCCAGCACCACAATTCAAAGGCCTCAATCCTTTTGCGCTCGGCCTTCCTTATGGTCCAGCTTTCACAGCCACACATTGCAACTGGGAAAACCATAGCCTTGACTATACGCACTTTCAGACAGGCTAGCAATGCGGTAAAGCTAGTAATTCACGAAGACCTGAAAGGATGGCTGGCTTTTGTTCTAGGCAAAGTGAACATCACTGTAAGCGCAGAGGCCTTGCACTGGGACCAGCGCTGTGGGAATGAGGTCGTGGTGACCCCCACCCATGGCAGAAAGGACACCGTCATCAAGCCCCTCTTAGTGGAGGTATGTGGACTGCTAAGCAGGAGCATCTGCACTTTGCAAATCGCATTGCAGCAAAAATGAATCACACCAAAGGGTGGAAACTCATCCCCTCTCCCTTGGTCTCCTGGGAGGAATTTTCTCTCCACAGGAGACCAGGAAATGGCTTTGTGCATGCCAGATCCCTCAATAGGGAGACTTGTAAACTAGGCATGTTTTTGCCATGGGGTCTTTGATGCCCTTCGTATTTTCTCCTCCTGTTCTCCATATCCTCCTGCTCTCCAGGTTTTTATTATTTCTGTTCCGATTTTATCTCTCCCCCTTCTCAGCTTAGATGCTAGTTCTCCTCAGAGCCTCTAACACGCATTCTCCCCTTGCTCCCTTTTCCCTTCTCTTCTTTCCTCACATAGCCTGAAGGTATCAAGAAGGACGTGGCCATCAATTCCTTGGTTTGTGCAGATGGTAAGTGCCTCTCAGAGGATCCTCCTTTTTTCAGAAGAAGGCCATTCACTTTCACCAACGTCATCAAAAATCCAAGCCTATGCAGATGTGCTGGGTGGGACTTGTAGGCCTTTGTTTTGATCTAAACTTGCATAGGATTGTACCTTAAGCTAATTACTAATGGGTAGGATGCATGTCAGTTGAGCCACAGGGCTTACTGTGTCTACTGAGAATCTGGGTGTGACCCACCCGATTTTTTTTTTTTTTAAATTGCTATCCGCACTGCTGCACTGGAATTGCTACAGTCCCCATGGCTGGCCTTGCAGCAGAATCGCACTCCCCGAAAGCTCCCAGTGGCTCTTCTTGGTTTCCAAATATGCCACTTGCTATCAACCCCTCACAGGGTTGCCGGGTTCTTCAGGACCTCAAATAAATGCTTAAAAACTTAGAATCCTTCAACTGATAGTGAACTGATTATCTTAAAAATGCCCATGTCAATGGGTTCTCCCTGGAGAACCGTTTTCCTGGATCCTTGATGTTACAGGATTTATCTGAGGGAAAACTTCTCTCAGGGAAGGAGAAAGATGGACTTCAATTGACTTTCTATTGACCTTCTATAGATCCAGTAGGGGACTGCAGGTGGTGCAGTGGTTTAAACCGCTGTGCTGCTGGGCTGGTTGATCGAAAGGTCGCCGGTTCGAATCTGCACACGGGGTGAGCTCCCGTGCTCCGTCCCAGCTCCTGCCAACCTTGCAGTTTGAAAGCATGCAAATGCAGGTAGATAAAAAGGTCCCACTTTGGGGTGGGCAGGTAACAGCGCTCCGTGCACTTCGGTGTTTAGTCATGCCGGCCACATGACCACGGAGACTGTCTGCGGACAAACGCTGGCTCCCTCGGCCAGGAAACGGAGATGAGCACCGCCCCCTAGAGTCAGGCATGACTGGACGTAACGTCAAGGGGAAACCTTTACCTTTTTACCTTTTATAGATCCAGTAAATTTCTGAGACCTTCAGAGGAACCCTTATTGGTTGTTCCCTGACCAATAGGATGTTGCCACATCATAACACACAAGCAGGCCTTCCCGGTAGCGATATCTCCCCTCCAGAATATGTCCCCATATGTGCTTTGTGTGGCAGAAACTGGCAAGCGTCAAACACTTCTTGAAAACGGGGTTACTCAAACCCAGAATGGACCAGGACATGGTTCTGTTTCTTTTGGGTGCCTCTGTTGTGCAAAATTTCAACTTTTTCATTGTACTATGTAAGCCATTCAGTGTGAGCTACTTGTGGTGCAATTGTATGGCCTCTGCACAGCATCCAGATGGTCACAGAATTTTTGGGGATCCAGCTATGAGGTCAGAAAGTCATGGTCCGTGTTCCATGCTTGGAGTGCCCTTCCTGCCCCTGCAGGAAGAACCACATGGCTGCGTCTCCGAGGTCGTTCTTGCAACCTCAGGGCAAGGTGGGATACAAAGTATCATGACAGAACCTCAGTTTCCTTCTCCCCAACTCTGAAGCACATCGACTAAATGGCCAAGACTGGTCGAGAATGGGCAGAGCAGGGAGTCTTCTCCTGTGTCCCATGGATGCCTGAAAATCCAAAGATTTCTGAGAACTTCCAGGTCCCTGTGTAGGGCTGAATGGGTGGGAACACTCCAAGCCAAAGGGGAATTGGTTCCCTGAAGCTGGCACTGTTTGGAAGGAATAAACACTGGATGGAGAGTAC
Organism: Varanus salvator macromaculatus; assembly: GCA_023646645.1. Classification (NCBI taxonomy): domain Eukaryota; kingdom Metazoa; phylum Chordata; class Lepidosauria; order Squamata; family Varanidae; genus Varanus; species Varanus salvator. The sequence continues at coordinate 448,971 of JAIXND010000811.1, forward strand.
GGAGAGATGGCACTGGCGGACGAATGGTATGATCAAAACTCTCTTTTTGGCTTTCAGGGAACACTCAGTCAACTGCCATTACATTGAAGCTACCCAGAAATCTTGTGAAAGGCTCAGCCAGAGCTGTCCAGTGTGTGTTGGGTAAGTCCAGGGACTTGTGCTTGGAGATGCTGATGCTCCTGAGCAGACATCCTGTTCTCCATTCTATCCCGTCTCTGCTTAGCTTTCCTTTCCTCTTGCTCAGCCACCCTCCGCTTGCAAATTTATTTTCCGCTACGGATTCGACCTGACTCTGCACGGGTTGGAACAGCCTATAGTCTGATACAGCAAAGCTGACAAGCAGACTGTGGCTTCTTTCAGAGTTGGAAGCATCGTGTCTGCCCTGTTGGGGCAAAGCTAGGCCCACTGGAACTGCTGGGCACGGCCCTGGCCACGGTCCATGCCTCCCCAGATTAGGTTCCTGGCCTCCTAATCTCTCCTGGCCTCCAACTGGATGGCCTGCAGAGCCTGCTACTAGTGGCTGACAGTATTACTGCAGGCTTCGGCCACAAAAAGTCGTAGAATCATACAATAGTGGGATTGGAAGGGGCCAAGAAGGCCATCAGGTTCAGCCCACAGCTCTTGCAAGTCACCAATTTGCACCTTCCCACATGGAAGCACTGACTTGAATCGCAGTCATTTAATGCCTTTTTGAGGGACTGCAGCAGGCGCAGCGGTTTAAACCGCTGTGCTGCTGGGCTGGTTGATTGGAAGGTTGCTGGTATGAATCTGCACAACGGGGTGCGTTCCCGTTGCTCCGTCCCAGCACCTGCCTACCTTGCAGTTCGAAAGCATGTAAATGCAAGTAGGTAAAAAGGTACCACTTTGGTGGGCAGGTAACAGCGTTCCGTGCACTTCGGTGTTTAGTCATGCCGGCCACATGACCACGGAGACTGTCTGGACAAACGCTGGCTCCCTCAGCTAGGAAACGGAGATGAGCACTGCCCCCTAGAGTCAGGCATGACTGGACGTAATGTCAAGGGGAAACCTTTACCTTTAATGCCTTTTCAAAGCAAAATCACCCGGAAGTGCACCTTCCTAGGGACCTCTTTGTGCACACCACGTTTTGGGTGCCTTGGCTTCATGGTGGCCCTGACAGACAGGCAGATATGCTCTTGCATTATCCCGACTTCTCCTTCCCTCATTTCCAGTAAGCGATCCCATCTCTCAGCTGACTCAGCTGGCTAATTTTGACTGCCCCGGAGTCCTGGGGGCTCCTCATGGGATCTTCCACCCATTGGAACATCGGGAGATGACATTCCATCTCCTGCTCCCCAAGGGGAGCTCGGCTGAGGCTCTCGTGGCAACAGCCGCCTGGGCACCTGGAGCACCTGAAAGCAGGTGCATTTAGTGTGCGATCCCATGTGTATTCGGGAAGGAAGAAGTCCTGCTGGGGAGCACTTGGGGTTGTAGGACTTTTTCTGCCTGAACATGGATAGAATTGTACCCGTGCTGTGGCGTGTGCAGCTTTGTGAAGCCAGGCCAACTTTGTGGGGTGCGTTCAACACAGGACCCGGATGGTGGGGACACACTCACACACACGCACACACACAGTTGGGAACAAATGAGGCTCTGACTCTTGGCATGCTTTTCGGGGCCAGGCTGCCACCGATTCTTTGGAGCAGGGTTGTGAGGGCCGGGAAATCACCGAATCCTAGAACAGAAGAGTTGGAAGGGGCCATGAAGGCCATCGAGTCCAACCCCCTCCTGTTGCAGGACACCCAGTTACACCATCCCACTCAGATGGCTGTCCAGTTTCCCCTTGAATGTCTCTAGTGAGGGAGAGCCCACCGCCTCCCAGGGCAGCTGGTTCCACTGTTGTATTGCTGTGGCAGTGAGGAAGCTCTTCCTGATGTCCAGCCTGGATCTGGGTTGCCACAACTTGACTTGATTATTCCATGTAAATGAGGAGCAGAGAAGTAAAGATGATGGAAGAGGGTGACTTTATCTCAAGGCCACTGTCTCCAGGTGTTCCGGCAGGGCCTGGGAACCAACAGTGCCTGGAAGTGCTGGGAAGGGACATGGGAGAGGGGCCCGGTCCAGTCCCTGAGCCCATGACATGGCATGGGGAGAGAAAGGCTAGCCAACTAGAGGACCTGTCTAGATCTAGGAGCCCAGCCCTGTTTCAGAGGGGCACCCGCAGTGGGGTGGAGGCCAGGAATACTGAAAAGGGAGGAAACACAGAAGTAGCAATTCAACAAATCATTGTTCAGGCACAGAGACTCTTCTGTTGGCTATAGTTTGCTAGCTGTGATTTGGAAAGTAAGTGCTCTTATGCAAATAGACTGTCTGTTGATTGAAAAGAATAAAGGGGAAACCTAGGTCCTCTCTCTCCCCCCCTCCCCCCCTTGCCCCTCTCCTACACACACACACACACACACACTATCTCTTTCTTATTATTCTCTCTCTCATTCCTTCACTGACTGTCATTCTGCACGTGGTTTTCCTGATGGGCCGTATTTTTCTCACAGTCTCCTGTCCTCCACTTTCCCCATCTCAGGTGATATCCTAGGCGGAGCCATTCACAACCTCCAGCACCTTGTCCAGTTGCCCTCTGGCTGTGGGGAACAAAACATGGCCCGCCTTGCGCCCGACTTGATGGTTATGAAATATCTGAACCACACTGGGCAGCTGACAGACGACTTCAAATCCAAGATCACTGGATACTTAGTGGAAGGTGAGAAAACTCACAGGATCTACTCGTGACCTTGTCCTTGGTTGGGAGGAGAAGTGGCTGGTGCCCTGCTTTCGGGCTTGAATGGGCTTGCTCAATTAATGATTTGTGGATGTTTAATCAGCGGGGTGGCACGTTCAGGCCGGCTTTGTCCTTTGGCGTTCTGGGAACGTGTGTTTGTCTGGTGGCAAATGGTTCTCTGCCCCAGGGAGCCACAGCTGAGTCTCTCAAACACCTGCTTTCACATGTGTGAGGCAACCTGGGTGTTCTCCCCTCAGGAGCATGACTCAGCCTTGGAAAACTGGGATCATAGGACCAGGGAAGTGTGAGGAATCTGTTTTGGTGGTGGGAATCCATCGCATTCCCTGGGCTTGGGTTCTCAGGCTCTAGCCTGCTTTCTTAGGGCTGTGAACTTCCTGGCAAGTGTGCCGAACGGTCGCCTCACACGACCGCCGTGCAGATGGTGTCTTCCATGTGCAGAGTTTGCAACCTTTGCTTGAGCTGCATGCGGCCTGAAGGAAGGTTGCCGGTGGTGCAGGTGGGCCTCTGCGAGTGCTTTGGACCTCCGCTCGGCTTGTTTTCCGAGAAGGGCCGAGGCAGGAGAAGAAGTCCACGGACTGAACCAGGGATGGATTCTGTGGAGCTTCGTTGCAGCCCGACGGGACAGCTGCTTCCGAAGCAAGGCAGCGTGTGCACATCACAGAGTCAGTGGAATAAGGAGGGTGTAGTCACAGCGGGCAAAAAGTTTCCTTTCCCTTTCAGGTTACCAGACGCAGCTGAAGTATAAGCACTCAGATGGTTCTTACAGCACCTTTGGTCAAAGAGGCCACAATCCAGGGAGCACTTGGTGAGAGTCCTTTGCTTCCTGCTCTCAGTTTGTGTGTGTCCACATCCATGCACAGACCTCCTTAGCCAGTGAAAAGCCTTTGCAGTAGGGCCCAGTCTAAAATAATCCCCCCTTACAACAATAAACAGGAGAGATCAAAGCCAGCACAGGCCTGCTGGATCGGACCAGAGGTCCATCTAGTCCAGCACTCTCTTCACAAGGTGCTGCTCACAGGACCCCTCCAGAGAGATGGGTACAAGGCCTCCTCCTGCCCAAGCTGCACAGCAGCCGGTGTGTGCAGGCAGGCCCCGTCTGGTGAAGGGGAGAGCACATGGCCAGCAAGGCTGGTATCCATGGAGAGCCTCCTCTCCCGTGAATCAGTCCAGTCCCTGTCCAGTCTAGCCCTTCCTGTTCTAGGCCTTCAACCAAATTGGAGTGTTATGAGAGAGGGAATAAAATCCCTCTCTTTCATGCACCTTTTTCTAAGCCAAACAGTCCCCATGGTTGCAGGCTCCTAGGAGAGCCGCTGCAGCCCCTGATCATTTTTGTGGCCCTTCTCTGTCCTTTTTCCAGTTCCACAATGTCTTTTTTCAGGTCAGGCAACCGGAACTGAGCTCAGTATTCCAAGCGTGGGTCACCCCAAAGATGAGCACGATCTTGGCAGCTCGATTTTCTAACCTGCTCCTAGTTATGCCTGGCACGGAGTTTGCTGATCTTTTCATCCAGCTTCAGTGGAGAACATCCAGTGTTCTCCACTGCCCCAAGATCCTTTTCTTGCTCGGCCCCTGCTAGCTCAGATCCCATCAGCCCCCAACACGCGCTCCTTTACGCTTGCTTACCTTGAACGGCATTTGCCGCTCTGGTGGCCATTCTCCCGGCTTGGAGAGGTCCCTTCACACTTCCTCAGAATCTGTTTTGTTCTTAACCCCCCTGAATAGTTTGGTGTCGACAGCAAACATGGCCACTTCTCTGCTCACTCCTAATTCCAGATCATTCAGGAATAGGTTGGAAAGCACACGCCCCAGTCCAGAATCCTGCAGGACTCTGCTGCTGTCCTCTCTCCATCAGGAGAAGTTGCCATTTATTCCCGCCCTCCGTCTCCTGGGTACAGCTCCCTCTTCTGGTTCCATGACTGTTTCGTTGGCTCGGGAGCCTTTGGTGAGGGGTTTTCTCTAAAGCCTTCTGGAAGGCCAAGTGACCGATGTCTTTTGGATCCCTTGTCTTGCAGGCTGACGGCTTTTGTGTACAGAATCTTGACTCAGTTAATTGACGTCATATTTGTGGAAAAGACTCACATCACAGATGCGCTGTCTGCTCTGGCCATTCGGCAGAAGCCCGATGGCTGCTTCCAGGAGACAGGAACTCTGCTGAACAATGCCCTGAAGGTGAGTGAGAGGGGCAAGTCCGTTTCCTTGCCAGAACCAGGGCTGGCGGCACCTTGGCATGAAGCATGCTAGCAGGGCCTTCCCCAGCCTGGTGCCCTGCAGATCTGCTGACATGCAGTTCCCATTATCCCCATCTGGCTGGGGATGATTAGCCTTGTGGTGCAGACATCCTCTGATTGCAGAGGGCCAGTCGGTGACTGTTTGGAATAAGCCATTCGTGTCCTGACACCCGCTCACTGGGCCTTCCCTGTGCTACAGTTTCAGTGCCAGCCCTTCCGGGTTACCTGCGCTACTCAAAACACACTTTTCCCTACGAGCATCCCAGAAAGATAACCTTGTCTCCTGAATCCACAATATTATGCAGTCTTAGAGTGCAATTCTATACTGTACCTCGTACATCACTTGCTTAAAGAAGTGGTTCCTGTTTACTGCGAGAGAAAGGAATAAGGGGGCTGCTAGGCTGTTGTACGTACCCCCCTGATAGGAGATGAAAATCATCAGAGGACTGTGGGGGCCGCACTGGGCCTGCAAATGGAGGGAAGACATATGGGAGGCAGTGCAGAACTGAAGTGGGGGTGCCATGTGACGGTGTGCATGGGAAACTCCTTCAGGGAGACCAAGTGAACGGGAGCCCCTACTCTTATTTTATTTATTTATTTATTTATTCAAACATTTCTTTGCCGCCCCATCGCAATAAAGCCTCGGGGTGGCTTACAACGGTAAATAGAACAAAACAAAACAATAACATTAAAACATCACTACATTTAAAAAACCCACCTGCTGTCCCCCCCACCCCACCCCCCGGTGCATCTCGGCAAAACCCCATTAAAAATACAATCTAAATTATCAAATAACAATATTAAACAAATTAACAATTAAAATTTGATTTAAATAAAAAGGTCTGCGCCTGGCGCCGAAAAACAAATAATGATGGTGCCAGGCGAACCTCTCTGGGGAGCGCATTCCATAGACGGGGCGCCACCGCCGAGAAAGCCCTCCTGCGGGTACTCACCCTCTTACTCTCATTCGCTGAGGGTTCCCGGAGGAGGGCATCAACTGCTGATCTCAGCTGCTACTCTTCGGTGCAATCAGGAAAGAGACGCACTCCTATCACATGAGAACTGTAGAAGATTGTTCTCCGAAGGAGCACCGTGGAGATGACAAAGGACCTCTCTAGCTACTGTAGGGATGTGTGAGGAATCTATTCTGGTGGTGGGCATTCATTCATTCATTTATTTATTTTTCGATTTCTATCCTGCCTTTTTCCTACAAAGGGCTCAAGGCAGCTGACATCCTTCTCCTCCTCCAGCTTATCCCCACAACAACAGCCCTGTGAGGTAGGCTGGGCTGAGAGTCTGTGACTGGCCCAAAGCCACCCAGTTGGCTCCATGGCCGAGCAGGGACTCGAACCCGGATTGCCTGAGTCCCAGTCCCAGCTCTTAACCACTGCGCCACACTGGCATCTGCTGGATTCCCTGAGCTTGCCTCCCGGACTCCAGCCTCCTTTCTCAAGGTCACGCCAGGGAGCGAGCCTGGGCAAATGCCACAGGAGCAGCAACCCCCTTCCACACATGTGACTCACAGCCCTTCCTTGTGCTGCACTTGCTGCAGAAGGAGGTCGCTGGCTGTGCAGCATGCCTGCCACACGTGTCCATGGCTTCCTCTCACGTTGGCTCGCTTCCTAAATGAGGGCTGAGCATGCAAAGCAGACCAATGGACTCTGTAGTCCCTGCCCGATCACTGCAGTCTTTGTCTGAAGCCCCCTTTGCATTCCCCCCCTTACAAAGTGGGGGGGGGAGATTGTAAGGAAGGGGGCTTTTTCAAGCATAGCACCCCAACTCTGGAATTCAGTCCTGCTGCAGGTTTGGTTGGTGCCCACCCTTCTTTCTTTCAGGCATCGACTAAAGATATTTTTGTTCCATTGTTACTTTGACAGGTGAATCATTGGTCAATTTTAATGATGATTTGAAGACTTTATATTACTAGATACTGCTGCCTTATGATTTTATTAATTTTTATGCTAGAGATTGATTATTTATGTTTTAATTGGTTTGTGGATTCCCTTCTAGGACATTTATTGTATTCATTGTTGTTATCTTTTTGTTTTACTCAGTTTTGTAGTTTCACTGAAGCATTTTCAATTGTTATTGGTTTTATTGTGAACTATGGATTTTATTGTGCTGAATATTATATTGGTTCTTACGGATTTTATTGTGCTGTGAGCCACCCAGAGAGCCCACGGCTAATAGGGCAGCACATAAATTGAGTGAGTGAGTGAGTGAGTGAGTAAGGGGGATGGATTCCTTCGTGGACCACTGTGGCCTTAGTCTGTTGCTTGAGACTCATGTCTTTCTGCCTTCTTTCCAGCAAGGAGGAGCAGATGATGAAATAACCCTCACAGCCTACGTTGTGTTCTCTTTGCTGGAAGGCCATGTGCCAGTCACCGTAAGTAGCTGTTGTGAACCTGGCCCTTCAGCCGCACACACGGGCATCCTGACACAGAGGGTCCCAAGCAGCGAGGGTCTTCTTCAGCAGGAAGCCATGCCATGGTCACACTGTCTAGAAATCACACAGTTGGGGGTGTTTCGCTAAAGATCCCCTGGGTAATTCCACAGTCTTCCACTGTTTACAGCATTAAGGATTCAGGGATTCAGAGCACTTGGGTTCCCTGTTCTAGTGTTGACAGCATCTTGGATAGGATGCATCTTCTCCCCCATCCCCATTCAAGAAAGGTAGGGGTCATTCCACTTACCACCTGGAGCCTGAGAAAACATTCCATGAAGAAAAATCTATCTATCTATCTATCTATCTATCTATCTATCTATCATCTATCTATCTATCTATCTATTTATTAAAAGATGTTCTATCCCATCCCCTACACAATGTCTCAGGACAACTTACAATAAATAATGCAGTCCTTTCTTCTTAACTCATTCATTTATAAATCAAATGCTTATTTACATATTAGGGTTCTCTACTACCTGATAGATAAAACTTTCTGGGTTGTCCTCAAAAGTCAAAAACCTAAAATAAGACATGATCAAACAACATGAGATATCAAACAACATTCAGCCCTTGCATTATATATTCCTGGGATGGTCAGGAAGACTAAATAGATCCCAAAATGGCCATAAAGCCTTGTTGAGAATCACAGAACCATAGCTGAGAATCAGAGTTGAGAATCATAGAATAGTAGAGTTGGAAGGGGCCATAAAGGCCATCAAGTCTAACCCCCTGCTGTTGCAGGACACCCAAGTACACCATTCCACTCAGATGGCTGTCCAGTTCCTTGCCCATGTGCACCCACATTCCTGTATTCTATGATAAAGGGTTTATTAAGGTCAACAGGTAGCATGGTGAATTTATGTATCTATCAAAAAGTGTATACTGATTCTTCAGTGTGTTACTTTCGGAATGGTTTACAAAGAGCTAAACATAGAAACATAGAAACATAGAAACAGAGCGAGTCAGAAGGGGCCTCCTGGGCCATCTAGTCTGACCTCCGGCACCAGCCGGCTCCGCTCATGACATGCCCACCATGTGCATGTCCAGCCTATCTTTGAACACCCTCACCGATGGGGCCTCAACGACCTCCCGTGGAAGCCCATTCCACGCCCTCGGGGTCCTAACTGTCAGGAAGTGCTTCCTGGCATCCAAATTGAACCTTGGCTCCCTGAGCTTTGCTCCATTGGAGCGCGTCCTGCCTTCCTCTGCAGGGGAGAACAGGCCTCTCCCCATCTCCATGTGACACCCCCTCACATACCTGTATGTTGCCAACATATCCCCTCTGAGTCTCCTCTTCTCCAGGCTGAAGAGACCCAGTTCCCTCAGTCTTGCCTCATACCCCATCCCCTGCAAACCAGCCACCATCCTTGTGGCCCTACGCTGCACTGACTCCAACCTGGCTATATCCTTTCTGTAATGAGGGGCCCAAAACTGAACACAATACTCCAGTTGCGGGCGCACCAGAGTCATGTAGAGTGGTAGTAGTACCTCTCTTGATCTAGAAGCCACACTTCTGGCTATGCAACCAAGGGTGGCATTCGCCCTCTTGACCACCGCATCACACTGCTGACTCATGTTTAGCCTGCGGTCAACCAGTACCCCGAGGTCCCTTTCACAAGTGCTGCTCTCCAGCCACTTGTCCCCTAACCTGTACTTATGACAGCTATTCCTATGCCCCAAGTGCAAGACCTTGCACTTCTCCACATTGAACGCCATCCTGTTGTCTCCTGCCCACTTCCATAGTCTGTCCAGATCCTTTTGGATCTGGTGTATCTGCTCCTCAGTTGTGGCCACTGCTCCAGTTTTAGTGTCGTCTGCGAATTTGATCAGCAGACTGTTCACCCCTTCTTCCATGTCGTTAATGAAAAGATTAAACAGGATCGGCCCCAGGACAGAGCCCTGGGGGACCCCGCTTGTCACTGGCTGCCATCCCGACGATTCCCCGCTAATGGTTACCTTCTGCTTTCGGTCAGTCAGCCATGCCCTAATCCACCGGACAGTGCTTTGGTGTATCCCAAAACTCCTCAGTTTCTCCACCAGGATATCATGGGGCACTTTGTCAAAGGCCTTGCTGAAATCCAGGTATACCACATCCACATCATCCCCTCCATCTAGCCATCTTGAAACCTTGTCATAGAATTCCACAAGGTTTGTCTGGCAGGACCTGTTTCTGCGGAAGCCGTGTTGTGTGGCTGTCAGCCTCCCTTCCCTATCTAGCATCACTAGATCTCTCTCTATTATGAGCCTTTCCATTGTTTTTCCTACAATGGACGTAAGGCTAACCGGTCTATAATTCCCCATGTCCTTCCTACTACCCTTTTTGAAAATTGGGACCACCGATGCCACCCTCCAGTCCTCTGGAACTTCACCCGTTCTCCACGAGGCCTCAAAAATGGAGGCCAGCGGGCGTGAGAGAACCCCTGCCAACTCTCTAAGTACTCTTGGGTGTAACCCGTCAGGGCCTGGCGCCTTTGTAATGTCCAATGCCCTGAGGAGCCCCTCAACTTCAAGGGGGGTGACTCTAATCTCTGCCCCTAAGTCCCCAGCCTCATCCAATCTCCTATACGGATATCCCCCGTCCTGCTTTGGGGAGAACACAGAGGCAAAATAGTCATTTAGCATCTGTGCCTGTTCCCTCATGTCAGTCACTGGATCTCCTTCCTCCTTATTTAGTGGTCCCACCACTTGTCTCCCCTTCCTTTTCCTATTTACATGCTGGAAGAAGCCCTTTTTGTTGCTCTTGATATTCTTGGCAAGTCTCAGCTCATAATCAGCCTTAGCCTTGCGAAGAATCCTTCTGCAACGGGCCTCCTCCTCCCGGTATACCCTTTTGTCTATTTCCCCCAGTACCCATTTCCTGTGGAGGTTCCTCTTTCGTCTAATCCCCCTAACCACCTCCTTTCGCATCCATGGCGGCACTCTCCTCCGCCTCCCCACCTTACTGACTAGAGGTATCGTCAGGGCTTGTGCCTGCAAAACCTCCCTTTTGAGTGCCATCCACCCCTCCTCAACTTGCTTACCTTCCAGTAACCTATCCCAGGAGACTTTCCCCAGCCTGGCCTTCAGTTGGCCAAAGTTGGCCCTCTTGAAGTCCCAGCTTCTAGTGCTCACCCTGCTGCACGGCCCCAGTCCTCTGATCTCAAAGCAAAGGATGGAGTGATCACTCGCATCCAGAGCTCCCCTAATCTGTACTTCATCTATCAGCTCCTCCCTATTGGTCAAGACCAAGTCCAGGATGTTTCCCCCCCTCGTCGCCTCTCGGACCCTCTGTGTGAAAAACCCACCCTCTAGAGCTTCTAGGAAGCGACGTGACCTGGCTGTCACCGCCGAGTGAGTCTCCCAAGTAATATCCGGGAGATTGCTTCCTTTCCTTGGAGTGCCCAGCATCCTCCTTCCTCCCATCCTCCATGGTACCTGGCCCCTCTCTGTAGAAGTCCTGTCAGTCCCTGCAGTATCTCTAAAGCCCTGCTCCCAGAGCCCCGATCCTCCCTGCACACTTGTCCAGTGCAGACACGTTACTGGGGGGCCTGAACCCACCCCCCACTGGCTCAGTTTAAAGTCTTCCGGATGAAGCTCGCTAGAGCATCTCCAAAGGACCTTTTCCCCATCCTCGTGAGGTGCAACCCGTCCCTTGCCAGAAGTCCATTGGCAAGAAAACGAGTGCCGTGGTCGAGGAACCCGAAGCGTTCCTTCTGGCACCACACCCTAAGCCAGTCGTTCACCTCGGAGACCCTCGTGTCCCTTCCTGGCCCAAATCCCCGGACAGGTAAGATTGACGAGAAGGCCACTTGGGCCTTCAGCTCCCTGAGTTTCTTCCCCAAGGCCGAAAAGTCCCTGGTGATCCCGAACACCCCCTGCCTGGCCACGTCGTTTGTGCCCACATGGATCACCAGGAGTGGCTGGTGACCCCCGGAGCGAACAAGACGCTCCACTCTGTCCTTCACGTGCCGGATGCGTGCGCCCGGCAGGCAGCAAACCTCCCTTGTCTCAAGGCTGGGGCGGCACACTGCCGCCTCAGTGCCCCTCAGCAGGGAGTCCCCAACAACTATCACCCGCCGCTGTACCTTCTCGGTGCTGGTGGGCAGCCGTGCCCTGGTCCTCGCCTCTCCTGCAGTGGCTCCCTTGCCTCCTGATGTCCCAGGCTGGGGGTCCTGCTGGTCCCCTGAGGCCTCCTCAGCCCCAGCCTCCCCAAGTGGAGAGAACCTGTTTCCCAGCTCCAGATTGGTGCCAGGAGAAGGAGGAGGCCGTGCTGGCCTCCTCCTCCTGTGGGTGACATACCTCCATGTCTCCGCAGCTGCTCCTCCCGTGGTCTCTCCCTCAGCCCTCTGTTGAGAGGGGGGCTGCTGCGGGGGGGCCTGAAGAGCTCTCTCAGCCCTCAGGCACCTCACCTCCTCCTCTAGCAGGGTCACCATCTTGCACCGAGGGCAAGTGTATCCCTGCCTCTCCTGGGGGAGAAGGGCGAACATGTCGCAGCTCTCGCAGCGGACAGCAACACCCGTGACTCCTGCCAAGGCCATCTCCTGGTCTGCCATCTGTAACCCTTCCGAGACCTTACCTTGGTCCCCTGTCTTGTAAGTCCTGCAGTTCCTCTCACTCTCCCAGTTCTCCCAGGCAAAAACCCCACTTGCACACACACACAAGGAGAAAATAAACTTAAATTTAAATTGAAAGAAAAAAAAAGCACAAGAAAGCAAAGCAAAGTGCAAACAAAACAAAACAAAACAAAAACACACAAACAAAACAAAAAACAAACAAACAATCAAACAAACAACCTCTGTGTCTCAGGGAAGGGAGTCCCTGGACCGCCCGGACCGCAGCTCAGGGACGACGCCTGAGCTTGGCCTTATCAGTCCCTCAGGCCAGTGGCCCTGCCCCCTGCTTCCCCCTGGCTGCTCTCGCTCTCTGGCCCACCCCCTCCCTCTCTGCTGCTCCTGGACCTCTGCTCCCACCTGCCCAGCTCCTACCTTGCCTGTGCCAGTCCCCTGGCCACTCAGCGCTCTCTCCCAGCCTGTGCCTCTGCTGCTCTGCCGCTCTGCCAAGAGGCCAGAGCCAAAAGGGCTTGCAGTGGCTGAGCTTGGCCTTATCAGTCCTTCAGGCCAGTGGCCCTGCCCCCTCCCAGTGGCCCTGCCCCCTTTAACACAACCTAACAAAAACATTAACACAACCTAACAAAAACCAAGACCCTATGCAAGAATGCAAGCAAAACAAGCCAAATAGCAACAACACAAAATAGATAACAGCATCCTGAACCATCGTTATAATAAAAACCAATTTAAAAACACATCTCCAGTCAACAATTAAAATAATGGGAAAATAAAAAGGGTTTGACCTGGGTCTGACATGTATGAAGTGGCAGTGCCAGGTGTGCCTCCTGGGGAGTGGATTCCAGCTCCTCATGGAACCTACCTGTTACCTGGAAGACAGAATCATTTCTTGAAGCCATGCCCAGGCCTTCTGGCCTTCAGCTTGTTAGGAAGAACTGAAGAGATAATTGGCTCAAAGCTGCCTCTGTATCTACAGTCGTTCTGTAGATAAGCACTGCTTTTGCTGTGAGAATGAAACTGTTTGGCAGCTTTGTCCCCTGCCAGCAGGAAGCGGGGTGGGGAGTGCTAAAGGCTATGAAACAGTGAGAAAGAGGAACTTTATACAGTTTGTGTCTTTCATTCCTGACACAGAATAAATGGCATTCATTCATTCATTCTTTCAGTCCTTGGGGATAGGAATTTGATGCATTGCTTTCCCAGGCGGCTTGGAGGCCCATGTAGCATCTCCTGGCCTGCTGAGGGAATCCACAGGTCACAGTGAAGGGGACTGTAAACTATCTTTTGCTTGTTCCTATTCTGCATCTGCATTTCATCAGTATATTTGATAAACCGTACCTCTTTGAGGCAGCAATTTCTGTTTCTTCCTGAATATTTTTGAATCTAAAGTGAGGTTTCTGGGCTACAATGGGCTCCTGGGGTTAAAACAATTCCTCAAATCTGAAATAGTGTTACCGAAATCAATCTGCACATGACCAGAAGCACTGAGCTCTTCTTTGGTCTACTCTCCCTGTGTCAATCCTTCTTTGTCTTCAATTTTCCTTTCTTCTACTCATCCACCTTAGTGCCTAGACCAGTGATGGCGAACCTTTTAGAGATTGAGTGCCCAAACTCCTTGCCGAGCATGCACATGGTTCTTATGTGCACTGTTATCTGATGCTCGGCTGCTTGGGCGATGCTGGGGTGACTTGGCTCGCATGCCGACAGAGAGGGCTCTGTGTGCCTGCTGTGGCACATGTGCCACAGGTTCGCCACCACTGGCCTAGGCCCTCTGGGAGAGGAAGCGTGTGCCATTACTCTGGGATTCCATCATTCGTGCTAAGCCAAACATAGGTCCCATCCTGCATTTAAGCACTGCCACAATGGCTTGGACTTCGGTGCGGGGGGGGGGGGGACATCATGGACTTCCTCACAAAATGCTGGCCATGAGCTGGGGCCGGCCCATTCACACAGCCTTCATTTCCCAGGTGGCAAACTGCCCTGTCTTGGGAGCTGCAGGCTCAGAAAACAGCTTTCCTTTTCGCTCTCTCCCCAGCACTCAATCCTGCGGAATGCTTTCTTCTGCTTGGAGACGGCATCGCAGCGGAGAGACATGCACACTTACACCTGGAGCATGATGGCGTACGCCTTTTCCCTGGCAGGCAATGAAGAGAAGAGGCAAGAGGCGCTCCGCATCCTGGATGAGAGAGCTGTGAAAGGAGGTGAGAAGGAAAAACCTTGTCTCGGCCCTCTTATTCCTCCCCATGCTAGAGCTGTGATGCGCCCCCTCTGTACACAGAAGTCACAGAACAGCAGAGCACCAGCTTTCTCCTCTGCCAGGCTGCGTCATCTCCAATGCTTGGGGAGGAGAGCCTTCCTCAAGGATTTCTTGTGCTTCCTCCACAATGAACACAGTTGAAATCAGGGACTTCTTGGTGGTGGACACTACTCTGTGAACTCCCTTCTGGGGAGTTCACAGAGTACCTTTTTTCCTTTCGGCTTTTTTACAGACCCCGGAAAACCCATTTGAGTGAGATGGTTTTCAGCAGAGGTGTTTTCTAGTTGAGATTCTATGAAGGAATGGGCCGATTGTGGCCTACTAGAGGTCTTGGCCTCCCATCCCATTGGCCATAGCCACATAACCAATACTGAGGAATGGTGGGAATTGTAGGCCAGGAACATCTCACGCAGCATAGCAGATGTTAAGGCCAAAGAGAAGGCAAGGGTGAGAAAGAGAAGTCCCGGAGGCTGCTTTCGATTCACTTACCAGCTCTTTGCCTCGCAAGCAAAGAGCAAGAGCAAAGGTGAGCAGCTGGGGGATGATGGAGAACCAGTGTGGGTTATGGTAAGAGTGCTGGACTGGGGCCCGGAGAGATCCTGGTTCTAGTCCCACTTGGCTATGTAGCTCCCTGGTTGACTTTGGGCCACTTGTGGACACTCTGCCCAACCTACCTCACAGGATTGTTGTTCTGAGAATACAATGGAGAGGAGGAGGGGAATCCTGAAAAGCCAGCTGGAATTCCTTGGAAGGACAAAATGCAGGATATAAATGCAATGTGATGATGATGATGATGATGATGATGATGATGAGACGAGAATTTCACAGGGGAGGATTGTCTTTGCATGAATTTTGCCTCAAAATACTGGAGGTGATTTGGTTATGGAAAAGACCATTTTGGCCAATGTGGGTTTTCATGCTTCATCTCAAAAGGCTCTTTGGAGAAAAAGAGCCACTTTAATCTTGATGCTGCTTAAAAGACCTGAGTGGTGACTGAACAAGTGGATTCAAATGCCAGTAATTCCTTCCCTCTCTGAAGCGGATGGCACCCTTCACTGGGAGCGGCCTGATAAGCCCGAACACAGGAACGACTTTCCGTTCTACAAGCACCGTGCTTCCTCTCCGGAAGTGGAGACAACGGCCTATGTGTTGCTTGCTATGGTAACCAGACATCCGGAACCAACCAAGCAAGAACTGGAGAAGGCAGCCTTATGTGTGAAATGGCTTGGCAAGCAACAGAATCCTAACGGGGGATTCTCTTCCACTCAGGTCAGTTCCTCCCCTCCAGGAAGTAGGCATCAGAGGATGTTGGAGGAGATGGGGCACAGCCCCACTTTCTTAGTTTGTGGCCAATGACCCCCTTCCTAAGAAAGTTTCACCGCCTTGCTCTCTGTTTCAGGACACTGTGGTAGCGCTCCAGGCCCTCACCAAGTTTGCAGCCCTCACCTTTCCCAAGGGCAAACTAGCTGCGCAAGTAACCTTGATCTCTGGAGGAAGCAACCTTGCTCAGGTCCATGTGGACAACAGCAACCGCATTCTGCTTCAGTGCCATTCTTTGCCCACCGTGCCTGGGGAATACAATATGCAGGTGACTGGACATGGGTGCGTCTATTTGCAGGTGAGTGTTGCCAGGAATTGCGATTGGTTTGCACTGGGAGGCCTGGCTGGAGAACAAGATGAACGCAGGCTGAGAAGGGAAGGATGGGAGAGAGGAAAGGTGTCAAGGGGGCCAGAGGCCCGATAGCTTTGGTCGTAATTAACCACACTTACAAGAGCAATAAAACTAAATCTATTTATTGCTAGTTATCTACAAGATTTACAACTCTACTGAAGAGCTCCTTAATTATAGTCTTTGGTGAGCAGATGTTCGCCTCTGAATGGCGATAGCTTCTCCCAGCTACGTCATATCCCCCACCCTCATTCGTTCCTCCCTCCTCTCTTGTTGCCTTTTGGCTTTCAACTGATAAGATTTAATAATTCTTCTGTTACGTGCAGTTTTAAAGTCAACATATCCCATGATGCCTTCTGCTTCTGGTCCTGTCAGCTCTGCCTCGGAAGAGGAGGAGTTGTCATGTTTCTTTTCTGTTCTAGCATCTTCCTCCTTCTCGTAGTTGGGCTGACTTAAAGGGACAGGCATCTGTGTAGTGGGCTGTTGACTAGAGGGGCTCTCAGCAACAGGCTGATTTGTATCCATATCCAGCTGTGGTGGAGTCTCTTGAACTCGGGCTGTTAAGGTCAGGTCTTCCTCGTGAGTAGCAGCTCCTGTTGTGACCTCATGCACGACAAAAGGGATGGAGCCAGGGACTGGAGGAGGAAGGGTGAGGAGAAGCGGGGAAGGTGAAGGATGAGCTCAGCTACCTCTTTGGCTGGACTTCAGGGAACAGTTGCCATTGACAGTGGACAGAATTGCCGGGAGCGGAAAATGGGTAGTACTGGATGCAGCTTGCAGTCCAGCATTGGAACTGCTCCTCCTCTCACTGTGGAGGATAAGGCGGGGTGCGGGGGGCAGCTTTTTGTGCCATGCTTGCCTCCCCCACTAGTCTGTAGTCTGCCAGGTGATGCGAAAAATAATTTTAAAAACTCCCAACCCCCACAAAACCAAATGCCCACCGAGATTCAAAAGGTAACCTCTAACTTGATTCCAAGCTGAATTCGACAATTGTAGGGGTCTGTAGCGGCTGTGATTTACAACTACAATGCCTTTTCTGCATTCATTTTTAAACTTTGATGTTGGTGGGGCAGGATGGGCTCTGCAAGGGGTGACGGGCTACATTTTACCTTAGTGCATACCACACGGTTGAGGTTGCACTGGTTGGTTGTGCCGCTCGTGCAAATATTCCCCAGTTCTGTAGAGAATGAGTTCTTTCTGGTGAAGTCTGAAGGAAGCAAATCAGGGTAGTGATCTGGAGCTGTTAGGAACAAGTGACCGATAGGCAGAGTGTAGGGATTTGGGCTACTTCTCCCAAAATACAGTGTTTGAAGGTGGAGATCTCAGGGTCTGAATCTGAAGTCAGAGAAGAAATGGAGTCAGAATCCTTAGCCTGAAATGTCAAGGCCAGTGAGCTTCAAAACAAGCCATGTGGCTGGTGAGGACCAGACTATTTCTGGTTTAGTGGGGGAGATACTATGGAACAGGGAGGACCAGATGGGGAAGAATATAACTCAATCAGTCCTGTCATTCAGGATCAAGAGAGCTAGCCAAGTAAGTAATGTCTGGTTTGCCAACATCTGGTCTTCAAGCACTGGGAACCTCCCTGAGGGTGGAGCTCATTTTGATTGGAATGGAGAAGGGAGATTCAGTTTGATGTCAGCTCCTTGGCGTGAGCAGTAATTCCCCTAATTAGCTGGCATCCTAACTTGACAGATGCCTTTTGCTAATGACCTCTGCAGTATTCCTTATGCATCACAAGGCCACTCTTGGCCAACCCCTCTTTAACATAACAAAAGACCATAGTTAGAAGCCTCTCCTCTGATTTGCTGGGAAGGGAAAAGGAGAGAAGATGGAATGGAAAGACTAGTTTCTGACAGAGACAGTGTAGCAGCTGAGGAAATGAGAGGTCAGACACAAGACCCCTGTGTGGGTCTGTCAGATGAGTTATTCTGACAGCAGCTGGGTGGTGACTCGGTCTTATACAGTCCCTCAGCCTGATCATGGGCCTCTTGTCACTCTCACTGGATGCTACGTCTACTACTGAAGGCAGGTTCAGTGACCTGTGAGGCCCTGGAAGGATGTTCCCCCTTGGTGAGGCATGGTGCAGGGACTGCTGCTGTTGGGGGTTTGGGTTCAGCTTCCTCTGAATCAGGAAATCTTTGGTTGTCTTGGTGGTGTCAGAGTCCATTCCAGCCGCTCCATAGGTCATGCCACTGGCCTCTCTCCCTCTGAGTCATTGTCTAAGCCACTTTTGGAAGTCTGGATCATGACAGGCGTAGCCACAGAAAAAGAACCGCCCTGGCATGCTGTTTCCTTTCCAGACCACCCTGAACTACAACGTGCATCTACACCAAGAGCATGCTCCGTTCCAGCTGGCAGTGAGCATCACTTCCAAGAACTGTGATAGTCACAATTATAAAATATTTAACATGACTCTATCTATCAGGTAATCTCTTCATAGGCCAAGGCTGAGTGCAAAGGGGGGGGGGTGCCCCATTAGCAGTGGGGCTGTAAGAGGGGAGGGGTACCCTGGGGATGGAAGGGCTACTGTATCCTTTCCAGAGCATCCCATCCACAGACCCAGAGAAGACCCATCCCTGACATTCACAGATCATTAGTGGATATAAATATATAGAACCGGTGTGTGGAGTAACTGCTGACTTGGACTCAGGAGATCAGGGGTCTCATCCTGCCCTCTCAAAGACGCTCACTGGGTAGCCTTGGGAAATTACCTCCTCTCTCTCTTTATACTATTGTGTGGAAAATGGTGACCATCCCTCGGTATGATGATGCTGGATGGGAGACCTGAGTCCTGCATTGAGCAGGAAGTTGGCCCTGATGGCCTGCTAGGCCCCTTCCAACTGTACGATTCTAGAGATGGCAGCCCTCTATAGATGATGTGATGGTCGGATGGGAATGTGATTGACATTGATGGAGATTTGTAGCCCCAGAGAGCACCAGCAGGTTGGGGGAAACTGATTTAATACCTATAGATTTTGTACAGTTCCTTAGAAGAAGCACAGTATGTCCCACAGCTTTAGGTGGAGAACTGCCCCATTGTCCCAGATGTGTCCAGCACACCAAACCAGAATGGACTTCTGCACTTAAGTAACCAGTGTCTGTCCCACTGGTCATTTTGTTGTAAGCAAACGGCAATCCTGCTAAAGGGGTTTCCACGACAGATGGCAATGTGACAAGCTGGATGTCTAGAGATGCAAAGTTGATGTGTCCCGCATGCGTGAGGAACCAGCAGGTGGTTATGGGGATGGCTGTGGAGGGCCGATGACCAGAAGAGCAGCAGCCTTGACTGGGCTGCTGGGGTCATGCGCCTTTCCCCTCTTTGTCTCCCAGCTATACTGGCCCACGCCTTGTCTCCAACATGGCCATCGTTGATGTGAAGATGCTGTCCGGGTTCATTGCGGATAAATCCTCCGTCAGGAAGGTACCTCACTCTATGTGTGTCCCCCCACCCTTCAAAGACAAGGCCTCTGAACACAAGGATTGCCTTGCTTGAATCGCTCCTTACTGTCCATCTCACCTGAAGGCTGACAAGCTGATGTGAGCGGGATGACCTTCTTGCTCTCCCTCCGGCTTTGGCTGCTGAGAGATGCAGAAGCTCTGTTGAGCTTCACAGCAAATGGGTGTTGGATTCATCCAGCTCCATCAGTGATCATCAGCACTATTTGCACACAATACCCATTAACTTCACGTGTTCACTAAGGGCATCACCCAGACCACCACGATACAGGTGCTTCCATTTCCCCCCTCCGAAAGCACCCTCTGCCCCACTCCCTTGATATTTTGGAGAGGGCCAGAGATGGTGGCTTGATTCCATTGCTCAACGACTATACACCTCTTTCACCTCCTACAGTTGGAAAAAAACAGGCACATCATGCGTACAGACGTGAGCTCTGATCATGTCCTGCTGTATGTGGATCAGGTGAGTGAGCAAGAGGGCAGAGGTGTGAGGGCAACACAGTTGTTCCTCTAGGAGGGCCAATGGGCACCTTGAGGGGAGGTGGCACACTCCTGCCTGATCTTCCCATTACATCATGACCTCGATTATTTGTCTGCAGGTGACCAACGTGACCCAGACTTACAGCTTCAACATGCAGCAAGAGATAATTGTCGAAAACCTGAAGGCTGCCCTGGTGACTGTCTACGATTATTATGTGCTAGGTGAGAAAGCAAAGGGCTTGGGCACTGTGTGGGATTTCATAAAGTGCATTTTGCCGAGAAATGCAAAATGCCGTGCGAAAAGGATATTGATAAATGTCCTAAAACAAAATCCATTTAAGGCACTGTGGGGACAGTGAGGGCTGTACCGAACTGGAAAAGGAACAGAGAAGAGCAGCTAAAATGAGCAGCTGCGACTGTAAAGTGCCAGGGCAGGGGAAGGGCAGACATGATTGAGGTGTTTAAGGAAGGATTTCTTCACATAGCATATAGGTAAACTATGGAATTTGTTGCCACAAGGAATGGTGATGGCCCCAGTCCGGGTGACTTTAAAAGGGGACTGGTCAGATTCATGAGGAAAGAGGTCATCTGTGGCTACTGGCCTTGCTGGCCATGTGCTCCCTCCTTCACCAAAGGTTTAGTGCCTGCACACACCTGTTGCTGAGGAGCTGGGTGGGCAGAGGTCTTGCACCCATCCTGCTGGAGGGATCCTGCTGGCAGCTGGTTTGCCACCATGTGTGTGGAGTGCTGGACTAGATGGATGTTGGCTTGACCCAGCAGGGCTTGTGAGAGTTGGGACTCTGTAGAGGGAATTTGGGAAGAAGTACTTGGGGGGAAACACACCTCAGCCCCGACCAACTTGCTCCCTTTCTTTGTATTTCCAGAAGAATCTGCCAATGCTCAATACACTAACCCCTGCGATTCAGGTATGGTATGAACAGAGTCTCTTGTACCCTCAGCCCTGTCTCTTGCTTCAAAACCTTCCCTCTCTCTGGCTGCAAAGGTTTTGGCTTGGAGCATTCTCATCTGTCCATCTCACTTTCACATGCATTTGACTGCCCTACCTTTCTATACTGTCTCCTCCCCCTTTTGCAATCATCTCAAAGTACTCTTTAACTATATATTTCAATGTTTGGTTAAATGTGTGCTTTGTCATGTTTACACTGCCAACATCGGTGCCACCTGGTTGCATAAGTGCGGCCGTTGGCAGATAATGCGTTTGTCAGCTGCATATTGGGCTGAGAGGTGCTGCTCAGGCCTTTTTCCATGGGAATTTGCCACGCTCAAATTTGCTGCCTACCCAGGAGAGGGGCAGTGGGATGCATCAAAAGAAATGATCAGTCTTAACTAGGGGTGGGAAAGGAATCCGTCTGGAGGTGGGGAACTGTCAGATGCCCTGGGCTTGGCTTGTTGCACTTTGGGCCACTTTGCACTGGCCCGGAGTCCAAGTTCTTGACCGGCCTGCCCAGGGGTTGTGGGGGCCACATGCCAGGAATTATACCCCAGGCATTGCGCAACCAGCGCTGTTTCCTGCTGCATGCCACCGCCGCCACTGCTAGGGTGGTAACCAGGAGTGGCAGCTGGCATGATTGCTCACAGTGCCCCTTTTCCTCATCCTGCAGCTGCTCCTGATGGGGAAGCTTGCCAGGTGAGCAACCAGGAATCTGTGAGCGTTCATGGCCTCCCTCTTGGCTCAGCTCATTTTTGAGGACTGAGCCACGCACGGGAAGAAGTCTGTGGATTCTGGAGGGAAGGATTCCAAAAGGGTCCTCCAAACACAAGTCTTAACAGGGTAGGGGTGGGTTTAGACTGGCATGCCCAGTGGTTAACTTCAAAAAGTGCCCTTTACTGTGCTTCCCAACAAGCTGCGGCCCGCACCAGTGTAGACCCCAAATCCCAGTTTCCTTCCTCTCATTCTTAGTTGGGGGTGGAGAACCTCAGACCCAGGGCTCAAAGTTGGCCCTCCTGGGGCCCAAAACTGCCCATTTCCCCCACTCCTGCTACTTTCCTTGCTCCTGCCTCTTCTCTGCACATTGTTTCATGGTTTGCCACCATTTTTACCTTTCCTCCTCACCATTCTAGAAGGCTGAAATGTCCCTAGTACCATTTAGTGACGGACCAGTAAGAGACTGAAGGTAAAATAGGCTGGTATTTGGCCCACCATTGGCATATGGCCCCTGAGAACTCCAAAAGTGACTTTGGCCCCGAAGCTGGAAGAAGGCCAAAGGTCTGGCACTTGCATCAGGCAAAAATGTCAGCTAGCCAAAGTGGCCCACCTTGAATGGATTAAAGGGCAGGTGCCTTCTGTCATCTTGGGTTGAATGTCTGCCTTAAAGATGCTTTTCCTGCTCCTTTCTCCTCTGCAGATGAAGCGCACAAAGGTAACGCATGAAGCATGAAGCCACATCCATCGCCTGGATGTTGAGGCAGGCAGCAGTACTGGGAACAGCAGCCTGGATTGTGCCTATGTGGCATTAGACAATCAGAAACAAATAAAAAGCTGGCCCATTTTTCTGGTGCTTTGTGACTCTCATTCTACTGCTTCATAATTCCTGCAGCGTCTGTTTCTTCCTGTTTGGGCAGTGGCCAAGATACCTCGAGGCCTGGTAGTGGGGACATTCTGAAACCCATCAAATACTCCATTCTTCTGCCCTGTGGGGCCTCTGGCTGTGTTAGACTAGAACTCCCAGAATTCCCTCTGCTGGAGGGAGCCCTTTCCTCAAGGTTTCCAAGGGACCGCATAGTGGTTGGGGCTATTCTTGCACTTCTTTTGCCTATCCACTCTTTTGTTTGTTCGTTTCCCTCTAGCCCAAAATCAGCAACACATTTGGGTGGCTAACTCATGCCTTAAAGTCTGGTCTGCTCCAAACAACCCCAGCCACATGTGCAGCCCAGGCCTTCTCTAGGGACCTTTAGGTTTTGGTCAATCCCTTCAGTCCGAGCCTTGTGGTTTGCCAGCCATATTTTTTTCTGTGTCCTGAGAAAACAATGCTGGAGGCGATTTGGTGGTGGAGGTTTGGCTGGCCCACAAACAGGAATGAGGAGAACAAGAGCAGGAGAGAGAGGAAGAGAATGCAGGGGAGCTCCTGGCTGTTGGCTTTAACTAATGGGGATTCAAGGAATTTAAGGAAGATTGCTCATGCAAATCCTGCTGTTAAGGACAGGTATAGGGCAAAGGAAGTCAGGATGGCCCCCAAAGGTTCTTAATGGGATAAGAAGGTTACATGGCAATGCTTCACTCTTCAAAAGATTGTCTGAGGTGCTCGTGACACAGTATTAAAGAAACCGTCCCTCATCACAAGAGATCTGTCCAACGATAGGCCAGTTCTAAATGTGCTATGGGAGAGTCGTTCCTGATACATCTGGATGGAAATGATCTTCAGGACCCATTTCAGTCAAGCTTCTTGCTGTGATATGAAACCAAGACAACTTTGGTCCTCTTCCTGGGTGACTGATGATGCCAATACGAATTCTTTAAAAAAATAATTTAAAATATTTCATGTTCACTGCTTAGGGTAGATCTCTCCCAAGGCTGCAGATAACAATCAAATACATAATCAAATCAAGGCTATATCACAACCAGAAAAACTCAGGAAAGCCTGCAGAATGACATTCACCACCTACCTGCTCTTGCAGGAGGTGAGTGAGAAGGACCTCTCCTGCTCCTATTAAAGTGTGGGCAGGCTGAGATGGGTGAAGGTTGTCCCGGGGTTCTGGGTCTCTCAGCGAGGTTGAACATCACTGATTGCCAGAATCCTTCTGGGTGGGCTGGCAGGGAGAGCATTGCAGAGGCTCCAGCCCTTCCTGGGAGGTCATCTCCAGAAGCTGTCTTTGAGAGACCACTGCTGGGCCTTGAGTCTGTCATTTTAGCATGACTTGCAGGACTCTTTTCTGTCCCCTACACTGTTGAACATCTACACAGAACCACTGAAACAGTTTGTCCCAATGTACGCAATATGCTGATGACACTAGCTCTATTTATCTTTGTTACCAGACTCCAATGAAGCAGCTTATACTCTTGAACATAGCATCAACTTCATAATGGGTGGGATGAGGGTGAAGTCACTGAGATTAAATTCAGCCAAGAGAGAGATAATAAACAGAAGACATAAATTCTGTTAATCAATAGAAAGCTTTGCTCAGAGATGGGATTCAGGTTATTTGGGATAGGGTTGCGATCCCCCTGAAAGATGAGACTCACAAGCTGGGTTTGTACAACACAACAAGGAACCCTTCCCTCCTCTGCCTTCCTCATTCATTCTGATTCCCTGCATCCCCAAATCCCAGGGCCAGACACTGGATTCAGCACATAAGAACCCAAGCTTGGAGAAAGTTTTATTAAAAGACACTGGACAATATGGGGCAGAGGGTCTTAAAACGACAACAATGAGGGTAGGGAGGGGAATGGGGAATTGGAGAGCAGCAATTTCACGGGACTCACACCAGTTGGCTCCCCACCAGATGCCCAGGCCAGTTGGCTTCCTCCAACTGAAAATAGCAAAGCTAGCCATTTCTCTTTTCCCTCGACTTGCTCCTATGGGAAGGGGACAGTTCATTTTGTTCCTTAAACATATGCTAATTGCTGAATGAGCACATGATTGTTCTTGCTGACCTGATCTCTCTGCTGCCTGCCAGATCATCCCCCCATCTTCTAGGGCAAAAAGCTTGGCTCTTGCAGGCTTGTGTAAAACATGGTGCTAGACCCTTCTTTGCATTGCATGATGATTTCTCCAGGGTGGGAGCACATTTCAGAGGTTCCAAATGGAAGGGAAATGTACAACTGAATCATATGAATGGCCACTTGCCCATTGGGAAAAGAAATGCAAGGGAATTTGCAAAGCTTCTCCCCAGCCATGTCCTTCCCTTCTTCCTTGGCATGGTGTCCATGAAGGCCAGCACCACGGTGACCATTTTGGCCAAGACAGAAAAGGTAGCAACTGAGAATGTGATGCTGAAGGTGCTCTGCTACAGAAATCAGATCTCTTTCCTTGGCAGGGCAATGAACAGGAAGGAAGACAAGAAGGAAAGCAGTAGAGAGATTAGGACAATGTAGGAGATGTTCCAGTTAATGGATGTAACGGCTGGAGTTTGTAGGTATTTAATGAAGATTCCTAAAACAGAACCTGCGATGATGGAGCAGAACAGTGCCAAGGAACTCTGGCCCTCTTTCCCTGCTGAGCTGGCATTGCTTTGGGTCCCCGGCACATAGACACAGCTCAGATATACCTTTACCCACACTCTTTGCTTTCTTCTGGAGGCTCATGCCTCCAGCAAAAGGAAAGCTGAAGTACGAGGTGAAGGAGAGAAGCCCTCAGAAATAAGTTCAAGAGATGCAATTTCCTTCCAGTCCACTGGAACAGAAGTCCTCTCTCTGAGGTGCATGCGAACTGAGATCAAGGTACCAAATTGGTAAACCGTTGTGTGTTTGAAGAGTCAACTGGGTGGCAATGATTTTGCTGCTGGGTTTAAGTAAGAATGCAACCCATAATTCTGTTGAATGGATTTGCCTGGAGCCTCTTGGGGAATGGCATCTGGACACAGAGATGCAGGAGGAATTCATGCCACAAGGACAGTTCTGGCTTTAGGGACAGGGCAGGATTGCAAGGATTCTGTATTTACTCATTGAAAGAGCCACTGTACTGCCACCTCTTTCGGACCATGCAAAGCAGTCCCAAGATGACTTAAAATGGAAAGACAGTGTAGTGAAGAGGGTGCTGTGTCCCCAGGAGGGAGCAAGGGGTTAAGCTCTGTTTTAGGCTTGCAGACTACAGGTGGTGGCTTCAAGGACACAAGGGAGGAGAGAAAAAACATCTAAGGGTCAGAAGATTCTCAAGGACTGACATGTCCCCCTGTTGTTGAATTCCACCTGGAGGCTCAAGAGATGGGAATAATGGTTCCGATCGCTTGGGGCTGGGGAGATAAAAGAAGGGCTTCCAAGCTAGCCCACTGCTCTCTTCCTGAGAGAGACATCTGCAGCTGGAGGCTCTGTTCATCTGTGCTTTGATCCGCTACTTCTGAGAAAGCATGCTAAGTATTCTGATGGTTATTAGTCTTAGACTACTTAGTTTTATCATTTCAGGTCTGGGGTGGCCAAGGGGCTTGGGATTTTAAGGTTTAAATGTTTAATCTTTAAATTGTATGCCACTATCCATCTTCCCCCTCCTTTTGTGTGCATGCATTCATGCTCCTGAGAGTGTGTACCCTTTTAAAGTTCCTCCATTCCTGTTGTCTGTGTTTGTTTAATAAAGCTTCTGTTTCCATAAGTACTTTGGTCATCATGCTTTGAAGTCCAGTGGCTTCAACCACTTGGGGGCATGTATTTTTCTCCCTCTGGGAACTGCGATTAACTGATTAGGGAAGGAACATTTCTTCACAGGTTGAAGATGACTTGATGGCACATTACAGCAGCAGTAGCAGGCACCATTCAAAGCTAGAGTAAAATATGAAAGAGAAAGCAGGCCTAGGGTGATTGCAGCAGTAAATGTCTTCTTCTTCTCTCTAGGACTGGAATGAAGCCAGCAAAGTACAGACTATTGCAAGAGGAAGAGCTCAGTATGGAGCTGTTGGGTGAGACTTCAAATCAACTTTGTATGTGGGCTTTCATCAAGAGATGCTCCTTTACATTCTGTTCAGGTTTCCATGCGATAATGTAGCACTTGGGAAGAAAGATGCAGCCCAGCAGCCCAGCGCTGGAGGCCAAGATAGAGAAGACCTGCACGGCCACCATGTACTTTCCCCTAGTGCTCAGGTAAGTGGGCACAAAAGACACCCAGACGCTGCAGAAGACCAGCGTGCTGAAGGTGATCAGCTTGGCCTCATTGAAGACCCCCGGCAGCTTCCTGGCAAGGAAAGCCACCATGAAACAGATGGCAGCCAGGAAGCCCATGTAGCCGAGGGCAGTGTAGAACATGGCCACAGAGCCTTCATTGCATTGTAGGATGATCTGATCTGGTTGGGAGTGCCTGTCTGAGTCAGGGAAGGGAGGAGAGGTGGTCACCCAGAGGCAGCAGATGACAACTTGGATGCTGGAAAAGAAAATGACAATGAAGTTGGCCAAAGGCTTCCCCAACCAGTTTCTTGCCCTGTTTCCTGGCTTGGTGGCCAAGAAGGCCAAGACCACAGTGAATGTTTTGGCTAAGAGAGAAGAGACAGCAACAGAGAAGATGATGCTGAAGGCTGTTTGTCTCAGAAGGCAGGTGACCTTGCTGGGCTGTCCGATGAAGAGGAAGGAGGAGGTGAAGGAAAGCAGGAGGGCGACCAGAAGAATGTAGGAGAGGTCACGGTTGTTGGCTTTGACCACTGGGGTGTCTCGGAATTTAATGAAAATTCCTAACACAAGTCCTGTGAATAAGGAGAGCATCAGTGCCATGGAAGCCAGGGAGATCCCAAGAGAATCTTCATAGGTCAGGAAGGTGATCATCTTGGGAGTACATTGATTTCGGTTCTTGTTCGGATGCTGATCGTCTGGACACTTGGTGCAATGGTCAGCATCTGGAAAGAGAAAGAGAAACAACTCATCCTCCCTTGCCAACAACCCTTATTCAGTGATCCCTGTCTTTAGCATGCAAAGTCCAATGTGAGAAATCCCTGGTCCCCAGTACCTTCCTGGGTTCTTTTAGAGCTGTTGCTTAGACAGCTTCCTCTGGAATTTTCTCTCCTTCATAGTTAATTTGTCAACTGAGTCCTTATGAGGGGACACAGGCTGAAGGGAATTTGACCAGGGGCTCACATCACTGTCTGTGTCTCTTTTGCAGGCCACATGCTGTGCCAATCTGAATGAAGTGTGTCAAGGGAGCTCCATGGGACATACCTGAACAGTGGCTTCCCTGTGCTGTGTGGCTGGTGTGCACAGAGGATCAGAGAACTGTAGAGTTGGAAGGGGCCAGAAGACCTGGAGGTCTATCCACCTTCTGTTGTAGAACACTGAATTACACCACCCCACTCATATGATTCTCCAGCTGCTGTCCAGATGTGTTGTTCCCATCCAAGCTGGTGTATGGGGCAGGCAAAGCACAGGAGCAGAGCAAGAGTGCCTGCGTCCCATGGAAGCCCCAGTGGTGTAACAAACTATCCGAAATGCAATTTATTGTACAACATAAATAAAGTCCCACCTAGCTAAAGCAAACAATATGCAGTGGACCAAAATCAAGTAAGACTGCTGATGCAACGTGGAGACAAGGATTATGCGAGGCAAAGCATGCCACAAAGGAGCCTGGGATGCACAGGTCTATGCATTTTGGGAAATTATTGACCTCTGAGATAAAATGCGCTAATTCTTACATGTTTGGATTAGATGAATTAGAAAGCAGGTGACAAAGGTGCTGGTTGGCGGGTATCTTTATATACAGGCGAGTATATTTGGCTACAAGGGAGGGAGGTGTCTGACGGTCATGCTGCCACATCACTTCTCAACAGAGTACAGTAGAACAGTGAAAATGGTACCACATGGAAGTGTATAAATTTGTCTTCACTTTGAGACTAAAGATAATCACCTAACTGTAATTTATCGTTCTTTTATTGCAAGGTACATTGCTCTTGGTCAGATCTACGCATCACGCAGTTACATCTGGTGCCTCCCAAAAGCGTCATTGCCTAACATTTCTAAGTAACAGTTGTGTGATATTTTCCCTCGGAGGCCAAAATGCTTCAAAACTGTGCAAACAATGCAGATAACCTCTGCTACATTTGTGGTGTTACATTTGCATCTCAAAAATGCAGTATGATGACAGTGGTAAAAAAGACAAAATAGAGGATCAGGACAAGAGTTGGGCCCCTCATTATTGCTGCATTATATGTACAACAGGTCTGCATCATTGCCTTTCACAGTCCCAGTGGTGTTGAGGGAACCAGCCAATCAAAGTAGGGAGTTCTATGTTTGCATGGTTCCCATAATTGCAAAACGAATATCAAGAAAGATGTGGACCACGGAATATCCAAACCTTCCATCCGTATTGTGTCCTGTACTCCATGGGGAGGACTGCCAATTCCAGATCCACCAGAATTCTACTCTCTAGATGCAGATGATCATAAAGATGATGAGCTTGCCAGTTTCTCATGCAAAAAGCATGAAAATGTTACTTGAAAAACCAATAAATGAATGGAAATTTATGTTATTGGTATCAATTAAAAGGTAAATTTATAATAATCAGTGTGGCACCGATCTCATGGCTATATCACATTTTGCAGAACATTTATGGTGCATAATTGCACATCCCACTCATAATTTTGAATTATTTGGATGCAATTTTGACCTGACGATGTATCTTGGAAACTGGAGGCAATTAATACTCAGGACTTAATTTTCCTTTATTAGTGACCCAATTCTGGTAAAATTTTGCTACTTTCAATTTTGAGGCTTTCTCCTTGTAGACGAGTGATATGTATCACTGCCAGCTGGAGGACTGGAGAAAGGGGACTGGACTATAATTAATTAACTAATTAATTAATTCATTTTTTATTACAAACATTTATATCCCATCCTTCCGACAAGCGGTCAGGACAGCTTGCATAATATAAAATTACAATAATACAGTAATAAAACCATAATTATTAAAACAATATAAAACAGGACATCATAAACTAAATAAAAGAAAAAGGAGGAAAGAATGGAAAATGTGACTGTGGGGGAAAAAAATCTTAAAACATCTAAAACTGTTGATTATTAAAATGATGGTTGAATCAAAAGGAATAATTGTCTACACTGAGTAGGATTCTCTGCAGGGTGTATCATTCCTTAACAAGAGGAACACCCACTCTCTTGGAAGACTTTTCCCTTGTTCCCCAGGGGCTAGATTTTCCTCAGTAGTCACTCACCTTCCTGAGAGGAGATAGTCCTTTCCGGGCAGGGAGCGCAGTCATAGCAGCAAATGGGCTTTCCTTCCTGAGCCACCTTGAAGAATCCCGGGTGGCAGCTCTCCACACACCTGCCATAGGGCAGGGGCTGGGCACAAAAGCAAAGACCACCAGGAAGATGTGTTAGAGCTACTTCAGTGAGGAAAAGCGGACGCAGCATTGCAATGGACAGGTATGGACTTCTAGGACTGAAGCTGATCCTGCAAGTAGGGCTGTGAAGATCAGCCTGGAATCGCTCCCTATTTTGCTCACTCGGCTTCATTCCCATGCTTGGAAAGTACGTGAAGAAGTGAAGATGCATAAGAGAGCCAGTGTGGTGTAGTGGTTAAGAGCATTGGACTGGGACTCAGACAACCAGGGTTCTAGTCCGCGCTCAGCCATGGAGCCAATTGGGAGACTTTGGGCCAGTTACAGACTCCCAGCCCATCTTACCTCACATGGTTGTTGTTGTGGGGATAAGATGGAGAAGGAGAATGATGTAAGCTGCCTTGAGCCCTTTGTAGGAAAAAGGCAGGATATAAATCAAAAAACAATGAATGAATGAATGAATGAATGAATGAGTGTCATGTGTGTGGAACATGTGGCTGGCCTCTTGAAATGTGTTAGAGCTACTTTACTGAAAGAAAGGAGAGGCAGTGTTGGAATGAACAGGCGTGAACTTCTGAGAATGAATCTGATCCTGAAGTAGGGTTCTGAAGATCAGGCTGGATTTCCTCTATATCATATGGAAAGAAGTGAACACTCACAAGTCATGTGTGTAGGAGAATGTGGCTGACCTCTCAGATTCTCTTGGACTTGCTTCCTGCCAGACACCTACACAACCACTTGGTAGAAGGCAGGTTTTGGACAGAGCGAAAGTGGTTTGGAGTCTGGGAAGCTGAGCCAGAGGCACCGGACAGATTCTGTCTCCCAGTTTGGATTCCTCACACATTGCTGGCTCTAAGTAAACCTAAGTCCATGCAAATGAACCTGATGCTCATTCCTTCTCAAATACTTTTATTGGACAGAAAAAAGAATGAAATGAAGGCTTGGTTTTCTTCACCTTCTTGAGCCATTGGAACCACATGATGGCATCTTGGTCAATGGTGCATTTCGGTGCAGACAAGTTCTGTCTTTCTATACTACCGAGTTGCAATTTTAAGAGAGAACTGTTGGGAAACTTCACCCAGTTGACAATGTCCAAGTCAGCTGCCAGGTCCCCCTTCTCATCCAAATACACTCCATCTACAGAACTGTTGTGAAACTGGGGGCTTCTGAGGAAAGGGTGGAGCTAGAACAGGAGAGAAACTGTCAGCACTCAGGAAAGATGAGGCCACAATTGTTTCCCCAGGTTTTCCCTTTTTGCTAAAGGCTCATTTCTGATTGAAGTGACTGGTGTATTGTTTCAAGTTCACAAGTGCCCTGAAAGCCCTTGATCTGATTTAGGAGGGTTGGAAGAAGAAGCCTTCTGCTGTAATGATGGAAACCTGTTCTGGAATGTGGGCTAGGTCTTACCCTCAGGGAAAGTGATGCCAGCCTGCTCAGGGGACAGGTCTCAGCATTTCTTAAGTGGCACCCAGTGGCCAGGCTGTACAGACTTACCCGGGAGTTCCTTCAATTGTAGGCTCTCAGAGGATTGGACGGGGAGTCTCACATGTGGCTTATGAGTGAGAGAAAACCTGACTATCTTGTGTAAATTTGTGCAACTTAATCAAAACCATATTTTGTGCATAGAAGAGTTACCTTTTGATTGCCAATGATAACTTTAATACACATGTGATTCAGGAGATGGGAGGAGTTCATGAGAAGAAGAGCTCATGCTCCCACTTTGACTATTAGATGAGCACATGGCTCAACTACATGGCTGTATTCTGATGTGACAGACAACCAAACTCAAAGGCTGATGATGGGCTGAATGGAAATTGGTATTGAACTGTGGGCCATTGCTGAAACATGGATTCTCATGGGTCTTCATGCAGTGTGAACCCAGCTGAGATAAGCCATGAAGAAATGTTAAAGCTTCTTCACCATGGTTTCGTATGTCACTTAGCTTCACACTTCATGATAACCTCCGTTTACACAACCAGCCACATTTCAAGCATTAGGCACACCCAACAACTTTGTCCAAGCCAGATCAATAAACTAGATCGATGGATCTCAGCAACGACCTCTGCAGTTCCTCACCCTGCTAGTGAGAGCTTATGCAAGGTGCCTTTAGAAATTTGTTGGGGGTCCTGGTAGATGGACAGCATCCTCGGAATCCAGGGAACAGGAGAAACAATGAGATCCAAACAGACGATATGCCAGATGGCTGGAATACCCTCCTGAGTGTGGAACTTCTTGCCTCAGTTTCTCTTAGTCCCTGTTCTTGTGCAATTACTTATTTTGCTCCTTGGGAAGATCTGCAATGCAGAAGTGAATACCTGCCACGGCTGAAGGCTTTGCAAGTTCAGCCCAGGTCCACCCTCAATCCTCATCCTCTTGAACTTGGAGGTGAAAGCTGCACCCAAGGCCCGGGCCACAGCCTGGACTGTGTTGTAAGAGCAGTAGCTGTCCAGAGAGAGTGTTCCCTCCATCTCATTTCTGGACAGGGCCCCACCTTTCCCATTGTCTCTGCATCTTGTCCATCCTTTAACTGACACCACATGTTTTGCATAGGAACAGTCAAATGACTTCTTCACAAATGCCTTCATAGTAAGGAAAAGGAATGGAAAATCCTCATAGTTCATCCTTTTATTTGTCTGGAGAATGAATGAAAATAAACCATGGACTTGATTGAAATATAGATCCCCATAGCCATAATCCAGGGTAAAATCCCACATTGCTGTGGTGATCCAGACCTTCCCTATGATGGGGTTCAATGGTTCCAATGTTAACTGTACAAGTTCTATTCCATGTAACAAAAAGCTAGGCTCTGCACAATAAACATAAACATGGATTTGTTCCAACTTCCGCAATGAAGCTTGACGGAGGGCTGGAGAATTTGATTTCATGTCTGAGAAAGTGTACGAAAAAAAGACACAAATGCCATTCCTGAGGAGCTCAGGTGGCAAGGTTCTCATGAATGTAGTTCCATTATCAGTGTCGAAAGCAAAGAGTCCAACCATTGTCCATCTGAAATATAGGAGGAGTTTGACGATCCCCATGTACTGGACCCCTTCTTTGGGGAGCATGTGGTAGAGAAAAGGGAACTGGGCTTGATCACTCAGGACCTGAGAAGCAAAAGCATAAGTGACCTAGAGAAAAAAAAGGAAGAGACTGATGGATTCATTTCTTCCTTTCATGAGGATGCACCTCTAAACAAACAATTACCTGTGTGGGACATTCCTCTAGAAAAAAAAATCCTTCCTTCCTTTTTGAAATAACAAATATTTGACCATCACAAGTGTACAAAAGAGAAAATGGATGCCCCAAATAATTTGAATGCTGGCACATGGAAGAAAGTTCCCAATGACCATCCCACTTTTCCAGCAGTAAGTCTATGCTCTGCTCAAAGGAATGGACTAACAAATATATAGATTTACATGCTGCTATTTTCTTACAAACTCAAAGTAGCTTCCATCATTCTGTTCCTGCTTCTCTCAGTCTTATCCTCACAACAACAGATCTATGATGTAAGTTGGACCAAGTGTTTCTGAATGGTCCAAAATCATCCGGTGGGCTCCATGACCAAGCGGGGATTAGAACCCAGGTCGCTTGAGTCCCAGTCCCCTGCTCTAAACCACTACGCCACACTGTACCCAAAAGTTGCTGCATTGTTTGTCCTTCCTGGTGTCCCCAAGTGGTCCTTAACTCTCTGAGCTCTGTGTATACTGAAGGCTATGATGCTGATGACCTGATTTGCCAATCAGATCAGATTTTTTCCTTCAAAATACACAACATGGTCCTACTGATGTGGAACAGGATACGTGTGTGTGGCATGACAGGAGATTTAATCAATTTCAACCTGCTCTTGGTGCATTATTATTCTGTGCCATCATGTCATCTCTGACTTCTGGGAACCCTGTGAATGGAAGACCTTCCAAATATCCTGCCCATGACAGACGTGCTCAGCTCATTCAAGGTCAAGGCTGTGACTTTCTTTATGGACTCCATCTGTCTCTTATGTGGCCTTTCTTTTATTCTTCTGTCTTCCGCTGTTCCTAGCAGCTCTTGATAGGGTCTGACTATGTTCATGGCATGGGAAAGACCCGTTGACATTCTATAGAAACATATACATTTTTCCTAGCAGAAATGTCAATTAAAGGTAGATAGCAGCTGAATTTCTCCCCAAACCTGTCCAATTTTGTAGATGCCCAATTGACTTGATATTTGATTGGCGTTTTCAGAGTTGGATGCTTCAAGGACGGCCAACAGTTGCTGTTTTCTGCCACACTTGTAGTTGGGAACATGGGCCTGACCAGTCGAAAGCAGGTCTATGGCTGAATCAGAAGTCACTCTCACATTGCTATAGCTGTCATAAATATTATAGCCCAGGGTGATGTTGGGCAAGAACCTGGGATTTTGGTTGATCTCCTGAATGGCAATCAAGAAGGAGAGGATCTTCCAGTAATCGGTGGATCCTAAACTGGGAAAAAAGCAGATGTGTCATGTCACTACAAGGCTTCATGTAAGTGTTCTTCAGATGTTGCCCTGGGTTGTTTCACACACACACACACTCACACACATATGTATGGGCAGCATATTGGAACGGCTTTCCACATACAGACACATATACCAAGGCAAAACAAAAACCACAGCGCCAGTGGAAAGGGAGGAGTCCTCTGCATTGGTGCCCACATTTTCTGCATGATGGGAGTTCCTGAGAAATGCAGGCATTGTGTGACAAAGCAACCCCCTACCGAGCTGTCTATGCGCTTTGCTGACTCATGTGAAGCAGCTCAGTGACTTACTCCATCTGTTCATTCGAGGCAGGCTTCTTGAAAGTGTATGGAAGAAAGTCGGCACGTGCCGCAGAGATGGCCGCAGCAATGACATAGTCTCCTGGCTTGTAGTGATTCAGGGGCTGAACCTCATCCCTGTGCCAGCTCCAGGGGCATCTGGCCTTCAGCATCCCACAGGAGGCCTCTGGGAGAAGCAGCAGCAGCAGGAAGAGCAGTATCATTCTGTCTCTGCCAGGTGCTTCTTCCTTCTTGCTTCTCCACCAAGGAATGATGAGAAGCAGCAGGAGCAGCCAAAGGCCCCTGGCAGAGGGAGGCTTCACTGGTTCTCCAGACAGAGATGGAGCACAAGCTGAGGCCTCCCCTGAGGGGGAAGAGCAGAAGTCACCTGCATCAAGGCCTTGTTGCCTGCTCTGAGGCTCCTCCCCAGCTCTCAGTGGAAGGAGAGGTCTTTATGTGTCTTCCCTTTTGTGCCTGGATGCCGGATGGCACCACCTCCGACTCCAGACTCCGATGTTTACAATGCTGATCTCAAGGATGGGATCCCAAGAGCTTTAGTAAGAGTGCCAGTAAAGCATTAAGATTTCCATAATTATAAGGTCACAAAGATGAGACACCTCTGCAACTTCACGTACTCTCTGCATTGTTCTATGCACAAGCACATGGCTGGAGAAAAAGATGTTTTTGCAAACACATGGATGCTGCTCCTTCAAATGAACCAGGACTGAGAGATTGTTTTGCAACTGTAATAGGACTCAAATGTCTGAGTTGCTTTTCTCACTCCTGCCCCCCACCAGTACTTCCCAGGTTGTCAGGCAGAATCTCATATTTAGAAAAAAAAATTGGCCCTGAAGAAAGAGTTTCTCTGCACTTTCCTGCTTCTTTCTGGAGAGCTGACCAAGGTCCCCAGAGGTTCAACTTGGGCTCTGCTAGCTCATGCCACTGCCATCTTCACAAGGCAGAATAATTGTCCTGTGTCACCAATACTGCCCTCCATGGATGGGGCATGTTCTGCTTTTGCCCAATGGTTGCATCAGCAGAGCCAGCTGCAAAGGTCAGCAAAAGTGATAGTCTTGGATGGAGGAACTATCCCTTCCCAATGCCTGCCGGGCTCCTGCCAGATGGACTTGTGGCAGGGGCCATTTTCACCTATTTCCTCTTCTCCCTTCCTATATTTTTCTTTCAGTTTCTTCCACTTCCCATTCTCCCATGCTTACATCCTTTTTTGTCCTTTGCGTGCTGGGACTGCATGTGTCCAGCATCAGTTCAATGCAACATGGGGAGTGTTAGGGTGTTGTTAGTCGCGAAGTCATGTCTGACCCATTGCGACCCCATGGACAATATTCCTCCAGGTGTTCCTGTCCTCCACCATCCCCTGGAGTCCACTTAAGCTCACACCAACTGCTTCAGTGACACCATCTAGTCACCTCATTCTCTGCCATCCCCTTCTTCTTTTGCCATCTATTGTTCTCAGCATTAGGCTCTTCTCCAGGGAGTCCTTCTTTCTCATTAGGTGGCCAAAGTATGTGAGTTTCATCTTCAGGATCTGGCCTTCTAAAGAGCAGTCAGGGTTCACCTCCTCTAAGAGTGACTGGTTTGATCTCCTTGTGTTCCAAGGGACTCACAGGAATCTCCTCCAGCACCATAATTCAAAGGCCTCAATTCTTTGGAGCTCAGCCTTCCTTATGATCCAACTTTTGAGGAGGTGAGGGTGATCTGGCTGCAACATCTGTCACCCCATTGATCGCCAGGGTTGATCTGGCTGTCTAGGCAGGTGTTCCCTTCCTCCCTCACCACTCCACATGTGTCCCTCCCGAAGTTGCATGCTCGGTGGAAGAGGACGACCATCCCAGATAGAAGGAGTGTACCATTCTTCGGTCAAGGGTATATGATAGCTGTGCTCCCCTACTAGAACCTCCAAACAAGTGTCTTTTAATTTCTGGGCTGCAGTCCCCATCTGCAGTGATCTTGGAGCCCAGGAAAATAAAATCTGCCACTACTTCCATCTCTTCCCCATCTATTTGCCAGGAAGTGAGAGGACCGGATGTCATGATCTTAGTTTTCTTAATGCTGAGTTTGATGCCAACTTTTGCTCTCTCCTCCTTCACCCGCATCAAGAGGCTCTTTAGTTCCTCTTCACTTTCTGCCATGAGAGTGGTATCATCTGCATATCTGAGGTTGTTGATATTTCTCCCGGCAATCTTAATTCCAACTGGTGATTCATCTAGACCTGCCTTTCGCATGATGTGCTCTGCATATAAATTAAATAGGCAGGGCGACAGTATACAGCCTCATCGAATTCCTTTCTCAATTTTGAACCAATCAGTGGTTCCGTGTCCAGTTCTCACTGTTGCTTCTTGACCTGCATATAGGTTTCTGAAGGGACAGATAAGATGGTCTGATACTCCCATCTCTGTAAGAACTTGCCACAATTGGTTGTGATCCACACAAAGGCTTTAGCATAGTCAATGAAGCAGAAATAGATGTTTTTCTCGAACTGCCTAGCTTTCTCCATGATCCAGTGTATGTTGGCAATTTGATCTCTAGTTCTTATGCCTCTTTGAAATCCTGCCTCTCCTTCTGGTAGTTCTTGGACCACATACTACTGGAGCCTACCTTGTAGGATTTTGAACATAACTTTGCTAGCATGTGAAATGAGTGCAATGGTGCGGTAGTGTGAACATTCTTTGGCATTGCCTTTCTTTGGGATGGGAATGTAAACTGACCTTTTCCAATCCTGTGGCCACTCTTGAGTTTTCCAAGTTTGCTGGCATATTGAGTGTAGCACTTTTACTACATCGTCTTTTAAGATTTTGAATAGCTCAGATGGAATGCTGCCACCTCCACTAGCTTTGTTGTTGCTCAGACTTCCTAAGGCCCACTGGACTTAACATTCCAGGATGTCTTGCTCGAGGTCAGTGACCACCCCATCATGGTTATCAGGAATGTTATGCTCTTTCTTGTATAGTTCCTCTGTGTAATCTTGCCACCTCTTCTTAATCTCTTCTGCCTCTGTTAGGTCCCTGCCATTTTGGTCCTTTTTCACGCCCATCTTTGCATGAAAGGTTCCCTTCATATATCCCCAGTTTTCTTGAAGGGATCTCTGGTCCTCCCTATTCTATTGTTTTCTTCTATTTCTTTGCACTGTTCATTTAAGAAGGCATTCTAATCTCTTCTAGTGTTAAGATATAGATGCATAAAGGCAGAACCAGAACCATATTTGCTCAGCAAAATTAAGTAGAGGAAGGCTAGATGTGTGTCTTTCTATGGGAACCTGTGCAGCTTGGTGATCAGCAGTTGCACTGGGACCTTTTTCGTTCCCATGAATGTGTTAACAGCGCCCCCTGGCTGCTCTTAAGTGATCCCCCCCAACACAAATGTGGGTACGCAGGGCCTTGGGCTACAGCTGCAACTGGGACCCATTCTCCAATCATCTCTTTATCATCGTCTGAGCTGTCAATCCCTCTGGGAGAGGCAGCCTTTCCTGCACTCATCCTGTCCTCAGATTGTGATTTGAAGTAAATGAATAAT
Organism: Varanus salvator macromaculatus; assembly: GCA_023646645.1. Classification (NCBI taxonomy): domain Eukaryota; kingdom Metazoa; phylum Chordata; class Lepidosauria; order Squamata; family Varanidae; genus Varanus; species Varanus salvator. The sequence goes on from JAIXND010000811.1 coordinate 487,048, forward strand.
GAGTACCCCAGTATTTGTTGGAGATGCAACCAGGAGATCTGTGCATATTTCCATATGTGGTGAAAGTGTGAATATACAAATCAATTTTGGGAAATGGTTTTCAAAGAAATTAGGAAAATACTACACTTAAATATTGAAGCTGACCATAGATCAGCATTATTGTCATTATTTACAGAACAAATGGGGCAAAATACTAAAGAATTGATGATAAATTTATTAACAGTAGTAAGAGCAATAATAGCAAGTAACTGGAAAATAAGAGGTGACTATCAAATCGTTGACTGGTATGAAGAAGTCTAGAATATAGGTGTTACTGATAAATTAACTTGAGATAATAAATGGAAAAAAAGGTTTGATAAGTAAAAACAAATTTGAAAGTATTTGGAGACCTTTTATTGAATATAACCCCAGTCCTCTATCAGCTCCATTGGCTTCCCATCAAAGTCCGGGCTCAATTCAAGATGCTGGTTATTACCTATAAAGCCCTAAATGGCTTGGGACCAGGATACCTAAAGGAACGTCTTTTTCCCTATTTGCCCTCCTGCCCCCTGAGAACAAGCCCTCCTCCGGGAACCCTCTGTGAAAGATATTAGGAGACAGAGTACCCGGAGGAGGGCCTTCTCTGCTGTGATGCCCCAACTATGGAATATGCTTCCCAGAGAGGTCCGCCTGGCGCAGTCATTATATGTTTTTTGGTACCAGGTCAAGACCTTTTTATTTAATCAATATTTTAATAAGTTTTAATATTCAATTGTATTATTGTATTTTATTAATTGCAGCCAGAGTGGGTCATCAATTTATTTATGCTGTTAGCTGTCCAGAGATGTTAGTAATTGGATGGCATACAAATTTTATAAATAAATACATATGTTTTAATAAAAGGAAAGGGGTTAGGGTTGAACCATCACAAGAGTAAGTGCAGTTATGGAAAGGAAGTGGGTCAACCTGAATGAATAAATGATTTTACAAAAAGTGACTTGATTTGTTGGTGGAGGTAGCACTGGTATTGTTGCATTGTTTAATTATGCTTATTAATTAAAATAAATAAATGAAATAATGATCATGATCATTGTTATTATATAAACTGTATTGCTTTTGGTTCCACGGTCATGTTGTTCTGACAGTTTTGGAAGCTTTCCTGGATATCTACCCTGAAGATGCTCTGAAGCATCTTCAAAGCTCTCAGGGGAGGGAGAGGCCTTTTTGTGCCTTCCCTTTTGTGCCTGGGTGCAAGGCGGAGCCTGTGGTGACTCCAGCCTCCCCTGGTGATCTTAAGGATGGTATTTTCAGGGAGGACACCCCAAGAGTTTTAGCAAGAATACCAGTAAAGCATTATGATTTCCAAAATTGTATGGTCATGAATGTGGGAGACCTCTGCAACGTCCCAAAATCTCTAAAATTCTCTATGCACAGGTACAAGGCTGGAAAAAAACCATGGTTTGGAGGACTCTTGGATGCCTCTCCTTTGAATGAACCATGATTGAGGGACACTTTTGGGTGTGTGCTCTGTGATAAGCCTGGAATGGTTGAGCAGCTGCATCAGGCAGTTCCTATTCCACCCCCACCCCCAGCATTTCCCAGGTTTTCTGAGAGAATATCATGCTTTGGAAGGTAATTTGGCCCAGCAAAATGTTTGCTCTTTGCTTTTCTTCTTCCTGCGTTTGCAGAGCTCAGCAAATCCCCCAAGGTTCAACTTGGGCTCTGCTAACTCATGGTCAACTTCGAAAGACAGTCTGGATGGACTGGGCTATAGTTTTCACTAGCAGAGTCACCTAAGAATGTCAGCAATCGCCTTCTGTTGAATGTCAAAACCCACACCTTGGCCCAGTAATGATTCATATCACTCAACTATTTACCAATTGACTATTCAATCACCATATTTTGCTGCAAAATTTTATAACAGCCTTTCTGTTGTCAACCCTGAATTATTCTGCTCATACTTGCATTGTTTTCTGCAAATGCACTCATTCATCTTTCATCATTGCTCCAAGCTGTGTGCATGTCCCACCACCTATAAAACACTCTGTATATGCTTGGGGAGTTCATAGCCATTTCTCTCTACTGACTACCTTGCAGAGCTGTTGTTTTATTGTTGTCTGAGAGGGATTCCTGGGGAGTCCTGCCAATAAACTGCTGAAACTGGATGCAGTGTCCTCTCTGTGGATCTGTGGTTCTGAGCATGCGTTAAACGTTATCCTGGTTCTGCGATATTAAATTATTGACTTTAATAGCTCATTAACATTAAGGCAGACTTGCATTGGTACTTCTTTAGTAGGAGCCTGCCTCTTTGGCTGAAAGCATGCAAGGAAAGGGCAAGGAAAGGGCACCTCTCCAATCATATGAGTTTTCTTGATGATGATCTGCTATAAATGGGAGAATCAGAATGGGGTCAGGAGCAAAGAAATCTATGTTATTAATACACATGTCTTTTTAATGGGGACACAGGAAATATGTGTGGGGCATGATATTCAAAGACACAGGTGGCCTCCTTAGAGAGGAGGACACATTACTTTCTGCATTGGACAGACTGCCTGAGCCAGCAGCAGCAGGAGAAGCAGCAGCACAATGAGGATCATTCTGGATGTGAGTCCCTCCCCACCTCCCTTCATCATGGCTCATCTCATCTCCAAATCTGCTTGATCAATACAAGGTTGCTGTGCCTTTCCAGAAAAAGTGACTTCTGAGGTGGGGGGGGAATGCTCTTCAAGTCCACTGCAAATCGTGTCCCTTCTTCTCGTGGTTGCAGTGGAAATCTCCAGTCAATGCCATGCTGGTTTATACCAAGTTCCCCAGTTAGCAACAGCTTGTGCACCAGATGGAGCCAAGTTTCCATTTTTGAGGCTCACGAGAATGGAGATGGGACTGTTTTATAGCTTAATGCAGGGTGTTTTGGGAATCAACTGTGTGACAGGGAATTTGGTGCTTGGTTTAAGTAAGAATGCAAACCATAATTCTGTTGATTAGCTTTTCCTGGGGACTCTTGGGGAATGACATCTGGAGGCAGAAAGGAGTGAAAATTTGGAAGCTACACCACTGATTTAAGATATATAGATGATGAAAGACCCCTGGGTGTCATGGACAGGATATTTGGGAGGGCTTTCATTCATAAGGTCACCACAGGTTAAAGAAGACTTGATGACACATCACAGCATCATCAACAGGCACCATCCAAAGCCAGAGTGAAAAGTCAAAGGAAAAGCAGGCCTACTGGGATTGCAGCAGAAAATCTCTTCTCTGGAAAACATTTTCTCTCCTGGATTGGAAAGAAATCTCCCTTTTCAAAGTGAAGCCTTTCGAAAGAGGAAAAGCTCAATATTGGGGTGTTGGGTAACAAGTCAAATCATACTTGTACATGGGATTTAATCAAGAGATGCTCCTTTATATTAAGTTCAGGCTTCCATGTGATAATGTAGCACTTGGGAAGAAAGATGCAACCCAGCAGCCCAGAACTGGAGGCCAGGATGGAGAAAACCTGCACGGCCACCATGTACTTGCCCTTGGTGCTCAGGTAGGAGGGCACAAAAGAGACCCAGACACTGCAGAAGACCAGCATGCTGAAGGTGATCAGCTTGGCCTCATTGAAGGCCCCAGGCAGCTTCCTGGCTAGGAAAGCCACCAGGAAGCAAATGGCAGCCAGGAAACCCATGTAGCCGAGGGCACTGTAGAACATGGCCACAGAGCCTTCGTTGCATTGTAGGATGATCTGATCACGTAGGGAGTGCATGTCCGAGTAAGGGAAGGGAGGAGAGGTTCCCAGCCATATGCAGCAGATGACAACTTGGATGCTGGAAAAGAAAATGACAATGGAGTTGGCCAATGTCTTCCCCAACCAGTTTCTTGCCCTGTTCCCTGGCTTGGTGGCCAAGAAGGCCAAGACCACAGTGACTGTTTTAGCCAAGAGAGAAGAGACGGCAACTGAGAAGATGATGCTGAAGGCTGTTTGTCGCAGAAGGCAGGTGCCCTTGCTGGGCTGGCCAATGAAGAGGAAGGAGGAGGTGAAGGAAAGCAGGAGGGTGACCAGAAGAATGTAGGAGAGGTCGCGGTTGTTGGCTTTGACCACTGGGGTTTCTTGGAATTTAATGAAGATTCGTAATACAAGTCCTGTGAATAAGGAGAGCATGAGGGCCATGGAAGCCAGGGAGCTCCCAAGAGAATCTTCATAAGACAGGAATGTGATCCCCTTGGGAGTACATTGATTTTGGTTCTTGATTGGATGCTGATCATCTGGACACCAGGTGCAATGGTCAGCATCTGGAAAGAGAGAGAGAGAGAAAAAAAACTTCTCCCTTTCATCCTTAACGATCTCTGTCCATTCTATTTAGTGAAGTCTTTTGAGCAGGCAACCCTGGGAGCAGACATTGTTCCCTGCAGGCCCAGTCAGAATTGCTGGGCTTCCTCATTCTCTCATATCAAGTACCCATATTCATTGGTTCCTGTGTTAAATATCCCAAATTGGGTACATGGAATGCATGGTCCAAATGCTTTCCTGGACTCTGAGGTTTTGCTCAGAGTCCTGCCCCTGGAATAGTCCCCCTTCTCATAGCCATCTTTTTATTTGAGACCTTACTGGGACTCCAGGCCTGAAAGGAACTTGAGTAGGGACTCAAATCCGCGGCTGTGTCACATTTGTGGGACACATGCTCTGACTATGCTTCAAGGGACATACCTGCATGGAGGCTTCCCATTGGGCACTGTGCAGTGTGGCTGGTGTGTTCAGAGAATCACAGACCCAGACAGTTAGAGAAAAGACATGTAAGAAGAGGAATGAGACCAGCGGTTCCAATGCCCTGCTCTTGCAGGATGTTGAGTTACACTATTCCATGCAGAAGACTGTCCAGATGATGTCCAGATCATGTTCCCTCTTAGTCACCCACCTTCCTGAGTGGAGATGGTCCCTTCTGGGCAGGGAATGCAGTCATAGCAGCAAATGGGCTTTCCTTCCTGAACCACTTTGAAGAATCCTGGGTGGCAGCTCTCCACACATCTGGCCTTGGGCAGGGGCTGAGCACAAAAGCAAGGACCACCAACAAAATGTGTTAAGAGTGGCATCATTGGGGAAAGGAGAGGCAGCATTGGATAGGACAGGAGAGAGGACTTCTAGGACTGAAGCTGATCCTGAAAGTCTGGTTTTGAAGATTGTGCTGGAATCCAACCCTCGTGTGCCCAGAGAATTAGTTCTCATGCTTGGAAAGTTTGCAAACAGTGAACAAGCACAAGTAACATATGGCGATATATGTGGCCAACCTCTTGGGCTCTCTTGGACTTGCTTCCTGGCAGTCCCCCACAAACACTTGGTGCAGGGAAGATTTAGGACAGAGAGAAAGTGGCCTGGAGTCTGGGAAGCCGAGCTAGAGGCATCTGATGGATGGGATTCCATCCAGATGGGGTTCCTCACACACTGCTTCCGCTAAGTAAGTTGAAGCCCATGCAAATGAGTGCAATGATAATTCCCTCTCAAATACATGCATTTGACAGGAAACAGAATGACAAGAAGGCGTGGTTTTCTTCACCTGGTTGAGCCATTTGGGCCACATGATGGCATCTTGGTCAATGGTGCATTTGTGTCCAGACATCCCCTGTCTTTCTATACTTCCAACTTTCACTTTTGCAATAGAGTTGTTGGGAAACTTCACCCAGTTGAAAATGTCCAATTCAGCTGTTAGGTCCCCCTTCTCATCCAAATACACCGCATTCATGGAATGATTGTGGAAATGGGGGCTTCTCAGGAAGGGGTGCAGCTGGAATGGGAAAGAAAGTGCCAGCACTGAGGAAAGATGAAACCATGCTGGATTCTCCTTTCCCTGTTTGTTCAAGGCTTGTTACAGATTGAAGTGCCTTGTTTGTCTTTTCAAATGCACAAACATCCTGATTTCATCCCCAAATGCCCTTGGTCTCGTTCTGGAGCTTCTGCTCCACTTATGCCATCCTGTTCTGGATCAGTGGCCCTGAGGGAATGTGAGGCCAATTAAAGCACAGTTTTCAGCACAGAAGTGTTGAATTCTGAATACCAAAGATAAGTTCAATAAGAAACAAGATGTAGGCAATGGGAGACGTGCAATTTGAGCAGGGAATAGTTCTAAATATAAACAAGGGGACAGCTCCTGGGCCCACCTGGACAACTAGTTACACATCGTGCACTACAAGCAAAGTCAAAAGATTTGATAACACACAGCCATAGGCTGAATATATGTTGATTGCCCTTGAATGTGGACCATTGCTGAAACATGGATAATCATGGATCATCATGTGGTCAGGACCCAGCTGAGATAACTCATGCATATATTATCTGGTATCTTCACCATATGTTTTTTTCACTTAGTTTCAGAAGGCATAATAACCTACATTTCAACAGCATGCCACCATTCAAGCATCAGCCTCACACAACCTTTCTGGCAGTCCAAAGTTGTCAAGCAAATTGAGTAATTGTGTGGAAGAATGTGAGCAAAGGCCTTGAGGACTCCGCACCATGCCAGTATGGTGCCACAAACTATGTCTTGAGTCATGTCTGGGGTGGCCTTTCTGATGGAATGCAACCTCTGAATCCAGAAAATGGCAAAAGCAGAGATCTGCGCAGACAATGTGCTAGAGGACTGGAATACCCTTGTGAGTCTGTAAAATTCTGCTTCAGTTCTTCATGGACAATGAACTTGTGCAAATACTTGTTATGCCCATACCTGCCATGGCTGAAAGCTTTTCACATCCGGCCGGTGTCCATCCTCAATCCTCATCTTCTGGAATGTGGAGAAAAAAGCCACATCCAGGACCTGGGCCTCAGCCTGGATGGTGCTGTAGGAGAAGTAGCTGTCCAGAGAAAGTGTTCTCTGCATGTCATGCCTAGACAAGGCCTCCCCTTTCTGACTCTCTCTGCATCTTTCCCACCCTTCCACTGACACCACATGATTTGCATAGGAACAGTCAAATGAGTTCCTCACAAATGCCTCCATAGCATTGTAAAAGGGTACAAAATCCTCATGGTATATCCTTTTATTTCTCTGAAGAAATAGGCTGGACGTCCACATGGTGGGCATGTCATGAGCGGAGCCGGCTGGTGCCGGAGGTCAGACTAGATGGCTCGGGAGACCCCTTCTGACTCGCTCTGTTTCTATGTTTCTATGAGATTTTGACCTTACTCTTTGTGACAGCCTTTGAGGTACTTCTAGAGGATATCCTGTCCCCCCTCAGTCTTCTCTTCTCAAGGCTGAATGTGCTCAGTTCCCTCAGTCTCTCCTGATAGGGCAGTGTTTCCAACCCCTGAATCAATTTTGTCACCCTCCACTGGACCCTTTCTAATTTACCAGCATCTTTCTTAAATCTTGGTGCCCAGAACAGGACACACTATTCCAGGTGAAGTCTAACTAGTACGGAGTATTGAGGAACTACTACTTCTCATGATCTGGAAGTAATACTTCTGCTAATGCATCCCAAAATAGCATCTGCCCTTTTGGTGTCAGCACCTCGTTGTTGACTCATGTTTAGCCTATTGTCCACAGTTACTCCAAGATCTTTTTCTTGTTCAGTTCTGCTGAGCCACATATTCCCCATCTTGTATCAATGAATTTGGCTTCTTTTTCCTAGGTGAAGGACTTGGCATTTGTCTTTATTGAATTTCAGCAAATATGCAACTGAGTATGCCACAATATGCAGACAGGTGTCTGCACCTGTGTTATTAACTCTTATGCCCATCAGGAAGGTCTGATATGGAAAAGTGAATACCTGCCATGGCTTGAGTCTTTGCACATCTGGCCTGTGTCCTCCTGCAACCTTCATCTTCTTGAATCTGGAAGAAAGAGTCGCATCCAAGGCTCGGGCCACAGCCTGGATGGTGTTGTAGGAGAAATAGCTGTCCAGAGAAATTGTTCTCTGCACCTCATCTCCTCTCAGGGCCTCCCCTTTCCCGTTCTGTCTGCATCTTGTCCACCCTTTCACAGACACCGCATGCTTTGCATAGGAACAATCAAATGACTTCTTCACAAATTCCTTCATAGTAAAGTAAAGGAATAAGAAATACTCATGATCGGTCCTTTTATTTGTCTGCAGAATGAAGGAAAAAAACCCATGGACATGAGGGATATATAGATGTCTAAATGCAAACTCCAGGGTAAAATCCCACATTGCTGTGGTGATCCAGACCTTTCCTAGGATGGATTTCATCATTTCCAAATATTGATGCACAGTACGAATTCCAACTAGCAACCAGCTAGTCTCTGCATAATAGACAAAAACATGAATTTGTTTCAACTTCTGAAATGAAAATTGACGGAGCACTACATATTCTGATTGTATTTCTGAGAATGAGTATGAAAAAAAGACACAAATGCCATTCCTGAGGAGCTCAGGTGTTAAGGTTCTCAAGAACGTATTTCCATTATCAGTGTCTAAGGCAAAGAGCCCAACCATGGTCCATTGGAAATGTAGCAGGAGTTTGATGATCCCCATGTACTGGACCCCTTCTTTGGGGAGCATGTGGTAGAGAAATGGGGACTGGGCTTGATCATTCAGGATGTGAGAAGCAAAAGCATAAGTGACCTGGGGAAAAAAGGAAGAAACTGATGAATTCATTGCCAAACCATATTTTTTCCCCTTAGGCTCATGCAGCCACATCTGTTAAGGAGGAATTATATGTGTGAAACATTCAACCCTTCCCTCCCTCCTTCCTGAAAACTCAATTGTTTAGCCTTCATAAGTGTAAAACATCGAAAATATATGGCTCAAAAATGTGGAATTCAGGTGCCTCTCCTAAATTTCCACAGTGGAAGAAAGCTCCCAATGATCATCCCACTTTTCCAGCAGGTTTACTAATGTGTTGTTCCATGGATGAACAATCAGAGTATGTTCATTAGCTTTATATCCTGCTTTTTTCTTATGAACTTGAAGCAACTTACATCATTCTCCTCCTGGTGCTCTCAAACTTATCCCCACAATAAACAGCATGTGAGGTAGGCTGGGCTGGGAGTCTGTGACTGGCCCAAAGACATCCAGTTAGCTCCATGGCTGAATGGGGACCAGAACCCAGGTCACCTGAATCCCAGACCCATGCTGTCTACTGCTACAGCACACTGGCTCCCTTAAGTTACTGCCTTGTTCCCCCTCCCTGGTGTTCCCAAGTGGTCCTTAATTCTCTGAGCTCTGTGGATGGAGAAGGCACAGGAAGCAGCCATGATGTTGCTTACATGGCTTGCTGATCAGGTCAGGGTTTTCCCTTCAGAACAGCCATTAGCCGAGTGTTGTAGAACGGGATGCTCATGTGAGGCATGTTGAGGGGCTTTAGTCCTTTGCAAACAGCTCTTGGAGTGTTGCTGCTATGTGCCTTTAAGTCATCTCTACCTTCTGGGAACCCTGTGAAGCAAAGTCCATGAGATCCTTGTTCAAGGCTCTAGCTTTCTTTATGCAGTTCAGCATCTCTTATATGACCTTTCTTTTGCTCTTCTGTCTTTGGCTGTCCCTAGCAGCTCTTGATTTAGACTGCCTATGTTCATGGCATGCAACATACCACGGAGGTTCTATGGAAAACATGTTGATTTATCCTAGCAGAAATGCCCAGTATAATTAGATTGCACTTCAAAATGTTTTCTGCACACCTGTCCAACTTTGTAAATGCCCGACAGATCTGAAATCTGCTTGGAGTTTTTAGAATCTGATGCTTCAAGGATGGCCACCAGTTGCTGCCGTCTGCCACACCTGTAGTTGGGAACGTGGGCCTGACCGGTTGAAAGCAGGTCTATGGCTGCATCAGAAGTCAGTCTAGCATTTTCATAGCTGTCATAGATGTCATAGCCCAGGGTGATGTTGGGCAAGAGCCTGGGATTCTGGTTGATTTCCTGAATGGCAAATGAGAAGGAGAGGATATTCCAGTAATCTGGGGTTCCTAAACTGGGAAAAAAAGCAGATGTGTCATGCCAATATCCCATGGGCTAGAAATTTAAATGTTCTTTGACTTTTTCTTTCATAGTTCTCATAAATGCATGCATACATATTTATATGGTCAGCATGTTTCTATGGCTTTCTACAAACTGACACATATCCCAAGGCAAAGCCAGGAGCAAAATTCCAATGGAAAAAGGAGGATCCCTCTGTACTGTGGACCATGATTTCTTCAGGCTGGCTGTTCCTGACAAATGCAGGCTTTGCATGACAAAACACCTCCACCCCACCCGTATCTAGCTGTCCATGTGCTTTGCCCCATCATGTGAACCAGCTCAGTAACTTACTCTTCTTGCTCATTGGAGGCCGGCTTCCTGAAGGTGTAGGGAAGAAAATCAGCATGTGCTGCAGAGATGACCGCAGCAATGACATAGTCTCCTGGCCTGTAGTGATTCTGGGGGTGGAGTTCATCTGTGTCCCAGCTCCAGGGGCACCTGGACTTCTGCATCCCACAGGGGGCCTGTGGGAGAAGCAGCAGCAGCAGCAGCAGGAAGAGCAGCTTCATTCTAGCTCTGCCAGGCATGGCTTCCTTCTTGCTTCTCCACCAAGCAATGATGAGAAGTGGCAGGGGCAGCTAAAGCTCCCTGGTGGGGTGACTTCACTGGTTCTCCTGACAGAGATGGAGCCCCAGCCAATGCCTCCCTTGGGCAGCAGGAACAGAAGTCACTTGTGCCAAGGCCTTATGGCCTGTTCTGAATCTTCTCCTAAGCTGTCAGTGGAAGGGGAGGCATTAATGTGCCTTCCTTTTGTGCCAGGATGTACAGCAGCACCCCATGGGGCTCCGCAATTGCTTGTATGCAATGCTAAACTCAAGGGTGGTATTTTCAAGGAGGGAAGAGTTTTAGCAAGAATATGAGTGAAGCATTATGATCTCCATAATTATAAGGTCACAAATGAGGGGACACCTCTGCAACTTCCCGAGCTCTCCAAATTGTTCTATGTACAAGTACTGCACTGGAGAAAATCATGTTTCTGAGAATGCATGGATGCTGCTCTTTGTATGTGCTCTCTGGAGTAGGACCTGAGTAGGACCTGAGCCACTTCGTCACACAGTTGCTACATCCCCACTGCTCCCTGCCAGTACTCCCCAGGTTGTCAGGCGCAATCGTATATTTAGGAAGGGAATTTGGCCCCCCAAAATTGTTTCACTGTGCTTTTCTGCTGCTTTCTGTAGGGCTCACCAAGTTCCCCAGAGGTTTGTTTGTTTGTTTATTTATTAAAACACTTATATGCCGCCCCATCCCAACAAAGCCTCAGGGCGCCTTACAACATTTAAAAATACAAACAATATATTAAAAAACCTAACTATCTATCCCCCCCACCCCCCCGGTGCATCTCAGCCAACCTAAAAAGACAATCCAAAATACAAAATCATAAACAACAAACCACTAAATAAGTAAACACAATTAAACTATAACAGATAACCAATTAACTAAACAAAATAAATACATAAATACCAACAATAAACTAAAACCAAATAAACCATTTCACATTTAAAATAAGATTTAAATAAAAAGGTCTTCGCCTGGCGCCGAAAAACAAATAACGATGGTGCCAGGCGGACCTCTCCAGGGAGCGCGTTCCACAATTGGGGAGCCACCACCGAGAAAGCCCTCCTCCGAGTACACACCCTCTTAATCTCCCTCACTGAGGGTTCCCGGAGGAGGGCCTGTGTTTCAGATCTCAGAGGGCGGGAGGGCGTGTAAGCGGTCCGTTAAGTATCCAGGTCCCAAGCCGTTTAGGGCTTCATAAGTCAAAACTAGCACCTTGAATTGGGCCCGGACTTCAATCGGGAGCCAGTGGAGCTGACGGAGGACTGGGGTTATGAGAATAACACCCAGCCCCCGTCAGCAACCTGGCAGCTCTATTTTGCACCAACTGAAGTATCTGGACCATCTTCAAGGGCAGCCCCACATAGAGGGCATTGCAGAAATCTAGTCGAGAAGTCACCAACGCATGTGTCACTGTCGCCAGGCAGTCATGGTCCAGGAAGGGACGCAGCTGATGTACCAGTCGAAGCTGTAGGAAAGCACTCCTTGCTGCTGCCGTCACCTGGGCCTGTAACGACAGCTCCGGATCGAGGAGTACCCCCAAGCTGCAGACCTTGTCCTTTAGAGGGAGTGCAACCCATCCAGGACAAGGCCCAAGTCCCCCACTCCAAGACCTGAACCACCCACCAGCAGGACCTCCGTCTTCTCTGGATTGAGCTTCAGTTTATTGGCCCTCATCCAGCCCATTACCTCAGCTAGGCACCGGTTCAGCACAGCCACCACCTCACCTGGATCGGTAGAGAATGAGAGGTAGAGCTGGGTATCATCAGCGTACTGATGATTCCGCAGCCCACACCTCCTGATGACCTCTCCCAACGGTTTCATGTAGATGTTAAATAGCAAGGGGGACAAAATGGACCCCTGTGGTACCCCATGGCACAACTGCCATGGCGCAGAACCATAGTCCCCCAGCACAACCTTCTGAAATCGGCTGTTGAGATAGGAGCGGAACCACCGCCAAGCGGTGCCTCCAACTCCCAATCCCGCAAGCCTATCCAGAAGGATACCATGGCCGATGGTATCGAAAGCTGCTGAGAGGTCCAGGAGAACCAACAGGGACGCACTCCCCCTGTATCTCTCCCTGCATAGGTCATCGTACAGGGCGACCAAGGCAGATTCAGTGCCGTACCCAGGTCTGAAACCGGACTGAAATGGGTCCAGATAATCCATTTCCTCCAAGAGAGCTTGGAGTTGTCCCGCCACCACCCGCTCTAGTACCTTGCCCAGAAACGGGACGTTGGCCACCAGTCTATAGTTGGCAGCCACCTCTGGATCCAGGGATGCCTTCTTTAGGACTGGCCAGACTACCACCTCCTTTAGGAGTGCAGGCACCCAGCCGTCTCTTAAAGAGGCATTGACCACCTCCCGTATCCAGGGTCCAATCCTGTCCTTGGCTTTCTTTAGTAGCCAGGAAGGGCATGGGTCTAGCAAGCAAGTGGTAGGGCGTACTCGTCCAAGCACCTTGTCCACATCATCAGGCCGCATCAACTGAAATTCATCCATTAAGTATGGACCAGATGGCATCAAAGGCAACTCCCCAGTAGAATCTGATTCCAATGATCTGAATGATTTTCTCCGGAAAATGCTTGGCAAACTCGTCACAGCGGGCCTTCGAGGGTGGCACCAGATCTTTCTTAGGGCCCGGATGGACTAGGCCCTGCACCACTAGAAAGAGCTCCGCCGGACGGCATTGTGAGGAGGCAATGGAAACAGAGAAGAATTTCTTCTTCGCCATCCTCGCCGCCACAGCGCAGGAATGATAGTGTGCACACAGGTGTGTTCGGTCAGATACTCCTCGTGATCTCCTCCACCTGTCCTCTAGTCATCTCCCAGCCTGCTTCATCGCCTGTAATTCGATCATATACCATGGAGATGAATGGGCTCGGCCAGGTGGAAGAGGACGCTTGGGAGCAATCGTGTCGATAGCCCTGGTCATCTCATTGCACAACTCAACCAGGGCATCCACAGGATCACCAGCCTTGTCAGCCGGAAAATCCCCCAGAGCTTCCAGGAATCCTTCAGGATCCATCCTGCTCTGAGGGTGGACTCACACAATCGAGTCCTCACCCTTGCAGAGGGAGAGGCTGCTCTTGAGCTCAAACCTTATGAGGAAGTGATCATGGAGGCCATGAAGTCCTGAGCCACCCCAGTAAGACCTGTTTCGGCATGGAGATTGAAGTCCCCCAGGACCACCATCCTGGGAGTCCTCAACACCAAGTCCGAGACAACTTCCGTCAGCTCAGGCAGGGAGTCTATTGGGCAGAAGGGTGCACGGTACACCATCAGAATCCCCAGTCTGTCTCGGTCACCCAACACCAAGTGGAGGCATTCCAGCCCCGGCCTCGAGAGAACAGGAAGCCCCACAAGGGAAATGGAAGCCCGATAAACCAGAGCAACCCCCCCTCCCCTCCCCTCCGGGCATGGGCAGTGCTGAACCATGTACCCGGGCAGGCAAAGCTGTGAGAGGGAGACATCCCCCCATCCCCCGCCCAGGTCTCAGTGATACAAGCCAGGTCAGCCCCCTCATCCACAATCAAGTTGTGAATGAGGACAGATTTATTATGGACCGACCTGGCATTAAGCAACAGCACCGACAGGCCCGAGGTGCAGCTGACAAGGCCATCAGGAACTCACCAGTTGGGAGAATAACCAGAACGAGGAACAGGTGTTATCCATCTGTCCCTCCTTCTTCTAGGCAGACATGTTAGACTCCCACCACTATAACGCCTCCTGCCCATCACCACCCCAATGGCGGCACCCCCGCACTCCCCAGGCAACGACATAACAGATACACAAACTGAGATGCACCAAACTAAATTAAAATCTAAACCCCATTTAAAACCCTCTTTAAAAACAACTTACCTGCCAAAGTAGTCTGTCCCCCACAGGCCAGAGCCCCTGGCTAGCCCAGCCCCCACATGGCCCCCTGAACGGCGCCCCAAACAGCAGTGCCCTTTGGCCACCGCCCTTCGGCTGCCGGCCCCTGGTGGTGTCGGCGTCTTGTGGGCCCGCGGGGCTCCTCCCCTAGCTCGCCCCGCCTGGCACGCCTCTCACACATGCCGGGGAGGCAGGCCGGGGACGAGTCCCGGGGCCAGCGGTGGTCCTGACCCTGCGGTGGGCAATGGCTCGGCTCGGCTGGGCTGGGCTCGGTGGGACAGCAGCGGCGGCAGCAGCGGGTGCCCGCGGGCACCGTGCAGTGGCACGGGGGGGGGCCCAGTCCGGCAGCGCAGGTGGAGTGGGCGTGTGGGCGCGCGGGCGCTGGTCTCCCCTGGCGGTGGCAGCGGCATCTTGTGGGCCTGCGGGGACCAATAGTAATAGGTCTCTGGGCAGTTCACAGACATGCTTCTCTAGACCAGTGATGACTGTATGGCTTCTGGCCGTTTGCCTGGGACCAGGCCCAGTGCCTGGTCAAGTACCACTACTACGACAGCCTGAAGTACAGCTACATGTCCCAGAGCAGCCCGTACACCATGCCGCTGGAGTTCAAGGCCCTGCGGGTGCCCAAGGTTCAGCTTGGGCACTCCTAGCTTATACCACTGCCATCTTCTTAAGCAGAGAAATTGTCCCTGTGCCACCAATACTGCACTCCTGAGTTGGGACACCCTCTGATTCTGCCTAAAGTTGTCACCAGCAGAGCCAGCGGCAAAGGTCAGCAAGAGTGATAGTCTCGGCTGGAGGAACTGTCCCTTTCCAAATCCTGTCAGGCTTATGCCAGATGGCCTGGTGGCAGGGGACATTTGTACCTCTTCTTTCCTCTTCTCCCCGCCTATTTTTCCTCTTGAAAACATATTCCTTCCTTCAGTATGTTCCAGTGCCCATTCCTCAGTGCATGCATCATTTACTTCCATTTGTCTGTGTGTGTCTGTGCATGCGTGCTTGCGCATGCATGTGCTGGGACTGAATGGGTCCAGCATCAGTTCACTGGGACATGGGCAGTGTTAGGATAAAGATGTGTACAAGCAGGACCAGAGCCATATTTGCCTAGGTGTTTGTCTGCCTATGGGAACCAGTAAGTCATGAAGGTCGGTGAGTTTCACTGGGATCTGAGTGACCACAGTTCTAGTTTCCTCCTCTAGCAAAGCGGGGTAGTGGAGAGCCAGAATCTCTGAAGAGATGGGAGCAAAAAGAAATGGGGCAGCAATGCCTGTGTTTCCCATATCTGAAGGGCTTTCTCTTGCCTGGGAGAGGGCGCTTGGCTGAAGAGCTTCTAGCTCTTTTGAAGAATGGGAGCAGGGCACTGCAGCTTCACTGAGAGGAACACACGCACGCACGCACGCACACACGCACACACCTTTTGCCCTATAGGATTTCCCCAGCAATCTAACCACACAGTTATTATACTGACTGTAGCATCAAACTACAAGGGAGACCTGCATTTTCCAGCAGCACCTTTAGTGGCAAGAAGGTGCCTGTCCAAAAGACATCCAAAAGAACATCTCCATCCATATAAATCTACCCAGACCCTGAGATCCTCGTAGGCATTCCTGCCTCAGGACCTGCCCTCAAAGGAATCTAGGAAGGGAGCTAGCTGGGGCAGGGACTTCTTCCTGCCCAAGGCAGAAAGCAAGGGTGGAGGGGTCACATCAAACCAATGTTGTTCAGAGGTGGTTGCAGGCATTAGTGCATGAGAAGAAGAGATGAAAGGCCAATCTCTGCAGCTGTGGTGGAAAGCGTGGTGAAATCTGTCTTCAGTACAAGTCCCTGTATGCAGAATCCAGGCCAACATCTTCTCAGTGTATGGGGCTGTTGTCCTGTTGGCCTTCAGGGTCTCCATGTTCCTGGCTATCATCATAATTTATTTTTGCCAATTCCATCATTTGAACATGCATGTGTGATGAAGCACATTCTTTAATCAATTTTGGGTCCTTCCCATTCAGAACCACTTGGTTTGAAGCATAGAAACAGAGTGAGTGAGAGCGATGGTCCTCCTGGGCCATCTAGTCTGATCCCTGGCTCAGGCCAGCTCCGCTCATGACATGCCTACCACGTGCATGTCCAGCCCATCTTTGAACACCCTCACCAATGGGGCCTCAGCCACCTCCTGTTGAAGCCCATTCCATACCCTCAGGGTCCTAACTGTCAGTAAGTTCTTCCTGGCATCCAAATTGAAACTTGGTTCCCTGAGCATTACTGAGCACAGGGTGACCAAGGTAGTTCCTGTTGAAAGCCAGGCCTAAAGACTGACTGAAGTAGAACTGGGCTTGGAAGCATATTGGCAGCCCAACCATATGGGCCAAAATGGGTGTGATATGCTCAGGCCGTTGGGTCCCTGCTATTAGTCATCTCCTGTTTTGTTTTATCGCTCTCAGCTCTGGGCATACCGAGCAGCCATATCAGCTCAACCACACGGAGCGTGCTCAGGTACGATTGTACAAACTGTCCAATCAAGATATTTCACCATGGTCAGTTTAGTGTTTAAAAACCATGATGAGAAACAAGGGTTTGTTCTAGGGTTTACCTGCACCACTGTGGCTCAGCAGGTTGTCTGAACCCAGAATTGTGTTTTCTTACTGTGCTGTTATGCAGCTACCATAAAGTCCCCTGGAAGGAGCGGCAACTGCAGGATCTGCTCCAGGCATCCAGCTTCTCATGTGCAGTCTGGGAGCAATGCAGCTTGGGGTGAAATGCCAGGGGCAGTGCTTATGGGAGGTGTGCCACCAATGGGAGGACTGAGTGGGGAGGATGGAAACCAAAACCAAATTGAAAGCACTTGATTGTCTGTCAAGAAGAACAAAGCGCTGTGAGCTGTGGTAACCATGCTGGGTGGCTTGGCTTTCTGGATGAGCCCAGCTTTCGTATAGTATGGGCAGCAGGGAAAAGTTCCCTGCTGGAGTGTCTGATTTTGCATTAGCAGTTTAAACCCATGGCCTCCTCACAAGGGAAACTTGTCAGGCAGTTGGATGACAAAAATCCTGGGTTTGATGGACTTTTGAGTTGATTTTCTACACAGAGAACCTTCTGTGTTGCTCACAGGATTTCAGTAGCAGGAGATGAGGGCAACATCACCCTGCTGCCCACCTCCCTAGAAGCTTGTGTACATAAGCTGACTGCCTCCGATAGCAGAGGTAACATAGAACTACCAGTGGCCACTGGTAGCCTTCTCTTCCAGGAAAGTGTCCCATCCCCTTTGAACATCATCCAAATTGGTGGCCATCACAACATCTCCTGGGAGTGCATCATGGTTTAACCCCATGCTGTGTGATGTCCTTCCTTTTCCTTCTCCCACACACTCACTGGTAAGAAAGAAGGAAGATGCCAGATTTTTGAGAGAAGAAATCAACAGTTTCCAAGGTGTTTGTGTGTGATGAAAAAGTCTGAAGAGGGTTATGGCATCTGAGCAGAATTGGGGGTGTCGATGCTCCAGTGCAGAAATGGAGCATTCAGTCTTAGAGAATTCAGTCAAGCAAGAGCATTTTAAGTCACTGATTTGCTGGTCTTGTCTGAGTTTGGCTGTTCAGCTTGACAACCCAGCAGTCAAAAGACGAAGCACAGCCAGGGTAGAAGACCACAGACTCATACAGTTTATTTGCAACCAACCACCTTGCTGATTTTCAAAGACTATGCAATATGTCACCAGCAGATCAAAAATGAGTACTGAATTTACTATTCCACTAAAATTAAGACACAGTTGCATTGGAGCTACCTTGGCAGGGAGCATGTCTTCTTTTGGCTGAAAACATGCAAGGAAAGGGCACCTCTCCAATCCTATGATTATTCTTGACTAATATTGCCTTCATGATGATCCACAGTAAATGGGAGAATTGGAATGGGTTCGGAAGCAAAGAAATCTGCATTCTTAATGCTCATGTCTTTATAGAGGGGACACAGAAAAGATGTGTGGGACAAGATATTCAATCATCTGTGAAGAGATGCCTCCACTAATGAGGTCCTCTCAAAGCAATTTGAAGGTCCCTTTGGATGCCTCCTTAGAGAGGGGGACACATTACATTCAGCATTGGACAAACTGCCCTAGCCAGCAGCAGCAGGAGAAGCAGCAGTGCAATGAGGATCATTCTGGATGTGTGGACTGAACTCCCTTCACCACAGCTCATCTCATCTCGAAATCTGCTTGATCAATACAAGGTTGCTGTATCTTGGCTGTGTACAGACCAGTCTGTACTTTATAGCCCACAGGAAAGCCTGTTACTGTGTGGATGGTGAGAAGATAAGGATGGTCCTGAAAGATAAGGTGTGCCACAGCATTCAGTTGTCCTGATGCAGAACTTGTACTATGGGCAGGAAAATACTGTGATGAGAGAATATGGGGAAAAACATTTTTTTTGCTGAGGGAAAAGGGATCGCACAAGGATGTCTTTGGTCACAAGGAAAGCTGGATTAGGATGCAACACACGAGTGGAAATTTGAGGGAAGACGCTACACTGATTTAAGATATGTAGCTGATGAAGGACCCCTGGGTGTCATGGTCAGGATATTTGGGAGGGCTTTCATTCATGAGGGCACCACAGGTTAAAGAAGACTTGATGGCACATCACAACATCACTAACGGGTACCATTCAAAGCCAGAGTGAAATGTCAAAGAAAAAGCAGGCCTACTGGGATTGCAGCAGCAAATGTCTCCTCTGGAAAGCGTTTTCTCTCCTGGATTGGAATGAAACCTCCATTTTCAAAGTCCAGCCTATTGCAAGAGGAATAGCTGAATATCGGGGTCTGGGTAACAAGTCAAATCATACGTGCATGTGGGATTTCGTCAAGAGATGTCCCTTTATATTCAGTTCAGGCTTCCATGTGATAATGTAGCACTTGGGAAGAAAGATGCAGCCCAGCAGCCCTGAACGTGAGGCCAGGACGGAGAAAACCTGCACGGCCACCATGTACTTGCCCTTGGTGCTCAGGTAGGTGGGCACAAAAGATACCCAGACACTGCAGAAGACCAGCATGCTGAAGGTGATAAGCTTGGCCTCGTTGAAGGCTCCAGGCAGCTTCCTGGCCAAGAAAGCCACCATGAAGCAGAAAGCAGCCAGGAAGCCCATGTAGCCAAGGACAGTGTAGAAGAATGTAGGAGAGGTCACGGTTGTTGGCTTTGACCACTGGGGTGTCTCGGAATTTAATGAAGAGTCCTAACACGAGTCCAGTGAATAGGGATAGTTTGAGGGCCATGGAAGCCAGGGAGATCCCAAGAGCTCCTTCATAGGACAGGAAGGTGATCACCTTAGGGGTACACTGAGTTTGGTTCTTGTTTGGATACTGATCATCTGGGCATATGGCGCAATGGTCAGCATCTGGGAATAGAAAAAGAAACATGTCCCTTTCATCCTTAGCAATCTCTGTTCTTTATTTTTAGTCAAGGATTTTGAGAAGGTAACCCAGGGAGATGACACCACTTTCCTGCAGGCCCAGTTTAAGTTTCTGGGCTTCCTCATTCACCCATGCCAACAACCCACATTCACTAATTTGTGTGTTTACAATCCAAAGTTGGGTATGGAAAATTCATGGCCCAAAGCCTTCCTAGATTCCTTAAGAGGTCTGGTTTACCCATCTTCCTCTTGAATAGTCCCCCTTCTTTTAGCCAATTTCATTTACAACCACATCTGGGGATGCAGGCTGAAGCACTCTCACTTCTCTAGCTGTGTGTCTTTTGGAGGCCACAACTCTGCCCATCTTCATGATGTCTGAGAGGTGAGCTCCAAGGGACATCCCTAGACAGAGGCATCCCTTTGAGCACCCTGCCATATGGCTGAAGTGTTATGTTCAGAAAATCACAGGAGAGTTGGCAGGGCCCAGAGGACCATGGGGTTCATGACCTTGATTTTGCGACAAATGAAGTTACACCATCCCATTCTGATGTATGGCAATGATGACATATAATGATCCCTTCAACTCTTAGGATCACAATGCCTCCCCTTTCACAGTGTTCTGCTCCCTGCCCTCAGCAAACGCCTCACTTTACAGGAGCATATTTTTTGACACTGCGTTCCACCCAGAAACATCCATGAGAAGATCCCAGTGGTGGCATCCAGAGGTTGCCCAATCCTCACTTGCTCAACAGAGTTCGACTCCCACAATGCAGGGCACTGCACCTTAGGGGAGCTGGGGAGACAGTTGTGGGTGGCTGTGTAGCACAAGTGGAGAAAGTTAGGAGACACCCCTCACAAAAGGTCTCAAGGGGTTGAGGAGGACACAGCAAGAGAAAGAAATGTGTCCTGGACATACAGAATGAACAGGCAGGTTTAAATCAGGCAAGGTGTGGAACTGGAGCAGGGGCCACCAGGAGCCAGCTAAGGTAAACAAAACTCCTAATGTGCAACAAATAATGCTGCTGATGCATTGCTGCGTCAAGGGACTATGGGAGGCCCAGAATGCCACAGAGGAGCTTGGGATGTGTGCTGTTGCCAGCAGGAGGGCTGGAGAACAGGAACTGCAGCAGTTTTCCACAATGAGCAGGGTTCTCTGCAAGCTGCTTCATTCCTTAGCAAGGTGTGCCAGACTGCCCAGTGCTTTGGAGGATTGCTCCTTCCTCCCCAGGGGCTGGAAGTTCCTCCTTACTCACCCACCTTCCTGAGTGGAGATGGTCCCTTCTGGGCAGGGAGCGCAGTCGTAGCAGCAAACGGGCTTTCCTTCCTGAACCACTTTGTAGAATCCCGGACGGCAGCTCTCCACACACCTGCCCTTGGGCAGGGTCTGAGCACAAAAGCAAGAACCACCAGGAAGATGCGTTAGAGCTATTTCACTTGGGGAATGGAGAGGCAGGTTTGGAATGGACAGACTGCTAGTAATCAAGGTGATCCTGCAAGTAATTTTTGTAGATTGCACCTCTAGAGGATGGGGAAAAGATCCTTTGGAGATGCTCTAGCAAACTTATTCTGAAAGACTTTACACTGAGCCGGTGGGAGGGGGGGGTGGCGTGTTCAGGCCCCCAGTAAATGTGTCTGTACTGGACAAGTGTAGGGAAAAGATCAGGGCTCTGGGAGCAGGGTTTTAGGGGTACTGTGGCGATTGATAGGACTCCAACTGAGAAAGGCCAGGTATCAGGAGGATGGGAGGAAGGAGGAGGCTGGGGACTCCAAAGAAAGGAAGTGGTGGGAATGAGTAGAGGTGCATGTACACTAATGCTAGGAGCATGTGTAACAAGCAGGAAGAGCTTGAAGCTCTCCTTGGAATAGGAGGGTATGACCTGTTGGGGATCACAGAAACTTGGTGGGATGAAAGGCAAGACTGGAATGTGAACATAGAGGGGTATAAACTTTTTAGAAAGGACAGGAAGGGAAAGGGATTGGGGGCATGGCTTTATACATCAGGGAAGGGACATGGTGCAGTGAGATAGAATGCAGTGCAGATGGGGATACCGTAGGGGCAGTCTGGGTGAAACTTAGGGCGTTTGACAGGGAAAGAGACCTGACAGTGGGGGTATGTTATCGCCCTCCAGGTCAACTTGGGACCCTGGATGATGTCCTGACAGGCCAGATTCTAAGGATATCTTGGGGGAGAGACACAGGAATTATGGGAGATTTCAATCTCCCGAATATTTCTTGGGAGACTCACTCGGTGGTGACATCCAGGTTACATCACTTCCTAGAAGCTATAGAGGGAGGGTTTTTCACACAGGGTCCGAGAGGGGGTGAGAGGAGAGAAACATCCTTGATTTGGTCTTGATCAATAGAGAGGAGATGATAGACGAAGTACAGATTAGGGGAGCTCTGGATGCGAGTGATCACTCCATCCTTTGCTTTGAGATCAGGGGACTGGGGACGTGCAGCAGGTTGAGCACTAGAAGCTGGGACTTCAAGAGGGCCAACTTTGGCCAACTGAAGGCCAGACTGGGGAAAGTCTCCTGGGATAGGTTACTGGAAGGCAAGCAAGTTAAGAAGCGATGGATGGCACTCAAAAGTGAGGTTTTGGAGGTGCAAGCCTTGACGATACCTCTAGTTAGTAATGTGAAGAGCCAAAGGAGAGCTCCATGGATGCGAAAGGAGGTGGTTAGAGGGATTAGATGAAAGAGGAATCTCCATAGGAAATGGGTACTGGGGCAAAAAGACAAAAGGGTATACTTGGAGGAGGAGGCCCATTGCAGAAGGATTCTTCGCAAGGCTAAGGCTGATTACGAGCTGAGACTTGCCAAGAATATCAAGAGCAACAAAAAGGGCTTCTTTCCGTATGAAAATAGGAAATGGAAGGGGAGACAAGTAGTGGGACCGCTAAATAAGGAGGAAGGAGATCCAGTGACTGATACAAGGCAACAGGCAGAGATGCTAAATGACTATTTTGCCTCTGCGTACTCCCCAAGCAGGATGGGGGAGATCCACATAGGAGATTAGAGGAGGCTGAGTACTTAGGGGCACAGATTAGAGTCACTGCGCTTGAGTGTGGCTTCTAGATTGAGAGAGGTATTACTATCACTCTAAACGACTCTGGTGTGCCCGCAACTGGAGTATTGTGCTCAGATTTGGGTCCCTCATTACAGAAAGGATATAGCCAGTTTAGAGCCAGTGCATTTTAGGGCCACAAGGTTGGTGGCCGGTTTGCAGGGGATGCAGTATGAGGCGAGGCTGAGGGAACTGGGTCTCTTCAGCCTGGAGAAGATGAGACTCAGAGGAGATATGTTGGCACCATACAGATATGTGAGGGAATGTCACATGGAGATGGGTAGAGACCTGTTCTCCCCTGCAGAGGAAGACAGGGCACGATCCAGTGAAGCAAAGCTCAGGGAATCAAAGTTGCATTTAGGTGCCAGGAAGCACATCCTGACAGTTAGGACCCCGAGGGTATGGAATGGGCTTCCACGGGAAATGGTTGAAGCCCTATCAGTGAGGTTGTTCAAAAATAGGCTGGACATGCACATGGTGGGCATGTCGTGAGTGGAGCCAGCTGGCGCCGGAAGTCAGACTAGATGGTCCAGGAGGCCCGTTCTGGATCGCTCTTTTCCTATGTTTCTATATTTCTAGGATCAGATAGGAATCATGTCCTCTTGTGCCTACTATAGTTTGTTTGTATGCTTGGAAAGTACGCAAAGAAGTGAACACCAAAATACTAAGTGTAAAGCTGATTAAAGGCAGAAAGAAAGTGTACTGGGGTCTGAAATGCTGAGCCTGAGAAACAGATGGATGTCCCTTCCCAAATAGACTTCTACACATGCCACTGCATCTAAGTAAATCAAAACCCATGCTAACAAGAGCAGTGAACATCCATTCCCAAACACATGCATTTGATAGAACATGGAGTGGGGGGAAGGCGTGTTTTCCTTCACCTGGTTGAGCCATTTGGGCCACACAATGGCATCTTGGTCAATGGTGCATTTGCGTCCAGACATCCCCTGTCTTTGTATACTTCCAACTTTCACTTTTGCAATAGAGGTGTTGGGAAACTTCACCCAGTTGAAAATGTCCAATTCAGCTGTCAGGTCTCCCTTCTCATCCAAATACACTCCATCCATGGAATGGTTGTGAAACTGGGAGTTTCTCAGGAAGGAGTGCAGCTGGAATGGGAGAGAAAGTGCCAGCACTGAGGAAAGATGAAACCATGCTGGATTCTCATTTCCCTGTTTGCTCAAGGCTTGTTACAGATTGAAGTGCCTTGTTTGTCTTTTCAAATGCACAAGCACCCTGATTTCATCCCCAAATGCCCTTGGTCTTGTTTTGGAGCTTCTGCTCCACTTATGCCATCCTGTTCTGGATCAGTGGCCCTCAGGGAATGTGAGGCCAATTAAAGCACAGTTTTCAGCACAGAAGTGTTGAATTCTGAATACCAAAGATAAGTTCAATAAGAAACAAGATGTAGGCAATGGGAGACGTGCAATTTGGGCAGGGAATAGTTCTAAATATAAACAAGGGGACAGCTCCTGGGCCCACCTGGACAACTAGTTACACATCGTGCACTACAAGCAAAGTCAAAAGATTTGATAACACACAGCCATAGGCTGAATATATGTTGATTGCCCTTGAATGTGGACCATTGCTGAAACATGGATAATCATGGATCATCATGTGGTCAGGACCCAGCTGAGATAACTCATGCATATATTATCTGGTATCTTCACCATGATATGTTTTTTTCACTTAGTTTCAGAAGGCATAATAACCTACATTTCAACAGCATGCCACCACTCAAGCATCAGCCTCACACAACCTTTCTGGCAGTCCAAAGTTGTCAAGCCAAATTGAGTAATTGTGTGGAAGAATGTGAGCAAAGGCCTTGAGGACTCCGCACCATGCCAGTATGGTGCCACGAACTATGTCTTGAGTCATGTCTGGGGTGGCCTTTCTGATGGAATGCAACCTCTGAATCCAGAAAATGGCAAAAGCAGAGATCTGTGCATACAATGTGCTAGAGGACTGGAATACCCTTGTGAGTCTGTAAAATTCTGCTTCAGTTCTTCATGGACAATGAACTTGTGCAAATACTTGTTATGCCCATACCTGCCATGGCTGAAAGCTTTTCACATCCGGCCAGTGTCCATCCTCAATCCTCATCTTCTGGAATGTGGAGAAAAAAGCCACATCCAGGACCTGGGCCACAGCCTGGATGGTGCTGTAGGAGAAGTAGCTGTCCAGAGAAAGTGTTCTCTGCATGTCATGCCTAGACAAGGCCTCCCCTTTCTGACTCTCTCTGCATCTTTCCCACCCTTCCACTGACACCACATGATTTGCATAGGAACAGTCAAATGAGTTCCTCACAAATGCCTCCATAGCATTGGAAAAGGGTACAAAATCCTCATGGTATATCCTTTTATTTCTCTGAAGAATGAAGGAAAAGAAACCAAGCATGTTTGGGAAATCTAGATCAGTATACAAAAATTCTATGGTAAAATCCCACATTGCTGTGGTGATCCAGACTTTTCCTACGGTGTGTTTCCTCATCGTCAAAGTAACCTGTATCATGGATATTCCAATGAACAACAAACTAGTCTCTGTACAATAAACAAAAACATGGATTTCCTCCAACTTCTCAAAAGAAATATGACAGATTTTTTCAGAAATCCACTTCATTTCCGAGAAAGAATAAGAAAAGGACACACAAATGCCATTCTTGAGGAGCTCAGGTGTAAAGGTTCTTATGAACATATTTCCATTATCAGTGTCTGAAGCAAAAAGCCCAACCATGGTCCATCTGAAATGCAGGAGGAGTTTGATGACCCCCCCGTACTGGACCCCTTCTTTGGGGAGCATGTGGTAGAGGAAAGGGAACTTTGTTTGATCACTCAGGCCTGGAGAATTGAAAGCATAGGAGACCTGGGGAAGAAAAGCAGAGACTGATGGATTGATTTCAGAATCACATTTCTTTTCTTCATCTCATGAAGTCACAAATCTTAACAAACAATTATCTTTGTGAAGCATTCCACTAGGAAGAAGTAACTCCCTCCCTCCCTCCCACCATCCCTTTTTGAAATATCAAATGTTGAAATATCAAATGAAAGTATAAAACACAGAAAATGGATGGCCCACATGGCTTGACCAGTGGTGTATCCCCTAAGTTTCCAGAGTGGAAGAAAGTTCCTAATGATCATTCGATTTTTCCAGCAGTAGGACTGTGCTTCGGTCAAAGGGATGGACTCACAATTTTTTTTAGCTTTCTATGCCACTTTTTTGGTATGAAGTCGAAGTAGCTCGTACATCGTTCTCCTCCTGCTGCTCTCAGTTCTATCCCCAAAAGAACAGGACTGTGAGGGAAGTTGGACTGAGTGACTCTGAATGGTCCAATCATCCAGTGGGCTCTGTGACCAAGCAGGGACTAGAGCTGGTCAGCTGGGTCCCAGTCTCATGCTCTTAACCGCTACACTGCACTGGCTTCCTAAAGTTGCTGGATTGTTTGCCTTTCCTGGAGTGCCCCAGTGGTCCTTAACTCTGAGTTCTTTGTAACTTGAAGGCTATGAGCCTGATGACATGATCTGCCAATCCTGTAAGAATTTTCCCTTCAATAGAGACAACATGGTCCTACTGACGTAGAACAGGATACAAGGTGCTGGAGCAGGTGGTGGCGGGACAACTCCAAGCACTCTTGAATGAGACGTATTATCTAGACCCATTTCAGTTCGGTTTCAGACCCGGGTATGGCACTGAATCTGCCTTGGTCGCCCTGTATGATGACCTGTGCAGGGAAAGAGACAGGGGGAGTGCGTCCCTGTTGGTTCTCCTGGACCTCTCGGCAGCTTTCGATACCATCGACCATGGTATCCTTCTGGATAGGCTGGCAGGATTGAGAGTTGGAGGCACTGCTCTGCAGTGGTTCCGCTCCTATCTCAATGGCCAATTCCAGACGGTGGTGCTGGGGGACTATGGCTCTGCGCCATGGCAGCTAAGCCATGGAGTTCCACCGGGTTCCATTTTGTCCCCCTTGCTTTTTAACATCTACATGAAACTATTGGGAGAGGTCATCAGGCGGTGTGGGCTGCAGAATCATCAGTACGCTGATGATACCCAGCTCTACCTCTCATTCTCTGCCGATCCAGGTGAGGCAGTGGCTGTGTTGAACTGGTGCCTGGCAGAGGTAATGGGCTGGATGAGGGCCAATAAACTGAAGCTCAATCCTGCCAAGACGGAGGTCCTGTTGGTGAGTGGTTCGGGCTTCGGAGTGAGGGACCTGACCCTTGTCTTAAATGGGGTTGCACTCTCTCTGAAAGACAGGGTCCGCAGCCTGGGAGTGCTCCTCAACCCAGAGCTGACCTTGGTAGCCCAAGTGTCAGCGGTGACGAGGAGCGCTTTCCATCAGCTTCGGCTGATCCATCAGCTGCATCCCTTCCTGGAGTCTGACTGCCTGGCGACAATGACACATGCGTTGGTGTCTTCCCGTTTAGACTTCTGTAACGCGCTCTACGTGGGGCTACCTTTGAAGACGATCCGAATACTTCAATTGGTACAAAACAGAGCTGTCAGGCTGCTGACGGGGACTGGGCGTGGTTCTCATATCACCCCAGTTCTCCATCAGCTACACTGGCTCCCTATTGAAGTCCGGGCCCAATTCAGGGTGTTGGTTCTTACCTATAATGCCCTTAATGGCTTGGGTCCTGGCTTCCTAAAGGAGCGCCTGCAACCACATATGCCCTCCCGCCCCCTACAATCGGCAGCTGATGCCCTCCTCTGGGAGCCCTCTGTGAGAGGTATAAGGGGGGTGAGTACCCGGAGGAGGACTTTCTCTGCGGTGGTGCCAAACCTATGGAATGCGCTCCCCAGAGAGGCTTGTCTGGTGCTGTCATTATTTGCTTTTCGGCATCAGGCGAAGACCTTTTTATTTAAGAACTATTTTAATTGTTAATTTATTAATTTACTCTTGTTATATTTATAAATTTTATAGTTGACTTTCAGATGGACCAGTTTTTAAATAGTGTATAATTTTTAATTGTAATAATATTTATTATTGTTAGCCGCCCCGAGGCTTTTTTTGGGAGGGGGCGGCACACAAAAGTGTAAAATAAATAAAATAATAAATAAATAAATAAATAAATACATGTGTGTGGCATGACAGGAGCTTTAACCAAAGATAATGCTCTTGGTCCATTACTATTCTGTGCCATCATGTCATCTCTGACTTCTGGAAAGCCTTTGAATGAAAGACCTTCCAAATATCCTGTCCAGAACAGCCTTGCACAGCTCATCCAAGCTCATGGCTGTGAATTTCTGCATTGATTCCATCCATCTCTTATGTGGCCTTCATTTTCTTCCCCTGTCTTCAGCTTTCCTAAGCAGCTCTTGATCTGGACTGACTATGTCTAAGGCATACAAAATACCCACTGTGTCTCTATGGAAAACATATTCATTTTTTCTAACAGAAATGCCAAGTAAGGTGGATTGCAGCTGAATTTTTTCCCCACACCTGTCCAACTTTGTAGATGCCCAACTGATTTGCAATTTGATATGAGATTTCAGAGTCGGATCCTTCAAGGAGAGCCAACAGTTGCTGTTTTCTGCCACACTTGTAGTTGGGAACATGCGCCTGACTGGTCGAAAGCAGGTCTGTGACTGCATCAGAAGTCAGTCTAGTGTTTTCATAGCAGTCATAGATGTTATAGCCCAGGGTGATGTTCCACAAGAGGCTGGGATTCTGGTTGATCTCCTGAATGGCAAACAAGAAGGCGAGGACCTTCCAGTAATCTGGGCTTCCTAACCTGGGAAAAAAGCAGTCGTGTTATGTTAGTACCCTATCTGCAACCAAATTATGTTTTCTCCACATGTTGCCTTGGGAGTTCTCATAGTAACATATATGCATATATTTTGTGACCGTTCTTCTATGAATTTCTACATACTGACACTGAGTCCAAGGCAAAGCCAAAAGCAAAATGGCAATGGAGAGTCCTGAGACCTCTGCACTGCTGAACACATTTTCTTCATGCTGGCTAGTTCCTCACAACTTCTACTTTTGTGTGATTAAAGAACCCCCTACCTGGCTGTCCATGTACTTTGTCTCATTGGGTGAACCATCTCAGGGACTTACTTTCTGTGTTTATTAGAGGCCGGCTTCTTGAACGTGTGTGGAAGGAACTTGACAGGCCTTGCAAAGATGGCCGTCACAATGATGTAGTCTCCTGGCCTGTAGTAATTCTGGGGGTGAACCTCATCCCTGTGCCAGCTCCAGGAGCATCAGGCCCTCAGCATCCCACCGGAGGTCTCTAGGAGCAGTAACAGCAGCAGCGGCAGCAGCAAGAGCAGCATCATTCTGGCTCTTCCCGGCATGGCCTTTTTCTTTCTTCTCCAATGAGGAATGATGAGAAGCAGCATCAGCAGCCACAGTCCCCTTGCCGAGCCAGGCTTCACTCGCTGTCCAGACCATAACCCTGCACCAAGGCCTCGCCACCTGTCCTCAAGCTTCTCCCAAGCAATGAGTGGAAGGAGAGGCATTTATGTGCCATTTGCTTTGTGCCTGGAAACAAGGCAGCACCTCCTGGGGCTCCACAATCCCATGTTTACAATGCTGAACTCAAGGATGGCATTTTCAGAGAGGGGATCCCAAGAGTGTTAGCAGGAATACAAGTAAAGCATTATGATTTCCAAAACTGTATGGTCAGGAAGGTGGGACACCTCTGCTACTTCCCAAACTCTCCAAATTGCTCTATGTCTGGGCCCAATTTAAGGTGCTGGTGGTAAATTATAAAGCCCTACATGTCTTGGGACCAGGATACCTGAAGGAACATCTCCTTCCTTATATGCCCTCAGGCCCCTTAAGATCGGCAGGAGTGGCTCTGCTCCTGGAACACTTCCTGAAGGAGGTCAAGAGTTTGTCTACCCGGAGGAGGGCCTTCTCTGTGGCGCTGCCCTGATTGTGGAATTTGCTCTCCAGAGAGATTCGCCTGGGGTTGACTTTATTCTCTTTTCGATGCCAGGTAAAAACCTTTTTATTTACCCAGCATTTTAAGCATTAAAGGATTTTAAATGGTTTAAATATTAACAATCACATTTTGTTTTGTTTTGTTTTGTTTGTGTTATGAATGAGGTAGAAGAAAGTGGTAGAAGCACACCACTAGAGAAAAATGGTTTTTGAGGACTCATGGATGCTGCTTCTTCAAATGAACCAGGATCGAGACACACTCTTGCCTGCTGTGATGTTGCATGTATTGTGGAACAGAGAGTTTGTTAGTAGAGGGCACTAGGATAGAGTAGGAGATTTTAGTCCATGTTGATAGCAAGGAAGCGGAATATTGTCATGATGAGCTCCTGGAAGCCAAATCAGGGCTCCTGGATGGAGGGTCAGTGGGGATGCAGTGAAGGCTTCTGGTCCCTGCAGTTACCACTGATGTGAAGGAATGCATTCTCTGGGCCCTGGGAGGAAAATTTAGCTCGCTGCATAGAAGACTGCGGTCCAGGGTCAGCAAGGGGGTTTTCTCTGGAGTACCCCTAGGGCACGTGATGGCACAACTCCACAGCACCGGAATGCAATGCATGGATGAGATGGTGTGGCAGGGAGGGGACTTCCGATGTGTTAGGCCCTGGAGAACACTTTTGCCCTCGTGTTACTCCAAATGCTGTTAGGATTGTTCTAAGGTGTTCGCATTATGGCAACCAGAAACATTCTCATCTCCATGCTTCCCAGTTCCCCTCAGCCTTCCTCTGGGTTAATTTCCAAAGATGCTCTACCCAGTTGCATGCACAGAACCCATCCTTCTTGCACAAGACCAGTTTCTCCAAAACCTTGGGGTGCAGATTTCTCCCAAACCCTGTGCAGCATGTCAGTCCCCTGTACTGGGTGATACTTCATGGGAGCTGCAGTGGCTGGCTGCCATCCCTTCTTCCAGGGGGATGAGGTAGTCCTGAAAGCTGCTTCCATTCAGTTTAGCTTCCTTCCTCCTCCCCTCCTTCCTGTGTTGTGTTTACCTCATCTCTAGCTTACTTCTGAGTGACCTGCAGGGGAAGGGAGCTTCCACCCACTGTTGCTGCTGCTTCCCATCCAGGACTCCAGGTACATGTGACCTTTTCTGAGTATGGCTCCCATCAACATGAGCTTACTCTCTCCTCTCCACCTCCTGGTCTTCTGTCTCTATTTAGAAAGACAGAATATTAGAAGTACATTAGAAACAGAAGCATAGCAAATCAAAATGGCCCCCCTAGCCATTTAGTCTGATCCCTGGCACAAGCTGGTTCCAGTCATATAATTTTATTTATTTATTTATTTATTTATTTATTTATTTACATATTTGTATGCCGCACCCTTGCAAACAAGCCTCGGGGCGGCTCACAACAATAAATAAACTAATTACATTGTTTAAACTTACTTAAAAACTGGCCCATCTTGAGATGAAAATTAAAAATACAATAAATACCATAAATATAATAAAAATAATACATATAAATTAACAATTTAAATAACTTTTAAATAAAAAGGTCTTCACCTGGCACCGAAAAGCAAATAATGAAGCTGCCAGGCGAAACTCTCTGGAGAACTCTTTCCATTAGTGGGGTGCCACCGCAGAGAAAACCCTCCTCCGGGTGCTTACCCTCCTTATTTCCCTTACGGAGGGTTCCCGGAGAAGGGCATCTGCTGCGGATCGTAAGGGGTGGGAGGGAATATATGGTCGCAGGCGCTCCTTTAGGTAGCCAGGACTCAAGCCGTTAAGGGCTTTATAGGTAATACCCAACATCTTGAATAGGGCCCGGACTTCAATATGGAGCCAGTGAAGCTGACGGAGAACTGGGGAAATATAAGTACCACGCCCAGTCCCTGTCAGCACCCTGGCAGCTCTGTTTTGTACCAATTGAAGTATCCGGAACATCTTCAAGGGTAGCCCCACGTAGAGCGTGTTACAGAAATCCAAGATGTGGGTGTCCAATCTTTCCTTGAATGCTGTCAGTTATGGGAGCTCCACCACCACCCCTGGGAGTTCATTTCATATCCTAGGTGTCCTAAGGGTCAGGAAATAATTCCTTCTTGTTCCATTTCCAGTATGAGGGAGGGAATTTAAGGAAGATGAACAAGGGGTTTTAACATAACAGCTGTTGAGGATCAATGAAAAAAAATGTTCTGACATATTTATGAGAATGTATTTGGTGAGAGCTCTAGAGCAATAATGTCAGATTCTCATTCTTCTCTTCTCAAGGTTGAATATGCCCAGTGCTCTGAATCTCTCCTCAAAGGGCAGCATTTCCAAATCCTGCATCATTTTAGCTGGCCTCTTCTGAATGCTTTCTGGGCTGAGCACTGGACTGAGCATGGGAGGAAGCTCAGGAATACTTGAAAGGACTGACGCTGAGAGAGTCTTTCAACTCTGCTGGCCAAGTTATCTGCAGAACACACTCCCCATGGGAACAACCTCCAATGGGGAATGTGTACGTGAGCAAGTCCCTGGTTCTTCCTGCATCACCCAGTATCTCAAATGTACATGGCCTGCAAACAGGCTTTGATCAATTCTCTAGGCCACTGCCCAGGTCCCCTACAGAGATCTCCAAGTACAGGCTGAGCAGGGAATCTTCCTGACACAGAAAGCTCAGCAACGATCCCTAGAATATACATGGAAAGCCTTGTGGGCCAGAAGATCTCCATTGCCCATGACATTAATATTAACATGTGGATTTGGAACACACATGAATGACTGAAAATGTAGCACCTGGACATCTGAAGGATCTCCTATACACCTGCTAGTACCCTACGATCATCTGCTGAGCCCCAGAAGCCCTCTTTGACAGAAGCTAGAAGAGTGGCCACCTGGGAAAGGCACTTTGGAATGACAGCACCCCATTGTGGAATCTGCTCCCCAGAGTGGAACACCTGATGTGATGTTTCCTCATTGTGGCACCAGGCTAAACCCTTAGATTTAACCAGTAGTTTAAGAGCTAACATAATTGCTTTTTAATATATATTTCATTCTAGTTGCTGGGGCAAATTTTATTGTTGTTGTAGTATTTAAAGTAAGTTTTATTGTTATTTTTCTACTAACTAACAAAAAGAAACTAAAAATCATCCAACATCAAAAGCATCAGACCTACTCGGTCAGCGCCCTGTACTTTTTTTTTTATAGTAATCCATAAATATATTTAAGTCTATGCATAGTCCCGTTCCTCTAGCCAATAATAAAAAGAATTCCAAGTTTGATAGAAGTCTGTATCCTCTTTCACCTTCAGAGACAAAGTCAATCTGTCCATTTTGGCACAGTCCAAAATCCTTTTTAAAATCAGTTTGTCACTAGGTGGTTCTTCACTCCTCCAGTGTTGGGCAAATGCTATCTTAGCCGCAGTAAGTGCATGTAGAATCAAATACATTGCTTGATTTTCAACATCAAATAAGAAAACTTCAGATTTAAATATTAGAGGTTTTTGTAACATTCCCTCAAGCCATTTATGTATTTTAACCCAGTATGTTTTTGCCTTGTCACAAGTCCACCACATATGATAAAAAGTACCCAGTTTATGTTTGCATTTCCAACATCCATTTGACATATTTGCAAACATCTTAGCTAATCTATTTGGTGATAAATACCATCTATTTTATACCATTTATGTGTACCATTTTATACAAATTTTCTTTATATGAGGTTGCTAATATTACTTGAATATTTCTGTCCCACAGCTTTTGTCATTTCTGTAGTTCAATATTTTATCCAAAATTTGTGCCCAAGTTATCCTAGTTTCCTTCACTTGTTCATCTTCCATTCTCATATCCAAAAGAAAATTATACAATCTTTTAATTATTTTCTCATCTGATTTTAAGATCACTTAGTCAAATGTTGCTAACTCCTTACAAAACCCCCACATTTTATAATCTTTAACATATCTCGATTGTACTGGAACATTATGCCATCAAGAAATATTTATTCCCTTCCCTTGTAATTCTTGGTTTGGTTTCAATCCTCCATCATTATCTAGAATATCATCACATCTCACAATCATATCAAAATTCAATGCATTTGGATATACAAGAGCTTCCATAAGCGAAAGCCATCTTGGTAATTTAGTGTACAGTTTTGTCCTTAGTTTTTTCCACAGCCACATTAATGACTTTCTAAAATAATTGTTTAAAAAACAACCATGTGCCTTACACTTCTTATAACACATATAAGCGTGCCAACCCATTTGCAAATCATGCCCTTCAAGATAGAGGATTCTCTTATTTCTCAAGGTCATCCATTCTTTTAGCCACCACGCAGTTACCTGCCCACCGAAGTGGTACCTATTTATCTACTTGCATTTGCATGCTTTCGAACTGCAAGGTTGGCAGGAGCTGGGACGGCGCACGGGAGCTCACCCCATGTGCAGATTCGAACCGGCGACCTTTCGATCAACCAGCCCAGCAGCACAGCGGTTTAAACCACTGCGCCACCATAATTATGTTCTTTCAATGTAGTACATTTAGGTGTAAGGGAAATTCCCAACTATTTAACCTTTTTAACAATTTGAAGATCTACTTGTTCCATCAGAGTTTTTCTCTGCTCCAATGAGAGATTTTTCACTAACAATTTTGTCTTCTCTCTATTTATTTTCATCCCAGTAACTTCACCATATTCTTCTATCTTTTGTAGAAGTTTAGACATTGTCCCCAAGGGTTGCTTGATGATAAAAACTAAGCCATCTGCAAATGCTTGCTGTTTATAGCTTTCATCTCTAATTCAAGCTCCTTTAATATCCATATCTTCTCTAATATTTCTATTTAGCACTTCTAAAATCAATATAAATAACAGGTGATAAAGGACATCCTTGTCTTGTGCCCTTTTGAATATCTTTAGTATTTGTAAGTTCTCTCTTAATTATAATCCTGGCAGTCAGTTTTTGATAAATGCTTAGTATTGCATTAATAAATTTTTCACCAAATTCCATTAGTGCTAGTCGATGTTTCATGAATAGCCAGTTAAGATTGTCCAAGGCCTGCTGTGCATCCAAAAGCAATAGTGCCACTTGTTTTTCAGAGTGGACCTCATAATACTCTAAAATGTCCCAAATAAATCGCATGTTGTTCCTCGTTTGTCTTTTAGGTAAAAAGCCATTTTGATCTGGATGTGTAAAGTCTGTTAAATACTTCTTCAGTCTTTCTGCCATTACAGAGGCAGAAATTTTGTAATCCACATTTCAAAGTGATATAGGTCAATAATTCTACATCTGTGTCAAGTCTGTATCTTCCTTTGGTATTTAGGTAATATTTGCCTCAGTCCAAGTATTTGGAATTTTAGCATCTGACAAAACAGCGTTGCATATATCCTTAAAAGGTATAGACAGGATTCCTTCAAAAGCTTTGTAGAACTCTGCTGGTAGCCCATCCGGGCCCAGAGTTTTGTCATTCTTTTGTCACTTGATTGCCTCAGTTACTTCTGTCATTGTTATTACTTCTTTTAATATTTTTTGGTAGTTTCCAACAACTTTGGTAAATTTCCCTTTCAAATAAACTCATTAACTTTCTCCATTGGAATTTCATTCGTTTGGTACAGCTTTACAAAAAAGTCTTCCACTATTTTCTTAATAAATGTGGTTTGTACCTGCAGTTGTCCTTCCACATCCTTCAATTTATATATTAGTCTCTTTTCTCTTTCCTTCTTTAGTTTGTAAGATAACCATCTCCCTAGTTTGTTAGCATTTTCAAAAAAGTTCTGTTTAGTCAATTTCATTTGTTTGGTAAGTTCATTTGTGTCCAAGAGGTTCAGTTTGTGTTTTAGAATATTCATTTGTGTCATAAGGTCTTTTTTGGATAGGTCTTTCTGAAGCTCCTGTTCAAGCTTCACCAATTCCTCTACTAGTTTAGATGGTTTCTGCATTCTCATTTTATTCATTTTTGCTGAGTATGTTATATTCAGGCCTCTAACATAGGCTTTAGCTGTATCCCAAACTTTTTGCAAAGAGGTTTCTTCAGCTTTATTAACTTGGAAAAAAAAATCTATTTCCTTGTTTATTTCTTCTTTAAACTTTTTGTCTTTTAATAGAGATTTATTAAATACCCATCTGAGTGTTTTTGTTGTCCCTTTCAGTGTCATGGTTACAGGATTATGAACTGCCCGTAAATTAGTGTCTATTTCAGCTCCTAACAAGTCTGGGACTAAGTCTGGGGTTATCCAAATCATATCAATTCTGGGTCATGACCTATGTCTATTTGAGTAGAAAGTGTACTTAGCAGAAGTTGAATTTTGTGTCTCCAGGCATCTGTCCATCTAAATTCTTCAAATATATTAAAACAGGACTTTGGATGTATCCTCCTACCTTTGTTGTCTCACTCTTATGGTCTATTTTTTTTAATCTACGATTGCGTTGAAGTCTCTCATTAGACACAAGGTTTGATAATCCATTTGCAAAAGTAGAGTATGTAGTTTTTGATAGAATGGTTCCTGGTGATCATTTGGAGCATAGATTGCCACCAAAAGCACCTTTTTGAGTTTCATTGTGACTTCAACCAACAGAATTCCACTATCTTTATCTGCTCGGATATATTTGGGATGTAATTTTTCCTTAAGGTATAATGCTAAACTTCTTTTCTTTGATGAGCAGAAGATATAAATAACTTTCCGGGTTTTGGAAATTCCAGAAGCTTACTATGTTGTTTCCTGATGTGTGTTTCTTGTAGACAAATTATATCTAGCTTCAATTTTTGAAGCTGAGAGAAGGTCCTTCTCCTCTTAGAGGGTGCGTTTGATCCATTTACATTCACAAAGAATAGTCCGATTCCTCCTTCCATTTTGAAAGCCATATTTATAAAATATATATTTATCTATGTTTAGCCTTCATGCTTCTACCTATTCTCTTTTCTTTTGGTTCTGGTTTCTGTTCCTCTTCTTGTTGATCTCTGGTCACTATTTCTCCTTCTTCAGGGTGATAGGTTGTTACATCTGTTGCTTCAGCATCTTTTCCTCCTTCTTTTTGTACAGCCGATTCTTCATCTTCAAATAAGCTTCTAAATTTTTCATAGAACTCTAGGTGAGAAGAAACATGGCATCGGGACAAGACAGATGTGTCTAACGGGGCTCCATTAGCACGCTGGTATCTTCCTGGTGATGGGCAGGGGGCCCGGTCTAAGCCCTGTAGGGGTGAAGATAGATTGCTTGGCAAATTCCCAGTGGGTGTCTGAACAGCAATTCTGCACTTATTGGGGAAAATTCAAGCTTTTCTCAGCTGGAAGAATACAGGAGGGAGTTTGCCCTCTACAAGTCCTCGACCTGCAGAAATAGACTATTTTAGTTCTTGCCATCAGATCTACTGGAAACTATTTTTATTTCTTTTTTTGCAATAATACCCATGGAAAAAGCCACATTGTTTGCCAACTGATTTAAAAAGAAGAAACTGAAAGCCCTCGGGTGAAGGACAGGAAAGAATTCTTCCCCCCCTCCATGGAATTGAAAGGCGACACCTTACATGAGAGAGAGATAAAACTGTAAGTAATTAAAAGTTTCTCTTTTCTTTAATCTCTCCAAGGGCAAGAATTCAACTAATAAATTAATGCTTAATTATATGACAGACGCAATATTCTAGTCTATTGGATGGGTGCCAGATACCAGCCATTTTTCTTCCTTTGTCTCCTGACACTCTTGGACCTCTGCCAAGGCTGTAGAATCACTGCTAATATGGAAGCGTTTAATACAGAAACCAAAAACTTTTCAAAGATAATTTTGGAATTACATAATTCCTTAAAAGCTCTACAAAGTTTCCAGGAGAATGTCTTAATTAAGCAACTTGACTGTTTACTAATGGAATCAAAAGTTGGCTTTGACAAGATTGACTTTTCTATTAATCAAACTCTGACCAAACAATTCGTATCTGAGCAGAATAAGCAAAATATCCAGCAAACAGAAGGGGAATTTGAAGCTGAGAAGACAACAAATGAACTATTACAGGACAGGACTATAAATAGAGAACAAGCAGTTGGCTATTTGAAAACATCAGGAATATATCAATCTTAATGAGACCTGTTAAGTTGGAAAAGAAGACAGTTGGAGTACAAGAAATAATGAGCGGATATGATCTATTGCATGATTTATTACAGGCATGTCTTTTTGTGCAAATGGAGAAGCTGGCACAATCAGAGGAGTTAATGAGACTATTGGACTTGCTTGCTATGCTGAAGAAAAAGAAAACAGTTAACCATTTAAGGCGATCTTATAATCTGAAGACAGATATATTTGGTAGAGGTGTAAAGAAGAAATTTAAAGGGGAGATAGGAGAACTCTGTTCTTGTTGTTTCAAAAAGGGGTGATGCATTGAGGTTGGCATGCTCATATGTAACATAGAAAGACCGTGCTATTGTTTTTGGTGAAGCATTATACTTTTGATTTTATCTGTATTTGAAAATAAGGAAATTTATTATAGGTATTAATGGTCACTAAATAAAGGATGGTTCTTGAGGCTATTCCTAACTGTAAGGAGTTATCTCTCTCTTTTTCTTTGTTTCTCTTTCTATTTTTTTTAAAAAAGGGATGATTTAAATAGACTGCTATGTAGTTAACTATAGTTGATTAAATGGAGTTTAAGCTAAGATGAAATATTAGTGAGCTTAAAGAGGATTGGCTTAAAGCTATTACCAAACAGGGTATAGTGACAAAATAGAGTTGTTAAGCTGTTATTGGAGAGGATAAATGGATGTTTTGGTTGTTATTTGTAACTGTAAGGAGTTATTTTTCTCTTTCTCTTTTTTCCTCTTTTTATTTTAAAAAGGGATGATTTAAATAGACTGGTATGTAGACACGAGATAAAGAAAGGCTGACTTAATAACTTAATGAAACAGTGTTAAATGGGTAATAATTCCCTTCTTTGGGAAATAATGCCCTTCTTTGTCAGCTTCATTGTGAGAAATAAGAATTGCTTTCATCCTTCTCTGATAATCCATGGTATTTGTTTCAGAACAGTCACCTCATGTTGCTCATCAACTCTTAAGGATTTATCATGTACTACCCTCAAAACATGATCTCTTACCGATCTCCTTGCAAGTTGAACATGAACTTCCCTTGGTAGTTTGTATCTTCTGACATAGCTTGTATTAACTCTATAAACCAGGTCGATCTATCTATCCATCTCTTCATTTTCCAAGTCCAAAGCGTCTGCCAACATAGTGTACATTAATTCCTTTAGGTTTTTGTTTTTTCCCTCTGGTAGGTTCTGAAATCTGAGATAATTAGATGCCTTCTCCATCTCTAGTATGGCAACCGAATCACCTAATGACTTATTTGTTTGTGTTAATAATTGTATTTCTTTATCTGTCTCTCCAGACTTTTTAAAAACACCTTCAATTTTCTTATGGGCATCTTGGATCTTTTGTGTGTTTTGTTCCATGTGGAGTCGAAGGTCTACCAGGTGATTGCACACATCCCTGACATAGCTGTCCAAATGATCCAGTTTATCTATTCTTTCTCTTTGTTGCACAGCCAAATTCCTTTGTTCTAATGTCAATTTTTGTATAGAATTTTGCATAGCCTCTTGAGATGTTTGCATAAATGCAAGGGATGCTTGTATTGCCAAAAGTGTCATTTGAAAGTCTTTTTGGCATTTTCCCACATCTGCAGTTTTAGATTGATGAGTTGGGCTTTGGGTAGCAAACGCAGGTGCTGAAGGAGAGGGGTGTGTTTTTTTTACATAGTGGTAATCATTTTACCACTTTTTTTTTTTTTTTTACATAGTGGTAATCATTTTACTCCTTCATGGATCACTGCCTTGTCGTGGCGAAGGGGCTTGCGTAGCTCAATGAAGCTATGAGCTATGCCGTGCAGGGTCACCCAAGACGGACAGGTCATAGCAGAGAGCTCTGACAAAACGTGATCCACTGGAGAAGGAAATGGCAACCCACTCCAGTATCTTTGCCATGAAAACCCCATGGACATGAAAACCAAAAGGCAAAACGATATGACACCGGAAGATGAGCCCCTCAGGTCGGAAGGTGTCCAATATGCTACTGGGGAAGAGCGGAGGGCTAGTACTAGTAGCGCCAGAAAGAATGAAGCGACTGGGTCAAAGCCGAAAGGACACTCAGTTGCCGATGTATCTGGAGGTGAAAGGAAAGTCCGATGCTGCAAAGATCTTTACTCCATAGGAACCTGGAATGTAAGATCCATGAATCAAGGCAAGCTGGACGTGGTCAAACAAGAGATGACAAGACTGAACATCGACATCTTAGGAATCAGTGAACTAAAATGGACAGGCATGGGTGAATTTCGTTCAGATGACCATCAGGTATACTACTGCGGGCAAGAATCCCTCAGAAGAAATGGAGTAGCCTTCATAGTCAATAAAAGAGTAGGGAAAGCAGTACTGGGATACAATCTCCAAAATGACAGAATGATCTCAGTTCGAATCCAAGGCAAACCATTCAACATCACAATAGTCCAAGTCTATGCCCCAACCACTGGTGCTGAAGAGGCTGAAGTTGACCGGTTCTATGAAGGCCTACAACACCTGCTAGAATTAACTCCAAAAAATGATGTCCTTATCATCATGGGGGATTGGAATGCTAAAGTAGGAAACCAAAAGATAACCGGAATAACAGGCAAGTTTGGCCTTGGAGTACAAAATGAAGCAGGACACAGGCTGGTAGAATTTTGTCAAGAGAATACGATGGTCATAACAAACACTCTTTTCCAACAACCCAAGAGACGTCTCTACACATGGACATCACCAGACGGTCAACACAGAAATCAGATTGACTATGTGCTCTGCAGCCAAAGATGGAGAAGTTCTATACAGTCAGTAAAAACTAGACCAGGAGCTGACTGTGGCTCAGATCATGAGCTTCTGGTGGCAAAATTTAGGCTTAAGTTGAAGAAAGTAGGGAAAAGCACTAGGCCACTCAGGTATGACCTAAATCATATCCCTGATGAATATACAGTAGAGGTGACAAATAGATTTAAGGAATTAGATCTGATAGACAGAGTGCCTGAAGAACTATGGACGGAGGTTCGCAACATTGTACAAGAGGCAGCAACTAAAACCATCCCAAAGAAAAAGAAATGCAAGAAAGCAAAATGGCTGACTGAGGAAGCTTTACAAATAGCTGAGGAAAGAAGGGAAGCGAAAGGCAAGGGAGAAAGAGAAAGATACAAACAATTGAATGCAGAATTCCAAAGAATAGCTAGAAGAGATAAGAATGCCTTCTTAAATGAACAGTGCAAAGAAATAGAAGAAAACAATAGAATAGGGAGGACCAGAGATCTCTTCAAGAAAATTAGAGATATGAAGGGAACATTTCATGCAAAGATGGGCATGATAAAGGACCAAAATGGCAGGGACCTAACAGAGGCAGAAGAGATTAAGAAGAGGTGGAAAGATTACACAGAACAACTATACAAGAAAGAGCTTAACATCCCTGATAACCACGATGGGGTGGTCACTGACCTCGAGCCAGACATCCTGGAACGTGAAGTGAAATGGGCCTTAGGAAGTCTGAGCAACAACAAAGCTAGTGGAGGTGACAGCATTCCAGCTGAGCTATTCAAAATCCTGAAAGACGATGCAGTAAAAGTGCTACACTCAATATGCCAGCAAATTTGGAAAACTCAACAGTGGCCACAGGATTGGAAAAGGTCAGTTTACATTCCGATCCCCAAGAAGGGCAATGCCAAAGAATGTTCAAACTACCGCACCATTGCACTCATTTCACATGCTAGCAAAGTGATGCTCAAAATCCTACAAGCTAGGCTCCAGCAGTATGT
This sequence comes from Varanus salvator macromaculatus, assembly GCA_023646645.1. Taxonomy (NCBI): domain Eukaryota; kingdom Metazoa; phylum Chordata; class Lepidosauria; order Squamata; family Varanidae; genus Varanus; species Varanus salvator. Next base: position 528,496 of record JAIXND010000811.1, read on the forward strand.
GGACCAAGAACTACCAGAAGTACAGGCAGGATTTCGAAGAGGGAGAGGAACTAGAGATCAAATTGCCAACATACGCTGGATCATGGAGAAAGCCAGGGAGTTCCAGAAAAAGATCTACTTCTGCTTCATTGACTACGCTAAAGCCTTTGATTGTGTCGATCACAACAAATTGTGGCAAGTTCTTAAAGAGATGGGAGTACCAGACCATCTTATTTGTCTCTTGAGAAACCTATATGCAGGTCAAGAAGCAACAGTGAGAACCGGACACGGAACCACTGATTGGTTCAAAATTGAGAAAGGAGTTAGGCAAGGCTGTATACTGTCACCCTGCCTATTTAACTTATATGCAGAGCACATCATGAGAAAGGCAGGGCTAGATGAATCACCAGTTGGAATCAAGATTGCTGGGAGAAATATCAACAACCTCAGATATGCAGATGATACCACTCTCATGGCAGAAAGTGAAGAGGAACTAAAGAGCCTCTTGATGCGGGTAAAGGGGGAGAGCGCAAAAGTTGGCTTGAAACTCAACATTAAGAAAACTAAGATCATGGCATCTGGTCCTCTCACTTCCTGGCAAATAGATGGGGAAGAAATGGAGGTAGTGACAGATTTTATTTTCCTGGGCTCCAAGATCACCGCAGACGGGGACTGCAGCCAAGAAATTAAAAGACGCTTGCTTCTGGGGAGGAAAGCTATGGCAAATCTAGATAGCATACTAAAAAGCAGAGACATCACCCTGCCAACAAAAGTGCGTATAGTCAAGGCTATGGTTTTCCCAGTTGCAATGTATGGCTGTGAAAGCTGGACAATAAAGAAGGCTGAGCGCAAAAGGATTGAGGCCTTTGAGTTGTGGTGCTGGAGAAGACTCCTGCGAGTCCCTTGGACCGCAAGGCGATCAAACCAGTCAGTCCTAGAGGAGATCAACCCTGACTGCTCTTTAGAAGGCCAGATAGTGAAGATGAAACTCAAATACTTTGGCCACCAAATGAGAAGGAGGGACTCCCTGGAGAAGAGTCTAATGCTGGGAACAATAGCTGGCAAAAGAAGAAGGGGACGGCAGAGGATGAGGTGGCTGGATGGAGTCACAGAGGCGGTTGGTGTGAGCTTAAGTGGACTCCGGGGGATGGTGGAGGACAGGAGGGCCTGGAGGAATGTTGTCCATGGGGTCGCGATGGGTCGGACTCGACTTCGCGACTAACAACAACAACAACAACAACAACAATCATTTTACTGAATGGCTACAAGATGGCAGCAAAAAGTCCTCCAGAAAGAGAAATAAATTAAAAAAAAAGGGGGGGGGTGGTTTGCACACAGTATATTTGCAAAAAATAAAATAGCTACTGGGTGGCAATAGAGAGTTGTTTGTTGGTATGATGAAGTTCAAGGTACAGGAGAAGAGAAACAAAAAGTCTCCAAAGATGGGAAAAACAAAAGTAAACTTTCTAATAATTAATCTACAATAGATTCTGATTTATTTCTTTGCCCTTGGGGAGATTAAAGGGTTAAAGGGTCCTCTTTTCCAAGGTTCAAATTTCCTGATTCTCATTTAATCTCCATCAGTTTTGTCACCACTTGAACTCTGCAGTTGGGGAGATTCCTCCCTCCATCAAGAGGGCTTTTCTTTTTTTATTCAAATTGATACGTGCTTCAGAAGTTCTTCATGGGAAGTATTTTAAAAGGCTGAAATGCTCCCCCAGTAGGTCCAATGCACTTCAAGCTTTATTCCTCACTGTTATTCCAGCATTGATGGCTTACAGGAGGAAGATGCACCCCCACCCCCTTCCCGTTCAACTGAGAAAATGCTAAGTTTCCCCTGGTGGATGGGGAGCTGCCACTCCCCACCAGCCAGAAGGGTGCTCAGGCTTCTAATCCCTGCCCTGACATGGCTTGGATGGGCCTCCCTTCAGTGTGGAGAACAGAGCCCCGTTCTTCACAGCTATCTCACCACAACATCAGACAGAAGTTGTAAATTTTACTGTTGGTTTGTTAGCTTTCCAGAAACTCTGCTGAGATACCAGATCTATGCATATAGCAGCATATAGATATTAGAAATAAATACTAAATGTATGAAGTGGGTTGCTTGGGTAGGTGCTGCATGTAACTTGACTTGTTCATGTGTGCATTTCCCTTCATTCCTAGAGTAAAGCTCCAAAAGAGGCTCTTCCTTCAGGATCCCTTGAGGAGGTCAGAATCTTTTGCTGAGCTCTAACACCTGTTGCTGGTGAGCAGGTACCTCAGAGACTTGCAAAACACTGAGGAAGCAGAAGGAACATTTACTCAGAAGGAAAGAAAGAAAGGTACAAACTCCCAATCAAATGTTGTCTGGGCAGCCAATATTCCTCTCGTGCACCCAACCTTCCTCAATATTTCTAAAGCAGTGAAAAGCACTCTTTGGCTTCAATCAGAACATGTTGTTTTATTATGATCTTTAGCAAGAAAACCAATCAACAATAAATAAATCCATAGAGAAAAACTAGGAAGATTAAGTAAGGTAAAAAACAAGGATAAACAAATAAATAAGATATGTATCATACATGGGGAACTAAAAATAGAAGGACATAAATCAACTAAAAATTAATTAATACCAATATTTTTCTGAATTTAATAAATCCAGAAAGCAGCAGCTCTTAATGGTATAATATCTTAAAATCATCTTTAAATATCAACCAGTTAATCACAAGTCAAAACCACAATGGAAAAAAATATTCTTAACTTGCCCCCAAAAAGAAAGTCGAGTGGATGCCAAGAAAACTTCCAGTGAAATTGAATGGCAGAGCTGCGGTGGGTGCTCTGCATTAAAAGGCCCTCTTCTTTGACTTCTCATCACTCACTGTGTTAGAAGGAGGAATGCAGTGGGGGGCTTATGAGCAAGTCAGCAGTGATCAGGCTGGTATGTTTGGAGAAAGATGCTCTCTCAGAGCATGTGGGCCCAAGACCTCTGACTTGCCTTCTCCCCTCCTATTCTTCCATCAAGTGGAACTTCCACCTGCACTGCATCCTGACAACCAGCAACATCTCCACATGGGGAGGGGCCTCTACATCTGACAGAGAATTCAGCTCTTGGCCCACACCCTTGCCAGACCCAGAACCTGGCTCCCAGTTATACAGTGGCAGAAAGGTGCTCCCTTCAGCTTCAGCTTCTTCTCCCAGCAATGCCCATTACTGGGTCCTCTCTCTGTTCCCATGCAATGGTTGATTGTCACCTGCACCATTGATTTAAGATATGCAGATGATAAGGTACCACTGGATGGCATGGACAGGATATTTTTCAGGACTTTCATTCAAAGGCTTGCCATAGCTCAAAGAAGGCTTCATGGCACATCACAACAGTAACAAACATCATTCAATGCCTGAATAAAATATGAAAGAGAAATTGTAACAAGCCTAGTGAAATTGTAGCAGCAAATGTCTTCACTCAAATAGGTTATCTCTACTGGATTGGAATTAAGCCTCCCTTTTCAAAGTCCGAAATTGCAAGAGGAAAAGTTCAATATTGCGGTGTAGAGTAGCCAGTCAAATCATGCTTGTACATGGGATTTCATCAAGAGATGCTCCTTTATATTGAGTTCGGGCATGCATGTGATAATGTAGCACTTGGGAAGAAAGATGCAGCCCAGCAGCCCAGCACTGGAGGCCAAGATGGAGAAGACCTGCACGGCCACCATGTACTTCCCTTTGGTGCTTAGGTAGGTGGGCACAAAAGATACCCAGACACTGCAGAAGACCAACATGCTGAAGGTGATTAGCTTGGCCTCATTGAAGGCCCCAGGCAGCTTCCTAGCGAGGAAAGCCACCAAGAAGCAAATGGCAGCCAGGAGGCCCATGTAGCTGAGGGCAGTGCAGAACATGGCCACAGAGCCTTCATTGCACTGTAGGATGATCTGATCAGGTTGGGAGTGCCTGTCTGAGTCAGGGAAGGGAGGAGAGGTGCCCAGCCAGATGCAGCAGATGGCAACCTGGATGCTGGAATAGAAAATGACAATCGAGTTTGACAAACCCTTCCCTAACCAGTTTATTACCCTGTTGCCTGGCTTGGTGGCCAAGAAAGCCAAAACCACAGTGAATGTTTTGGCTAAGAGAGAAGAGACGGCAATGGAGAAGATGATGCTGAAGGCTGTTTGTCGCAGAAGGCAGGTCACCTTGCTGGGGTGGCCAATGAAGAGGAAGGAGGAAGAGAAGGAAAGCAGGAGGGCAACCAGAAGAATGTAGGAGAGGTCACGGTTGTTGGCTTTGACTACAGGGGTGTCCTGGAATTTAATGAAGATTCCTAGTACAAGTACTGTGAATAGGGATAGTATGAGGGCCATGGAAGCCAGGGAGATCCCAAGAGCTCCTTCGTAGGACAGGAAGGTGATCACCTTAGGGGTACATTGAGTTCGGTTCTTGTTTGGATGCTGATCATCTGAGCACATGGCGCAATGGTCGGCATCTGGAAAGAGAAAAAGAAATGTGTCCCTTTCATCCCTAGCAATCTCTCTTCTTTTTGTTTAGTGATGGATTTTAAGGTGGTAACCCTGGGATCAGACTCTGTTTTCCCACAGGGTCAATCAAAGTAGCTGGGCTTCCTCATTCACTCATGCCAACAACACATATTTAGTAATTCTTGTCTATATACTCCAAAGTTAGCTATGGGGAATCCATGGTCCAAAACCTTCTTGCCTCCTTTAGAGGTTGGCTTACCCATCTTCCTCTGGAACATCCCCACTTCTCATAGCCAAGTTGTCGTTTGCAGCCACACATGGGGATGCAGGTTGAAGTGAACTTGACAAGGATCTCACATCTCCGGCTGTGTCTTTTTTGCAGGCCTTGTACTCTGCCCATCTGTAGGATGTCTGAGAGGTGAGCTCCAAGGGACATACCTGAATAGAGGCTTCCCATTTGGTACCCTGCTATATGGCTAAAGTGTTACGTTCAGAGAATCACAGGAGAGATGGCTTGGCCCAGAGGGAGCATGGGGTCCATCTCCTTGATTTTATGGTATATAAAGTTCCACCATCCCATTATGAGTTATGACAAATATGAAATGTAATGAACTCTTTCAGCTCTGTTCAAGACTAGACTTCCCAGCAAGGTGGTCCCCTCAGCAATGGTGCCCCTTTAGCAGTCTTCTGCTCTGAGCCCTCAGCCAAAGCCTCACTTGCCAGGAGCATGTTTTTCGTCACTGTGACCCAACCAGAAACTTCCATGGGAGGAACCCAATGGTGGGATCCAGAGGTTGCCAAAGCCACACCAGCTCAACAGAGTTCTCCTCCCACAACACAGGGCATTGTCCCTTGGGGGAACTGCGGAGACAACTGTGGGTGGTATTGTAGGACAAGTGGAGGGAGTTAAGAGACACTCCTCTCAAGAGGTCTCAAGGTGTTGAGGAGGGTCACAGCAAGAGAAAGAAATGTGTCCTGCACATAAAGAATAAACATGCAGGTTTAAATCAGGCAAGGTGTGGAGCTGGAGCAAGGTGTGGGGAAATATCCCACCAGGAGCTAGCTAAGGCAAACAAGACTCCTAATGTGCAGTGAACCAGTATCAAACGGGGCTGCTGATGCGTTGCTGGGTAAAGGGACTATGTGAGGCCCAGCATGCCACAGAGGAGCTTGCAATCTCTGCTGTTGCCAGCAGGAGGACTGGAGAACACAAACTGCAGCAGATTTCTACAATGAACAGGGTTCTCTGCAGGCTGTATCATTCCTTAGCAAGATGTTCCAGACTGCCCAGTGCTTTGGAGATTGCTCCTTCATCCCCAAGGGCTGAAAGTTCCTCCTTACTCACCCACCTTCCTGAGTGGAGATGGTTCCTTTTGGGCAGGGAGCACAGTCATAGCAGCAAATGGGCTTTCCTTCCTGAACCACCTTGAAGAATCCGGGGGGGCAGCTCTCCACACACCTGGCCTTGGGTAAGGGCTGAGCACAAAAACAAAAGCAAGGACCACCAGGAAAATGCATTAGAGTTAATTCACAGGGGGAATGGAGACAGATGTTTGGAATGGACAGGTTTGAACGTCGAGGACTCAAGCTGATCCTGCAAGTGTGTTGTGAAGATTGGACAGGAATCAAGTCCTCATGTGCACACTAAAGTTTTTCCCATGTTTGGAAAGTTTTCAAAGTAGTGAACACCAAAAGTCATGTGTACAGAACATGTCGCTGACAACCTGGTTTCACTTGGACTGGCTTCCTTCCAGATGTCCACACTAATACTAAGTTTAAGGCAGATTAAGGGCAGAAAGAAAGTGGGCTGGGGTCTGAGATGCTGAGCTGGAGAAATCTGATGGATGCCCTCTCAATAGGCTTCTTCACATATCACTGTGCCTAAGTAAACCAAAACCCATGCCAACAAGTGCAGTAAACATCCATTCCCAATCACATGCATTTGATAGAACATGGAGGGGGAGGAAGGCCTGGTTTTCTTCACCTGGTTGAGCCATTTGAGCCACATGATGGAGTCTTGGTCAATGATGCATTTTGGTCCAGGCTGCCCCAGGCTTCGTATACTCCCAACTTTCACTCTTTCAACAGAGCTGTTGGGAAACTTCAACCAGTTGACAATGTCCAAGTCAGCTGCCAGGTCTCCCTTCTCTTCCAAATGAACTCCATCCATGGAATGATTGTGAAATTGGGAGTTTCTCAGGAAGGGGTGGAGCTGGAATGGGAGAGAAAGTGCCAGCACTGAGGAAAGATGAAGCCATGCTGCATTCTCCATTTTCTTCTGTTTGCTCAGGGCAAACACATTGAAGTGTCTGGTTTGTCTTTTCAAATGCACAAGCACCCTGATTTCCTTTCCGAATGCTCTAGGTTTGGAGCTTTGGAAGAAGAAACGTTCTTCTCCAGTTAGGCAAATCTGTTCTGGATCATTGACCCTCAGGGAAGGTGAGGCCGATTAATTTGCAGTTTTCAGAATGGAAGTGCTGATTTCTGAAAACCAATCAGAGGTTCTATAAAAATGAGATTTAGGCAATGGGATAAGTCCAATTGGGGCAAGGAATAGTCCTGAATATGAGCATGGTTACAGCTCTTTGGTGCACCTTGACAAATAGATGAACATCCTGGACTGCATGCAAAGTCAGAACATTTGGTATTTCTCACCCATCAGATGAATGCATGTTGATTGTCCTTGAATGTGGACCATTGCTGAAACATGGATCATCATGCATAATCCTGTTGTCAGGATGCAGGTGAGATAAGGCCTGTGATGCAAAAGCAAATACCTGCCATGGCTGAAGGCTTTTCATGTCTGGCCTGTGTCCATCCTCAATCCTCATCTTCTGGAATCTGGAGGAAAAAGCCACATCCAAAGCCTGGACCACAGTCTGGATAGTGCTGTAGGAGAAGTAGCTGTCCAAAGAAAAAATTCTCTGCACATCATGCCTGGACAGGGCCTCCCCTTTCCTGTTCTCTCTGCATCTTTTCCACCCTTCCACTGAAGCCACATGCTTTGTGTAGGAACAATCAAATGAGTTCCTCACAAATGTCCTCATAGCAATGTAAAGGGGTACAAAATCCTCATAGTATGTCCTTTTATTGCTCTTAAGAATGAAGGAAAAGAAACCAAGCATGTTTGGGAAATCTAGATCAGTATACACAAAATCCAGGGTAAAATCCCACATTGCTGTGGTGATCCAGACTTTTCCTACAATGGGTTTCATATTTTTCAACTTTCCCTGCACAAAGGATATTCCATAAAGCAACGAACTTGTCTCTATACAATAAACAAAAACATGGATTTGTTCCAACTTCTGAAATGAAAGTTGACGAACCTCTACAGAATCCCTTTTCATTTCTGAGAAAGAGTAAGAAAAGGACACACAAATGCCATTTCTGAGGAGCTCAGGTATGAAGGTTCTCATGAACGTATTTCCATTATCAGTGTCTGAAGCAAAGAGCCCAACCATCGTCCACCTGAAATGCAGGAGGAGTTTGACGATCCCCACGTACTGAACCCCTTCTCTGGGGAGCATGTTGTAGAGAAAAGGGAACTTTGTTTGATCACTCAGGACCAGAGAATTGAAAGCATAAGAGACCTGGAGAAGAAAGGCAGAGACTGATGGATTGATTTCAGAATCACATTTCTTTTCTTCCTTGCATTAGGTCACAAATCTTAACAAGCAATTATCTTTGTGAAGCATTCCACTAGGAAGAAGCAACTCTCTCTCTCTCTCTGAAATATCAAATGTTTAGTCATCATAAGTATAAAGCACAGAAAATGGATGGCCCAAATAACTCGATCACTGGTGCAGCTCCTAACTTCCTTCCACAGTGGGAGAAAGTTCCCAATGATCAAGTTCCCTTTGCCACCAGTAGGACTGTGCTCTGATCAAAGGGATGGACTAACAAATAATGTTTGTTTCTTTGCCTCCTATGCCCCTTTTTTTCTTATGAAGTCAAAGCAGTTTACATCATTCTCCTGCTGCTCTCAGTCTTATCCCCACAACAAGAGTGTGAGGTAGGTTGAACTGAGTGTCTCTGAATTTTCCAATTCATCCAGTGGGCTCCGAGACCAAGCAGGAACTAGAGTTGGTCAGCTGGATCCCAGTCTCATGCTCTTAACCGCTACACTGCATTGGCTCCCAAAAGTTGCTGGCTTGTTTGCCCTTCCTTGTGTTTGCAAGAGATCCTTAACTCTGAGGTCGGTGTAACTGAAAGGTATGATGCTGATGGCATGATCTGTCATAAGGTCAGCATTTTCCTTCAAAATAGACAACGTGGTCCTACTGACGTAGAACTGGATACATGTGTGTGGCATGACAGGAGCTTTAACCAAAAATAATGCTCTTGTTGCATTATTATTCTGTGCCATCATGTTATCTATGACTTCTGGGAACCCTGTGAATGGAAGACCTTCCAAGTATCCTGTCCATGACAGCCTTGCACAGCACATCCAAGCTCAAGGTTGTGACTTTCTTTATGGACTCCATCCATCTCTTATGTGGCCTTCATTTGTTTCTTCTTTCTTTTGCTTTCCCATGCAGCTCTTGAGCCGGACTGACTATGTTCATGACATGCAAAATACCTACTAGGTCTCTATGGAAAATTTATTCATTTTTCTAACAGAAATGCCAAGTAAATGTGGATTGCAACTGAATTTTCCCCACACCTGCCCAACTTTGTAGATCCCCAGCAGATTTGAAATTAGCACTGTGTTTTCAGAGTCTGAAGCTTCCAGGACAGCTAGCAGTTGCTGTTTTCTGCCACACTTGTAGTTGGGAACATGTGTCTGGCTGGTTGAAAGCAGGTCTGTGACTGCATCAGAAGTCAGTCTAGCATTTTCATAGGTGTCATAGATGTTATAGCCCAGGGTGATGTTGCGGAAGAGCATGGGGTCCTGGTTAATTTCCTGAATGGCAAACAAGAAGGAGAGGACCTTCCAGTAATCTGGCAATGCTACACTGGGAAAGAGGAAGATGTGCCATGTTAGTACCCCATCTGCAACAAATTTAAATTTTCTCCGAATGTTGCCTTGGGAACTCTCATACTTGCATGCATTCAAATATTTTATTGCCATTCTTCTAAGGCTTTCTACATGCTGACACGGAGCCCAAGGCAAAGCCAGAAGCACAATGACAATAGAAAGTCAGGACTCCTCTGCACTGCTGACCATATTTTCTTCCTGTGAGCTTGTTCCTCACAAATTCTGCCTTTGTGTGACTAAAGAACCCACATTCCTAGTTGTCCATGTGCTTGTCTCATTGGGTGAACCATCTCAGTGACTTACTTTGTGGGTTTATTAGAGGCAGGCTCCTTGAACGTGTGTGGAAGGAACTCAACAGGTCTTGCAAAGATGGCTACAGCAATGACATAGTCTCCTGGTCTGAAATAATTCCGGGGGTGAACCATGTCCCTGTGCCAACTCCAGGGGCATCCGGCCTTCAGCATCCCACTGGAGGTTTCTGGGAGCAGCAGCAGCAGGAAGAGCAGCATCATTCTGCCTCTTCCAGGCATGGCCTCCTTCTCTCTTCTCCACCATAAAATGATGAGAAGCAGCAGCAGCAGCCTAAGCCCATTGCATAGACAGGCTTCACTCACTGTCCAGACCTAAACCCTGCACCAAGGCCTCATCACCTGTCCTCAAGCTTCTCCCAGACAATGAATGGAAGGAGAGGCATTTATGTGCCTTTTGATTTGTGTCTGGAAACAAGGCAGCACCTCCTGGGGATCTATAATCCCATGTTTACAATGCTGAACTCAAGGATGGTATTTTCAGGGATGGCATGTCCCCTTTCCGGCTCTTCAGCCCTTCCCTTGAGCTCTTGCAACAAGGATGACCAAGTGATGCTCTTGAGATACACATCCCAGTTGGAGACACTGGCAAGTCCCACCAAATGTAAGCTGGTCTTTTCAAGGCTCTTGTGCCAGGATGGTGCCTTAGCCATGGAGGGGGCCACTGTGTCTTCCATGGTCCTTCTGAGTTGTGCCCTCCTGCCTGTGACTGGGCATCATAGCTCTGGGAATTGTGGGCACTGCCAAATTCCTTTGGCATCTCAAATAATTCCAGCAACCCCTGTAGACTCCACCCTCCCATGCCCACACACACTTGGTTTTGCTCCATTGTGGTCCTCATTTCCAGTTGCTCCCAGGAGCAATGAATGCCACTGCACAAGAGCTGGGAGCTGCTTGCCTGGGGGAATCTGCAGAGCCCCACAGAATGGCAGTGGCACATTGCCCTGCTGGATGCTGCCCAGCCAGCACAGGATTCTTCATTGTGCAAGGAACAGCTGGGTTAAGTGGGAATTCCTGGAGCCGAGTCTGCTCTGATCTTCCAAAGATCCCCCTGACATAGTGGCAAATGCTTAGTAAACATTGTCTATCCAAGGGAGGGTAGCAGCTGGTCCTGTCTCTTGCAAAATACAGCAATCCTAGATAGAAAACTTTAAATCTGAAGGGGAGGAAGCAGTGGGGTTAGAATAAGTCCTCATACCCATCAATCAGTGATCTGAGACATTTTGAAGAATGGAGAGCTGCAGCTTCACTTGCCCTGGATCATCTCTAAGCAAGAGGAGGCATTGGTTGGGTAGGGCTACTTTGTGGAGAGGAGAGTGTTGGGAGGACAGAGAGAGAGGACACTCCCTATGTTGCTGCTTCCAGGTATCAGAAAAGTTCACCTGATCCGCACAGTCTCTTGTCTCCACTGGAACATGGGAACATGAGGAAAGCCATGCCAGAAAAGACCCCTGGTCCACCCAGTCCAGCACTCCATTCGCTTGGGGGCAAACCAGGTGTCTGCAGGATCCCTCAAGCAGGATGGGGGCAGGACGGGGACAAGAGAGGATGCAGAGAAGATCATCTGGTTGTTGGTAGCCAGGGGCAGAGGAAGAATTAAAAGAATTCAGGGATACCATTCCTTGAATCGGAAGACTCCACCTTGAAGCTGAAGATTTGGGTGCATTAATAACCCTGACTTCTAGGTCAGTCTAAAGTGAGGTCTTTGTAGGTGCCATGGTCTGAAGTGCCTAGATCAGCACAAAAGAGCAGTCTCTAGTGACTCCTGGAGAACACAAATGTCTCCTGAGATTACCAGCCTTTCTCCTCAATGCATTTTCTGTAAAGTCTACCCTATGTAGAGCCCCAGTTGACATCTGCAGCTCTCAAAATGGAGGAGAGATAAACAATGTGGACTGAAGGACCATGTGACAGATAATGTATGGAACTGATCCTCACTTTAAAGCCTCAATGGTGTCTCCTTGTACGTCTTCTCACATGGACCCTTCTTGTTTCTCTGTAGCCATGGATGTGGGACTCACCATTCCCTTGTTTTCTAGGAATAGGGGTGGGTGGAAGCAGGACAGATAGCAGTCACAGGATGTTGGTGACAGGTTATCAAGGATGTTGGGCAGAGGACTGAAATGAAGAAAGTTGTTTTCCCTCTTCTCCTAACACACCTTTAGAACCACCCAGAAATGGATGAACATAGCAGAGGGAACATTGTCCAAGGGATTTTCAATTCTTGGGGACCTGACAAGCCTGATTTGAAGTATGACAACTTTCTCGGTGTAGCTGAATGGAAGAATGAACATTCAGATCCACAAAGAAGGCACGCTTGAATCTCAGCTCTTTATTGGTTGAAACATGGGGAAATCATTATAAGCATGAGTGACAAATAAAAAAATAAAGGAGTTACAAAAATCGAACAGATTCTAATATTGTGGTTTTTGCAATCGAGATACAGAATTCCTTAAGACAAAGCATGAGCTGGTGAGGTCTTTTTACGTTGCAAAGAAGCACAGGTGCCAATCCAGTGGCTGTCAACATCATTCCAAAGCTGTTTCAGGACTTGCTTTATCTGAAAAGCAGGTGGAGCATTGGCATTAGGATATATTTGGACATTCCCAGAATTGCCCCCTCTGTCAATAGCTCCCCTCTGTGACACAAGCAAGCGAGTTGGTCCAAATAAATCCTGTTCCTTCACTTCTCTTCTCCAAAAGGTTCTTCGCATTCCTTGGAGAGGTTGTCAACCTCAGCTGAACTGCGTGTGGTTGAGAGTCCTTGAGCTCAGGGGGGATTTGTCTGGACTTTGCCAACAAACATTGTTGCTGCAAAGCAGGAATGATGCCACTTTTGTCAAGTTTGCCTGGCATGGCTGATAAAATCAGATGAATAGTGTAGCACCCCTATTTCCCCCTGGTCCCAAGTTTTTAAATTTGGAAGGGAGAGTCTTTTGCCAAATGCAAAATCCTAATAATTGCAGAGAGTACAAGATAACAACCATTGAATGCCAGAGTGCAATAAAAGAGAGAAAGCACAATAATTGCTAAGATGCTAAAAGGACTTCTGTGGTGCTTTTGTGAAGATGAAATGAAGTCTGTTTTCCCAAGTGAAGAAAGAGCCAAAAGAAAAGCAGATTGCTGCGGCACAGGTAAAACATAAAGCAAATTTATACTTCCGTTTTCATCATGAGATGTCCCTTTGTATTCAGATCAGGTCGTAGGATAATAAAGTAGCACTTGGGAAGAAAGATACAGCCCAGCAGCCCAGCACTGGAGGCCAAGATGGAGAAGACCTGCATGGCCACCATGTACTTCCCCTTGGTGCTTAGGTAGGAGGGCAAAAAAGACACCCAGACGCTTTCCTTCCTGAACCACCTTGAAGAATCCTGGGTGGCAGCTCTCCACACCCCTGGACTTGGGAAGGGGCTGAGTACAAAAGCAAGGACCAGGAGGAAGATGTGTCAGAGCTACTTCACTGGGGGAAAGGAGAGGCAGCATTGGAATGGTCAGGTGTTGACTTCTAAGACTGAAGCTGGTCCAGCAACTAGGTTTGTGAAGACTGGGCTAAAATCTCATCCTCTTCTTCTTGCTGAACTGCATCTGCACGCTTGGGAAGCATTTGAAGAAATGAAGATGCACAAGTCACATGCACAGAACCAGGTGGCTGGCTTTCTGAGTTCCCTTGGATATGCTTCCTTACAGAGGAGCACACAAACAATTGTTGCAAGCTAGATTTCAGGCATAGAGAAAGTGTATTGGAGTCTGGGATGCCAAATCAGAGAAATCTGATGGAGTCAGCTTCCCAAACAGAATTCCTCACACACTGCTGCCTCTAAGTAAACCTCAGCCCTTGCAGACAATCCCAATGCACATGCATTCCCAAATACACATATTTGACAGGACACAGAAAGAAATAAAGCATAGTTTTCTTCACTTTGTTGAGCCATTTGGGTCACACGATGGCATCTTGGTCAATGGTGCATTAGCGTCCAGACCACCCCTGCCTTTCTAAGCGCCCAACTTTCACTTTGATGACAGAGCGGCTGGGAAACTTTACACAGTTGACAATATCTAAGTCAGCTGCCAACTCTCCCTTCTCCTCCATATACACTCCATCCATGGAATGATTGTGAAACTGGGGGCTTCTCAGGAAGGGGTGGAGCTGGAATGGGAGAGAAAGTGCCAGCACTGAGGAAAGATGAAGCCATGCTGGATTCCCCAGTTTTTCCCTTTTTGCTCAGGGCTGGTTCTGTGTTGAAGTGGCTGGTGTGTATTCTCAAATGGATAAGGGCTCAAAATTCATCCCTGAATGTTCTTGGTGTGCTTTGGGAGGTGGGCAAGAGGAAGCCTCTTCTCCAATTATGCAAAGATGTTCACACACGGGGGCCAGGACTTACTGCAGGGAAAGCGAGACGAGCCTATTCTGGGAGTCTTGTCTCAACATTCCTTAAGTAGCACCCAGGGGTCTGGCTATTCAGACACACCTGTGAGTTCCTTCAACTGTATGCCCACAGTGGATTGCACTGTAGTATCACATGGAGTCTCTTGTTGGGAGGGAATCTGACTGTCCTGCCTGAAGATCAGGCATTAATTTTTGCAAATTAATAAAGCAATGTTTTCAGCACAGAAAGGTTGTCTATTGAATGTCAATGATAACTTTACTATGAAATGTGATTCATGAGGTGGAAGAAAATAATTCTGGACAATGAAAATATTGGAACATGTGTAACTAAACAGTTCATGGGTCCACCTGGACAACTGGTTTGGCATCCAGAACTCCATGCAAAGTCAGAAGATGTGGTAACTCAAAATCCACAGGGGTTGAAAGTAGATTATCACTGAACTGTGAGACATTGTTGAAACTTGGATTTCCACCAGAGACGCAGCTGAGCCAACCCATGAGGAAACCCTGTGGCCTTTTGACCATGGTTTAATACGTCACTCATCTTGAGATGACATGATAACCTACATTTCAGCAACAAGCCATTGCAACAACTCTTGTGTCTGGGTAACATTTTCCAAGCCAAATTCATCACCAGGCTGGATAGACTTGATAAAGAACCACTAGTTCTGAAAGCTTGCTGGATCCTGAACTGGGTAAAAAGGGGATGTGTGATGTCACTATGCCATCTACAACAAATTGAAATCAAAGAATAGTAGATTTGGAAGGAGCCAACCCCCTGTTGTTGCAGAACACCAAGTTACACCATCCCACTCAGATTCTTGTCCAGTTTCTTTTCTGAATGTCACTAGTGTGGAGATCCCACTACCTCTGCAGGCAGCTGGTTCCACTGTCATGTTGCTCTGACAGTGCGGAAGTTTTTCCTGATATCTAGCCTGAAGGTTTTGCCGCTTTCTCTGAAGGTTCTCCCAAGCTTTCAGTGGAAGGAGAGGCCTTCATGTATCTTCCCTTTAGTGCCTGGATGCACAGCGGCACCTCTGGTGGCTCTGGCGTCCCATGTTTACAAGGGTGAAGTCAAGGATGGTATTTTCTGGGTGGGAATCCCAAGAGTCCTAGCAAGGATACCCATAGAACATTGTGGTTTCCATAAGTATAATGTCGCCAATTTGGGACACATGTGCAACTTCCCGACTCTGAGGGTTGTTCTATGCACTTGTGCGCTGCTGCAGAAAAATACTTTTTTGAGGACCCATGGATGCCACTCCTGCAAATGAACCTGTCTCAAGAAATGCTTTTGAATGCATGCTATGGCATATGCCTCAATGACTGACTACTTTATCACACATTTGCTATCCCCCCATCCCCCAGCCGCCAACTCTTCCCAGGTTGTAATTTGGGAAATCCAAATAAACAATATAGGGGTAAAGGACTGTGTGGGTATCCTTCCTTGGTGAAGCCGCAGTGCCCTTCTCCCAATTCCCGAAAGAGCCAAGCCAAGTTTCCTTTCCAAGAACGAAGACATTTCCCCAGCAATTGGAAACACCTGCTTAGCCCAGAGGCTGGCATTTCCCCTCTATCTATTCAGTAACTAGGGCAACCTGTAATTGGTAGGCATCCCTCTACCCAGCAGTGCTCTTGTAGGTTTTTCTCTGCAGAGGGGTTTTCCTGGGTGTTCTCACCAAGAAAAGTGCTGAGGTTTGCAACATAGAATTTAATGGTGTAAATTCTTAAAAGACATAATACAAAATTGACAAGTGATTCACCTGTCAAAAAAACAATGGAACAGGAATGTCTTAAGTTGGTGCCTAAATGAAGGACAAGAGGGTTCAAGCAAACTTTCAGTGGGATCAAATTCCAGAGTTGGGGTGCTCGTCTAGAAAAAGCCTCTTTTCCCTTTGCCTTTTTCCTAATTGCTTCATGAGGAGGAGGAACACAAAGAAGGACTTTAGGGGAAGACTGCAGTGATCAGGCTGGATCATTTGGAGAAAGGTGCTTTTTCAGATCACCTGGCCCCAAGTTTCCTTGCCTGTCCCTTCTCTCCTATTGTTCTGAGAACCGAATCTCCCATCTGTGTTGCCTCCTACCAACCTCCATCACCTCCTCATCTCAACATCTGACAGACTACTCAGCTCTTGGGGCACACCCTCTCCAGACCTCAAACTGGACTTTTGTTTTCCCATTGTCACATCAGAGCTCTCTTCAGTTTCCACCTCATGTTCCACTAATTGCTGGGTTCTCTCCCCACTCCCACGGGAAGGTTGGTTGTCACCACATCCCCTTCGGGCAACTCTGCTAGTTCTGCAGACATTTCCTGGCTTTGATCTGACACTGTCCTTAGCTGACATTCCGAAACTACTTCCTCTTCACTGTCTGACCTCCCATTCCCATCAAATCTATCAACGGACTGCAGCCTTTCCGGCTGCTTTTCCCAATGCAAGTGTACAAGAGTGGTCATCCCACAGGGTGACCAAGGCAGCTTCCATTCCAAAACCAGGCAAGAAGCCTGACTGCAGTGGAACTGGGCTTAGAAGCATGCAGGCAGCCCATGCAAACAGGCCAGCATTGGTATGATATGTTCAGGCTGTCTGGTCCCTGCTATTAGTCATCTCCTGTTTTGTTTCTTCGCTCTCAGCTCTGGGGCATACCAGGCAGCCATATCAGCTTGACTGCACAGAGTGTGCCCAGGTATGATTGTCCCAATGGTCAAGGTAATACATTTCATCATGGTTAGTTTAGTCTTTAAAAACCATGATAAGAAACATGGGTTTATCGGTACCACTGTGGCAGAGCATGTTGTCTGAACCCAGAATTGTAGTTTCCACTCTGCTGTTATGAAACTACCACAGAGTCCCCTGGAAGGAACAGCAATTGCAGGATCTGCTCCAGCCATCCAACCTGTATACTGAACTGGCTTCAAAATTCCAGGGCATAAAAAGTCTTTCAGAAGCCATGTGTCATGTACACGTTTTCAAGGCAGTAATGAGATTCTGAATGGGTGAGAAGGTGAGGACAATGGAGAATAATGCACACACAGTGAGAAATTGGTATAGGCATGAAGAAAAACAACATGACCCCTCAAAGGCTTCAGGAACAAATAAAATAGGTAGGTACAGAAACCTTACAGGTTTAAAAGGTTTTGTGTTTTTGCAAAATACTTTAAGACAAAACATGAGCTGGCTAGGTATTTTTACATTGCAAAGGAAGCGCAGCAGCTGATCTGCAAAAGTGTTTCAAAGCTGTGTTGGAGCTTGCCCTATCTGCAAAGTTGGTGGAGCATTGGGATAGCTTGGGACTCTTTTTCCTTCTCCCCTTCCCTGAGAAGTAAATAGAAAGGGAAAACCATGTAGATGGGGAAGGGGAGTGAGGGCACTACTGGAAGTTTTCATATTAAAGAACATGCAAAGGATATCTTTTTAGTTAAGATTTTATTTGGACTTTCAGCATTCCTGACAATGCTCCTATGTTACTAGCTTGGCTATGTTACACATGCAGATGAGCAGCAAGTGGGTAGGAATGTGTAAGTTGAGTTAAGAACCATGGTGAATCAGGTTGAGTGATAGCAAGCATTAAAGGCCAGACTGCAATACAATAGAGAAAGCACATTCACTGTGGAGAAAATAATAAAAGCTCTTCTTCTGTGCTTTTGAAAAGATTATATGAAGCCTCTTTTTCCAAGTGCAGAAAAGGGCAAAGGAAATTGAGGATTCCTGGGGCACGGGTAAAAAAGAAATCAAATTTATACTTGAGTTTTCATCATGAGATGTTCCTTTGCATTCAGATTAGGTCTTAGGATAATAATGTAGCACTTGGGAAGGAAGATGCATCCCAGCAGCCCAGTGCTGGAGGCCAAGATGGAGAATACCTGCACAGCCACCATGAGCTTCCCCTTAGTACTTAGATAGGTGGGTACGAAGGATATCCAGACGCTGCAGAAGAGCAACATGCTAAAGGTGATCAGCTTGGCTTCGTTGAAGGCCCCAGGCAGCTTCCTGGCCAGGAAAGCCACTGTAAAGCAGACGGCAGCCAGGAAGCCCATGTAGCCAAGGGCAGTGTAGAATATGGTCACAGAGCCTTCGTTGCATTGCAGGATGATCTTATCAGGTTGAGAGTGCATGTCAGCATCAGGGAAAGGAGAGGTTCACAGCCAGATGATGCAGATGACAACTTGGATGCTGGAATAAAAAATGATGATGGAATTGGCCAAACTCTTCCCCAACCAGTTCCTTGCTCTGTTGCCTGGCTTGGTGGCCAAGAAGGCCACTACCACGGTGATTGTTTTGGCTAAGAGAGAAGAGACAGCAACAGAGAAGATGATGCTGAAGGCTGTTTGTCGGAGAAGGCAGGTCAGCTTCCTGGGCAGTCCAATGAAGAGGAAGGAGGAGGAGAAGGAAAGCAGGAGGGAGGAGAGGAGAATTTAGGAGAGGTCGCGGTTGTTGGCTTTGACGACTGCGGTTTCTTGAAATTTAATGAAGATTCCTAACACAAGTCCTGTGAATAAGGACAGCATGAGAGCCATGACTCCTTCATGGATCACTGCCTTGTCGTGGCGAAGGGGCTTGCGTAGCTCAATGAAGCTATGAGCTATGCCGTGCAGGGTCACCCAAGACGGACAGGTCATAGCAGAGAGCTCTGACAAAACGTGATCCACTGGAGAAGGAAATGGCAACCCACTCCAGTATCTTTGCCATGAAAACCCCATGGACATGAAAACCAAAAGGCAAAACGATATGACACCGGAAGATGAGCCCCTCAGGTCGGAAGGTGTCCAATATGCTACTGGGAAGAGCGGAGGGCTAGTACTAGTAGCGCCAGAAAGAATGAAGCGACTGGGTCAAAGCCGAAAGGACACTCAGTTGCCGATGTATCTGGAGGTGAAAGGAAAGTCCGATGCTGCAAAGATATTTACTCCATAGGAACCTGGAATGTCAGATCCATGAATCAAGGCAAGCTGGATGTGGTCAAACAAGAGATGACAAGACTGAACATCGACATCTTAGGAATCAGTGAACTAAAATGGACAGGCATGGGTGAATTTAGTTCAGATGACCATCAGGTATACTACTGCGGGCAAGAATCCCTCAGAAGAAATGGAGTAGCCTTCATAGTCAATAAAAGAGTAGGGAAAGCAGTACTGGGATACAATCTCCAAAATGACAGAATGATCTCAGTTCGAATCCAAGGCAAACCATTCAACATCACAATAGTCCAAATCTATGCCCCAACCACTGGTGCTGAAGAGGCTGAAGTTGACCGGTTCTATGAAGGCCTACAACACCTGCTAGAATTAACTCCAAAAAATGATGTCCTTATCATCATGGGGGATTGGAATGCTAAAGTAGGAAACCAAAAGATAACCGGAATAACAGGCAAGTTTGGCCTTGGAGTACAAAATGAAGCAGGACACAGGCTGGTAGAATTTTGTCAAGAGAATACGATGGTCATAACAAACACTCTTTTCCAACAACCCAAGAGACGTCTCTACACATGGACATCACCAGACGGTCAACACAGAAATCAGATTGATTATGTGCTCTGCAGCCAAAGATGGAGAAGTTCTATACAGTCAGTAAAACTAGACCAGGAGCTGACTGTGGCTCAGATCATGAGCTTCTGGTGGCAAAATTTGTTATATGTTTTTAATAATGTTACTATGTTGTAAGCCGCCCCGAGGCTATTGCAAGGGGCGGCATATAAATTTTTAAATAAATAAATAAAAAATAAAAAATTTAGGCTTAAGTTGAAGAAAGTAGGGAAAAGCACTAGGCTACTCAGGTATGACCTAAATCATATCCCTGATGAATATACAGTAGAGGTGACAAATAGATTTAAGGAATTAAATCTGATAGACAGAGTGCCTGAAGAACTATGGACGGAGGTTCGCAACATTGTACAAGAGGCAGCAACTAAAACCATCCCAAAGAAAAAGAAAGGCAAGAAAGCAAAATGGCTGTCTGAGGAAGCTTTACAAATAGCTGAGGAAAGAAGGGAAGCGAAAGGCAAGGGAGTAAGAGAAAGATACCAACAATTGAATGCAGAATTCTAGAGAACAGCTAGAAGAGATAAGAATGCCTTCCTAAATGAACAGTGCAAAGAAATAGAAGAAAACAATAGAATAGGGAGGACCAGAGATCTCTTCAAGAAATTAGAGATATGAAGGGAACATTTCATGCAAAGATGGGCATGATAAAGGACCAAAATGGCAGGGACCTAACAGAGGCAGAAGAGATTAAGAAGAGGTGGCAAGATTACACAGAAGAACTATACAAGAAAGAGCTTAACATCCCTGATAACCACGATGGGGTGGTCACTGACCTCGAGCCAGACATCCTGGAGTGTGAAGTGAAATGGGCCTTAGGAAGTCTGAGCAACAACAAAGCTAGTGGAGGTGACAGCATTCCAGCTGAGCTATTCAAAATCCTGAAAGACGATGCAGTAAAAGTGCTACACTCAATATGCCAGCAAATTTGGAAAACTCAACAGTGGCCACAGGATTGGAAAAGGTCAGTTTACATTCCGATCCCCAAGAAGGGCAATGCCAAAGAATGTTCAAACTACCGCACCATTGCACTCATTTCACATGCTAGCAAAGTGATGCTCAAATCCTACAAGCTAGGCTCCAGCAGTATGTGGACCGAGAACTACCAGAAGTACAGGCAGGATTTCGAAGAGGGAGAGGGACTAGAGATCAAATTGCCAACATACGCTGGATCATGGAGAAAGCCAGGGAGTTCCAGAAAAAGATCTACTTCTGCTTCATTGACTATGCTAAAGCCTTTGATTGTGTGGATCACAACAAATTGTGGCAAGTTCTTAAAGAGATGGGAGTACCAGACCATCTTCTTTGTCTCTTGAGAAACCTATATGCAGGTCAAGAAGCAACAGTGAGAACCGGACATGGAACCACTGATTGGTTCAAAATTGAGAAAGGAGTTCGGCAAGGCTGTATACTGTCACCCTGCCTATTTAACTTATATGCAGAGCACATCATGAGAAAGGCAGGGCTAGATGAATCACCAGTTGGAATCAAGATTGCTGGGAGAAATATCAACAACCTCAGATATGCAGATGATACCACTCTCATGGCAGAAAGTGAAGAGGAACTAAAGAGCCTCTTGATGCGGGTGAAGGGGAGAGCGCAAAAGTTGGCTTGAAACTCAACATTAAGAAACTAAGATCATGGCATCTGGTCCTCTCACTTCCTGGCAAATAGATGGGGAAGAAATGGAGGTAGTGACAGATTTTATTTTCCTGGGCTCCAAGATCACTGCAGACGGGGACTGCAGCCAAGAAATTAAAAGACGCTTGCTTCTGGGGAGGAAGCTATGGTAAATCTAGATAGCATACTAAAAAGCAGAGACATCACCCTGCCAACAAAAGTGCGTATAGTCAAGGCTATGGTTTTCCCAGTTGCAATGTATGGCTGTGAAAGCTGGACAATAAGGAAGGCTGAGCGCAAAAGGATTGAGGCCTTTGAGTTGTGGTGCTGGAGAAGACTCCTGCGAGTCCCTTGGACCGCAAGGCGATCAAACCAGTCAGTCCTAGAGGAGATCAACCCTGACTGCTCTTTAGAAGGCCAGATAGTGAAGATGAAACTCAAATACTTTGGCCACCTAATGAGAAGGAAGGACTCCCTGGGGAAGAGTCTAATGCTGGGAATAATAGATGGCAAAAGAAGAAGGGACGGCAGAGGATGAGGTGGCTGGATGGAGTCACTGAGGTGGTTGGTGTGAGCTTGAGTGGACTCCGGGGGATGGTGGAGGACAGGAGGGCCTGGAGGAATGTTGTCCATGGGGTCGCGATGGGTCGGACTCGACTTCGCGACTAACAGCAGCAACAGCAGAGAGCCATGAAAGCCAGGATGATCCCAAGAGAATCTTTGTAGGACAGGAAGGTAATCCTCTTGGCGATACATTGGGTTCGGTTCTTGTTTGGATGCTGATCAGCTGGACACCTGGTGCAATGGTCAGCATCTGAAAACAGAAAGAGAAACATCTCCTTTTCATCCTTTGCAACCTATGTTCTGTACACTCAATCAAGGATTTTGAGCCAGGAACCCTGGAAGTGCACACTACTTTTCAACAGGCCCATTCAGAATGGCTATGCTTCTTCCTTCTCTCATACCAGTGATTCCTGTGTTTCGAATTCAAAGACGGCTATGGGGAATCCCTGGTCCTCAGAGCTTTCCTGTGCTTAGCTATCTCCCTCTGGAACATTCTCCTTGGTTATAGCCATTGTGTCATTTGAGGCCAGGTGCTCACAGCACTGGACATGTCTCTTTTGTCAGGCATATTTTATTTATCTATTTATTTATTTAAACTTTTATATGCCGTCCCTTATGTATGGCATCTCAGCATGGCTTACAATCATTAAAATCAAAACACAGTAAAACAAGCCATATGAATATGATATAGAACAAATAACCGAGAAATATAAATTAAATAAAAAGTGACTGTTGAACATTAACATACTAGCTTTTAAAATAACTATGCTCTGCCTATCAGAATACTGTGTGCTAGGTGAACTCTAAGGCACATACCTGCACAGAGGCTTCTCATTGGGCACTGTGCAGTGTGGTTGAAATGGTGTATTCAGAGAATCACAGAAGAGGAGAGTTAGATGGGCTCAAACAACCTTGCAGTCCAATGCCCTGCTGTTGCAGGACACCATCTTGTGCCATCCCATTCACATGACTGTCCAGATACTGCCCAGATGCTTTATTTGCAGTCATATTGGTGGATGGAACAGACAAAGCAATGGAACTGAGTGAACAAGCCATGTGAAGTTTGTGATTTGGAAACATAGAAGCATAGAAACATTGAAACAAAGTGAGTCAGAAGTGGCCTCCTGGGCCATCTAGTGTGACCCTTGACTCCAAACAGCTCACTCATGTAATCCCCAGCATGGGGTTGTCCAAACGTTATTGTACAGTATAAACAGAGGCATCATAGTTGGGAACAGAGAGGGATTATTGCTTGCTCCTTGAATAGTGGTGCCTCTGAATAGTGGACAATGCAGGACGGAGCAAGGGAGGTTCTCCTTCACACAGGCATTCTGAAAGCACGTCATTTGCTAGCAAAGGTTATCCTGAAGTGAAAAATCATGGGCACCTTGAAAGATCTCTCTTTGTATGTTCTAATTTACATTTGTGAATACTTTCACATATTAGAAAGGCCACAATAATTCTGCTAATCTTCCTCCAAAGGAGAAGAAACCTTAGCAAGAATTTGGTATCATGCAATTCTCATGATTAGGTTAGTGGGGTTAACATTACAGTAGGACTCATGAAGGAAAGAATGTGCTGTAAAGGTACTGACAACACTCTGCCTCATCCACCAAAAGTAGAGAAAACATCCATCTTCCAACATTCCTTTTGGAGACCCACTTTGTGAAACTGCTTTTGGATAGTTCAAGGAAGGTAGAAATGCCTCCACATGAGAAGAAATCACATGAGGCCCACTTTGTCAAGCCATTGTGTTGGATAAGCAAGAGTGCCAACAGGTCCAGTGTTGTAAGAAGCCCTGTGAAGTGTGTGATTCATTGCACAACAAACATAAAGGCATAATATTTAGGGGCAAGGAGGAACCATGCCCTGCTACTTGGTCCTCCAACCTGAAGGGAGGTGCTTCATCACATCTCCCACCTGGATCCTCTCACCAAATTGAAGTTTGTTGGTCACACTAAAAACCAGTTGTGGATATTGCAAGATAGGGTTGAACTACTATGGCCTAGAGAAGAACTTTGCTTAATATGATTGAGTACATGCTATGTACAAACCCATCACAGGCTGCCACTCAGAGTGGGCTTTCAGAAGAGGCCAATCACCTCTCCATGTGCCTTGAATTGGTAAAACACCTACCCTGGCTCTATGGGGCTTGTTCAAAGGCTTGTTTGACCTTCTCTGCTCCCTCCCATATAACATCAGTTCCTGAGGTCATCCTATGATGCTGATTACTGGGTGATTCCATCTGGTCCAAAAAAGACAGTCACTCTCCATACAGTAGATTCTTAAACTATAGAATTCTCTACCACAAGTTGAAGCAGGAACCACAAAATGAGAAGACTTGAAGAAATTGCTAGAACAATTCATGCAGATGCCAGCTTCCAAGGTCTGTGAGGCCTCCAGAGCAGAGCAGGTAGGCTGCTGTGTTCCAGTGCTCAGAAGATGGGAATGCTGTGGAACTTATGCCATATAATAGAAACATAGAAACATAGAAACAGAGCGAGTCAGAAGGGGCCTCCTGGGCCATCTAGTCTGACCTCCGGCACCAGCCGGCTCCGCTCATGACATGCCCACCATGTGCATGTCCAGCCTATCTTTGAACACCCTCACCGATGGGGCCTCAACGACCTCCCGTGGAAGCCCATTCCACGCCCTCGGGGTCCTAACTGTCAGGAAGTGCTTCCTGGCATCCAAATTGAACCTTGGCTCCCTGAGCTTGGCTCCATTGGAGCACGTCCTGCCTTCCTCTGCAGGGGAGAACAGGCCTCTCCCCATCTCCATGTGACACCCCCTCACATACCTGTATGTTGCCAACATATCCCCTCTGAGTCTCCTCTTCTCCAGGCTGAAGAGACCCAGTTCCCTCAGTCTTGCCTCATACCCCATCCCCTGCAAACCAGCCACCATCCTTGTGGCCCTACGCTGCACTGACTCCAACCTGGCTATATCCTTTCTGTAATGAGGGGCCCAAAACTGAACACAATACTCCAGTTGCGGGTGCACCAGAGTCATGTAGAGTGGTAGTAATACCTCTCTTGATCTAGAAGCCACACTTCTGGCTATGCAACCAAGGGTGGCATTCGCCCTCTTGACCACCGCATCACACTGCTGACTCATGTTTAGCCTGCGGTCAACCAGTACCCCGAGGTCCCTTTCACAAGTGCTGCTCTCCAGCCACTTGTCCCCTAACCTGTACTTATGACAGCTATTCCTATGCCCCAAGTGCAAGACCTTGCACTTCTCCACATTGAACGCCATCCTGTTGTCTCCTGCCCACTTCCATAGTCTGTCCAGATCCTTTTGGATCTGGTGTATCTGCTCCTCAGTTGTGGCCACTGCTCCAGTTTTAGTGTCGTCTGCGAATTTGATCAGCAGACTGTTCACCCCTTCTTCCATGTCGTTAATGAAAAGATTAAACAGGATCAGCCCCAGGACAGAGCCCTGGGGGACCCCGCTTGTCACTGGCTGCCATCCCGACGATTCCCCACTAATGGTTACCTTCTGCTTTCGGTCAGTCAACCATGCCCTAATCCACCGGACAGTGCTTTGGTGTATCCCAAAACTCCTCAGTTTCTCCACCAGGATATCATGGGGCACTTTGTCAAAGGCCTTGCTGAAATCCAGGTATACGACATCCACTGCATCCCCTCCATCTAGCCATCTTGAAACCTTGTCATAGAATTCCACAAGGTTTGTCTGGCAGGACCTGTTTCTGCGGAAGCCATGTTGTGTGGCTGTCAGCCTCCCTTCCCTATCTAGCATCACTAGATCTCTCTGTATTATGAGCCTTTCCATTGTTTTTCCTACAATGGACGTAAGGCTAACCGGTCTACAATTCCCCATGTCCTTCCTACTACCCTTTTTGAAATTGGACCACCGATGCCACCCTCCAGTCCTCTGGAACTTCACCTGTTCTCCACGAGGCCTCAAAAATGGAGGCCAGCGGGCGTGAGAGAACCCCTGCCAACTCTCTAAGTACTCTCGGGTGTAACCCGTCAGGGCCTGGCGCCTTTGTAATGTCCAATGCCCTGAGGAGCCCCTCGACTTCAAGGGGGGTGACTCTAATCTCTGCCCCTAAGTCCCCAGCCTCATCCAATCTCCTATACGGATATCCCCCGTCCTGCTTTGGGGGGAACACAGAGGCAAAATATTCATTTAGCATCTGTGCCTGTTCCCTCATGTCAGTCACTGGATCTCCTTCCTCCTTATTTAGTGGCCCCCCCACTTGTCTCCCCTTCCTTTTCCTATTTACATGCTGGAAGAAGCCCTTTTTGTTGCTCTTGATATTCTTGGCAAGTCTCAGCTCATAATCAGCCTTAGCCTTGCAAAGAATCCTTCTGCAACGGGCCTCCTCCTCCTGGTATACCCTTTTGTCTATTTCCCCCAGTACCCATTTCCTATGGAGGCTCCTCTTTCGTCTAATCCCTCTAACCACCTCCTTTCGCATCCAGGGCAGCACTCTCCTCCGCCTCCCCACCTTACTGACTAGAGGTATTGTCAGGGCTTGCGCCTGCAAAACCTCCCTTTTGAGTGCCATCCACCCCTCCTCTACTCGCTTACCTTCCAGTAACCTATCCCAGGAGACTTTCCCCAGTCTGGCCTTCAGTTGGCCAAAGTTGGCCCTCTTGAAGTCCCAGCTTTTAGTGCTCGCCCTGCTGCACGGCCCCAGTCCTCTGATCTCAAAGCAAAGGATAGAGTGATCACTCGCATCCAGAGCTCCCCTAATCTGTACTTCATCTATCAGCTCCTCCCTATTGGTCAAGACCAAGTCCAGGATGTTTCCCCCCCTCGTCGCCTCTCGGACCCTCTGTGTGAAAAACCCACCCTCTAGAGCTTCTAGGAAGTGACGTGACCTGGCTGTCACCGCCGAGTGAGTCTCCCAAGTAATATCTGGGAGATTGAAATCCCCCACAATTACTGTGTCTCTCCCCCAAGATATCCTTAGAATCTTGCCTGTCAGGACATCATCCAGGGTCTCAAGTTGACCTGGAGGGCGATAACATACCCCCACTGTCAGGTCTCTTTCTCTGTCAAAACCCCTAAGTTTCACCCAGACTGCCTCTACCGAATCCCCATCTGTGCTGCACTCTATCTCACTGCATCCTATCCCTTCCTGACATATAAAGCCACACCCCCACCTCTCTTTCCCTTCCTGTCCTTTCTAAAAAGGTGATACCCTTCAATGATCCCTTCAACTCTTCCATAATGATCCCTTCAACTCTTCCAATCTGCTGAAGATAATCATTCCCAGCTAGGAACCCTCCACAGCAATGCCTCTCCTTTCACTGACCCACACTGTGTACTCAGCGCACACCCAGGAGCACACTTTTGGACACAGTGACCCCCCCCAAGCAATGTCCCTGGGAAGAGCCCCAGTGGCACCACTCAAAGATTCCCAAAACCCCTCTTGCACCATAGAGTTCTCCTCCCAGAACCCAGGTTGCTGACTCCTGTGTGAACTGGAAGACACCTGTGGTTGGAGACACCTGTGGTCCCTCTGGAACTGGAAGACACCTGTGGTCCCTCTTGCATGACTGCCCCTGAGCTGGAGCAGAGATCTCAAGGGGATGAGGAGGGGATGGGGCAAGAGGGACAGGTCACCTTGTACAGCTCAAGATTCAGCAGTAGAAGGAATGGGTCCTGAATCTATGGAAAGAACAGGCAGATTTTAAGCAGGCAAGGGTTGGAATCGGAGCAGTGGGCGGGGAAACATCCCACCAGGAGGCAGCTAAGACAAATTGTGCTCCATATGTGAAGTGGACCAGTAGCAAAACAGGGGGCAAGGAATTATAGGAGGCAGAGCATGACACAAATGAGCTTGGGATATGTATGGTTGCCAGAAGGAAGACTGGAGAAAGAGGACTGGAACACTGCACTCTCTGTGGTAGGATTGTGTGTAGGGTCTATCTTTTCATGGCAAGATATGCCAGAGTGCCCAGTGTTTCGGAGGCTGGATTTCCCTCCATCTTAACCTTGGCTGTAATAGGAGGCCCATAAATACCTACAAGAATGGCCTTGACAGTTGTAGATGGCCAACAAATACGTGTGTGTGTGTGCGTGTGCATGCGTGCGTGCGTGCGTGTATATAAGTAAGCAAGTGAATAAATAAAGAACCCACCTTCCTTAGAGGAGATAGTCCCTTCTGGGCAGGAAACACAGTCATAGCAGCAAACGGGCTTTCCTTCCTGAACCACCTTGTAGAATCCAGGGCGGCAGCTTTCCACACACCTGGCATGTGGCAGGGGCTGAGTACAAAAACAAGGACAAACAGGAAAATATGTTAGAGCTACCTGACTGGAGGAAAGGGGAGGCAACATTGAAAGGAACATGATCCTGCAACTAGGGTTTGGAAGTTCAGCCTGGAATCTCTCTCTATTGTGGTCACTAGACTTCATTCCCATGCTTGAAAAGTATGCAAAGAAGCAACCATGCACAAGTGACAACTAGGGTTGCGGCATTTGGGCTTAAATCTCACCCCATCTATGCAAAGAAGCAAAGATGCACAAGATATGTGTGCAGAAGCCTGTGTCTGGTCTCTTGGATTCTCCTGGACTTGCTTGCTCCCAGACACCCACACAAACATTTGGTGCAAGGCAGATTTAGGGAATAGAGAAAGTGGTCTGGAGTCTGGGAAGCTGAGCCAGAGAAATATTTATTTATTTATTTATTTATTTATTATTTATTAAAACATTTCTATGCTGCCCCATTGCAACAAAGTCTTGGGGTGACTTACAACAAATAAAAATACCAAATATGAGGGATCCCCCCTCCCAAGCTGAATTCCTAGCACATTCCTGCTTATATGTAAACCTAAGCCAATGCAACTGTGTCCAATGCATATTCCTTCCCAAATACATGCATCTGCGAGAACAAGGAGTGAGAGGTATTTCTCACCTTGTTGAGCCATTTGGGCCACACAATGGCATCTTGGTCTATGGTGCATTTGCGTCCAGACAACCCTCACCTTTCTATACTCCCAACTTTCACTCTTTCAACAGAGCTGTTGGGAAACTTCACCCAGTTGACAATGTCCATGTCAGCTGCCAGGTCCCCTTTCCCATCCAAATACACTCCATCCATGGAACGATTGTGAAACTGGGGGCTTCTCAGGAAGGGGTGGAGCTGGAACAGGAGAGAAACCACCAGCACTGAGGAAAGATGAAGCCATGCTGGATCCCCCAGTTTTTCCCTTTTTGCTCAGGGCTGACTCTGGACTGAAGTGACTGGTGTGTCTTTTCCCATGAGCAGGTGCCCTGATTTCCTCCCAGAATGCCCTTGGTCTGCTTTAGGAGCTTGGCAAGAAGCTTTCTTCTATACTTATGCAAACCTGTTCTGGAATGTGGACCAGATCTTATACTTATGGAGAGTGATGCCAGGCTCTTCAAGGGTCAGGTCCCAGCATTCCTTGGAAAGCACGCAGTTGTCAATCTGTACAGACGTACCCACAAGTTACTTCAAGTGAAGGCTCACAAAGGAGTGTAATGGAAAGATCATATGAGGCTTATTTGTGGGACAGCCTTACAATCTTGCCTGAATATCAGGCATTACATTATGCAATTCAAGAAGGGTTATCTTCGGAGTACCAATGATAACTTGATTACAAAATGTGATCCAGGAGATGGGAGAAGTTCAATTTGGACAATAAAATGTTCTGAACATGAAAAGGTAGGCAGCTCAAGAGCCTACCTGTAAAACTAGATGGGTGACGTGCCCTAGATACAAACTCAGAAGGTGGGAGAACCCACACTCAAAGGCAGAGCATGGGTGTATTGAAGATTGTCACTGAACAGTGGGCCATTGCTGAAGCATGGATTATCATGGATTTTCAAGCAGTCTGGACCCAACTGTAATAACTCACGGAGCAACACTGTGACATCTTCACCATGGTTTGATATGCCACTTAATTTCAGGGAACCTACATTTCTGCAACAAGGCCCTATGACTCCTCACCCTGCTCATGTGGTCTTGCGTATGATGCATTCAGCAATGTGTTGGGGGTCCTGACAGATGAACTCCATCCTCTCAATCCAGTTAAAGGAAAAAACTGGGAGAATCACATAGATGATAGGCCAGATGGCAGGAATACCCTCCTGAATGTGCAGTCTCTTGCTTCGGTTTCTCGTAGTCCCTGTAGTGGCGCACTTCATTATTAGGGTTGTCAGAAAAGTCTGAAGTGGAATACAGAATACCTGCCATGGCTGAAGGCTTTGCACATCCAGCCTGTGTCCACCCTCAAGCTGCATCCTCTTGAATCTTGATTGTAAAGCAGCATCCACAGCCCGGGCCACAGCCTGGATGGTGCTGTAGGAGAAGAAGCTGTCCAGGGAGAGCACTCGCTGCACCACATATCTGGGTGGGGCTTTCCCTTTCCCATTTTCTCTGCATCTTGTCCACCCTTTGATGGAAACAACATGCTTCACATAGGAACAATCAAATGACTTCTTCACAAATCCCTCCATAGCAAGGAAGAAGGGGGTAAAATCTTCATAGGTCATCTTTTTATTCATTTGGAGAATGAAGGAAAACAATCCATGGATGTGTTGGAAAGGTAGGTTAAGATATGTCAACTCCACACTGAAATCCCACATTGCTGTAGTGATCCAGACTTTCCCTACAACAGATTTCATCCTTTCCACTTCTTGCTGCATAAGTCATATTCCGAAAAACAATGAACTTGTCTCTGCACAATAAACATACACATGGATTTGTTGCAGTATCTCAAGTGAGCCTTCGCGGAGCTCAGGATTTTTTGACTTCATGTTTGAGAAAGTGTATGAAAAAAGACACAAATGCCATTCCTGAGGAGCTCAGGTGTCAAGGTTCTCTGAACACACTTCCATTATCGGTGTCTAAAGCAAAGAGACCAACCATGGTCCATCTGAAATGCAGGAGGAGTTTGACGATCCCCATGTACTGGACCCCTTCTCTGGGGAGCATGCGGTAGAGAAAAGGGGACTGGGCTTGATCACTCCAGATGTGAGAATCAAAAGCATAAGTCACCTGGAGAATTAAAAAAGAGACTGATAGATTCATTGCAGAATCACATTTCTTTTCCTCATCTCATAAAGCTACCCTCTGAACAAGTAATTATCTGTGTGAAACATTACACTAGAAACTTCCTCCTTCCTTCCATCCTGAAAAATCGAATGTTTAGCCACCCTAAGTGTAAAACACCGAAAATGGATGCCCCAAATAGGTTGAATTCAGGTGCATCTCCTAAGCTTCCACAGTGGAAGAAAGTTCCTAATGAGCATCCCACTTTTCCAGCAGGTGTTCTAGGCTGTGTTCCAAAGGATGATCTTGCAAAGTATATTCATTAGCTTTACCTCCTGCTTTTTTCTTATGAACTCAGAGGGGCTCACAGGATTTTCCTCCTGCTTCCCTCAGTCTTAACCCTTGCACCATGCTGGCTTGCAAAGGTTGCCTTGCTCCCCGTCCCTGGTGCATGCAATGCGGCCTTACCTCTGTGAGCTCTGTTCATGAGCTGTGATTAGTGCATGGGACTGGGACTCGGGCATGCTGGGTCTAGTCCCCACTCAGCCATGGAGACAACTGGATGACAGAATTTCAGTCACAGAATCTCAGTCCAAACTACCTCACATTGTTGTTGTGGGGATAAAAGTTAGAGCAGGAGGGGGAGAATTATGTAAACTGATTTGAGTTCTTTGTAAGAAAAAAGCAGGATTTAAATTGAGTGAGTAAGCATAAAGAGGCCAGAAAATTGACCATGATGCTGTTTCCATCATTTGCCAATCAGGTCAGAATTTTTCCTTCAAAATAGACAGCATTGGCCTAGTTTGTAGAAAGGGATGCTTATACGAGGAATGGCGGGGGCCTGTAACACCTTGCAACCCTCTCTTGATGTGTCGTTATTTGTCATTAAGTCATCTCTGATTTTGGGAAAGCATATGAGTGAAAAAACTTCAAAATGTCCAGTCCATGACAGCCTTGCTCAGCTCTTCCAAATTCAAGATTAGGCATTTCTTTCTTCACCTTCTTTTGGCTTTCCTTAGCAGCTCTTGCTCTCGATTGCCTATATTCACAGCATGGGAAAAACCCACTGTGGTTCTATGCCAAACATCTTGAGTTATCTTAATAGAAATGTCAAGTAAAGGTAGAGGCACCAGAAAAGGTTTTACCCACACCTGTCCAATTTTGTAGATGCTCAACAGATTTGAAACTTGGTTGGAGTTTTCAGAGTCTGATTCATCAAGGGCAGCCATGAGTTGCTGCTGTCTGCCACACTTGTAGTTTGGAACTTGAGCCTGTCCGGTTGAAAGCAGGTCAATAGTTGCATCAGAAGTCAGTATCGCATTGTTATAGCTGTCATAGATGTTATAGCCCAGGGTGATGTTGGACAAGAGCCTGGGATTCTGGTTGATTTCCCGAATGGCAAAAAAGAGGGAAAGGATCTTCCAGTAAATGTGGATCCATAACTGGGAAAAAAAAGCAGATGTGTCATGTCACTACTTCATCTACAACAGATTCAGATGTTCTTCAGCTGTTCTCCTGGATATTCATGCATACATACATATTTTTATGAGCACTATGTTTTTCACAGCTTTCTACATACTGACACATTTCCAAATCAAAGACCAAAGCAAAATGCCGATGGGAAGGAAGGAGGTTTCTGCATTGCTGACCACATTTTCCTCATGCTGGCCGGTTCTGGACAATACTGGCACTGTGTGACAAAATAACTCCCACACTTAGCTGTCCATGCACTTTGCCTTATCACCCAAACCAGGATGTTTACTTACTCCTGCCGTCCATTGGAGGCAGCTTTCCTGAAAGTGTGTGGAAGAAAGTTGGCATGTGCTGCAGAATGGCAGCAGCAAAGACATAGTCTCCTGGCCTGTAGAGATTCAGAGGCTGAACCTCATCCCTGTGCCAGCTCCAGGGGCATCTGGCCTTCAGCATCCCACTGGAGGCCTCTGGAAGCAGCAGCAGCAGCAGCAGCAGGAAGAGCAGAGTCATTCTGTTTCTGCCAGGGATGGCCTCCTTCTTGCTTCCCCAATGAGGAACAATGAGAAGCAGCAAGAGCAGTCAAAGCCCCCTGGCAGAGGGAGGCTTCACTGGTTCTCGAGACAGACACGGAGACCAACCCAAGGCCTCCCCTAAGGGGGAAGAGCAGAAGCAAACTGCACCAAGGCCTTGTTGCCTCCTTTGAAGCTCCTCCCCAGCTCTTGGTGGAAGGAGGTCTTTATATGCCTTCCATTTTATGGCTGGATGCTGGACAGCACCATCTCTGGCTCCAGAATCCCATGTTGACAACGCTGATCTCAAGGATGGTGTTTTTGGGGAGGGGATCCCAAGAGCTTTAGCAAGAGTACCAGTAGAACATTATGATTTCCATAAGTATAGGGTCACAAAGATGAGACACCTCTGCAACTTTCCGTACTCTCTGAATTGTTCTACGCACAAGTACACGGTTGGAGAAAAAGATTTTCTGCAAATGCATGGATGCTGCTCCTTCAAATGAACCAGGATTGAGAGACCGTTTTGCATCTGTAACAGGACTTGAATGTCTGAGTTGCTATCTGTCACTCCTGCCCCCCACCAGTACTTCCCAGATTGTCAGGCAGAATCTCATATTTAGGAGGAAATTTGGCCCTGAAAAATGGTTTCTCTGCGCTTTCCTGCTTCTTTCTGGAGAGCTGACCAGGTCCCCAGAGGTTCAACTTGGGCTCTGCTAGCTTATTCCACTGCCATCTTCACAAGGCAGAATAATTGTCCTGTGCCACCAATACTGCCCTCCATGGATGGCACATGTTCTAATTTTGCCCAATGATTGCACCAGCAGAGTCAGCTGCAAAGGTCAGCAAGAGTGATAGTCCTGGATGGAGGAACTATCCCTTCCCAACTCCTGCCAGGCTCCTGCCAGATGGACTTGTGGCAGGGGTCATTTTCACCTCTTCTTTCCTCTTCTCCTCTCATTTTTGTCCTTTGAAAACATGTTTTTCCTTCAGCTTCCTCCACTTCCCATTCACTTATGGTTGCATCATTTTTTCTCCTTTGTGAGCTGTGACTGCATGTGTCCCTCATCAGTTCAATGCAACATGGTCAGTGTTAGGATAGAGATGTATAAAGGCAGAACCAGAACCATATTTGCTCAACAAAACTAAGTAGAGGAAGGCTAGTTGTGTTCGTTGGAGATGCAACCAGGCGATCCGTACGTATTTCCATATGTGGTGGAAGTGTAAATATACAAATCAATTTTGGAAAATGGTTTTCAAAGAAATTAGGAAAATACTGAACTTAAATATTGAAGCTGACCATAGATCAGCATTATTGTCATTATTTACAGAACAGATGGGGCAAATATTAAAGAATTGATGATCAATTTATTAACAGTAATAAGGGCAATAATAGCAACTAACTGGAAAATAAGAGGTGAATATCAAATCATTTACTGGTATACAGAAGTCTAGAATATAGCTATTACTGATACATTTTTGTTGTTGCTAGTCACAAAGTCATGTCTGACTCATTGCGACACCATGCACAACATTCCTCCAGGCCTTCCTGGCCTCCACCATACCCCGGAGTTCACTTAAGCTCACACCAACTGCTTCAGTGACTCCATCCAGTCACCTCATTCTCTGCCGTCCCCTTCTTCTTTTGCCATCTGTAGTTCCCAGCATTAGGCTCTCCTCCAGTGAGTCCTGACTTCTCATTAGGTGGCCAAGTATTTGAGTTTCATCTTCAGCATTTGGCCTTCTTAAGAGCAGTCAGAGTTGATCTCTTCTAGGACTGACTGGTTTGATCTTCTTTCATTCCAAGGGACTTGCAGGAGTCTCCTCCAGCACCACAATTCAAAGGCCTCAATCCTTTGGCCCTCAGCCTTCCTTATGGTCCAACATTTACATCCATACATTGCAACTGGGAAAACCATAGCCTTGACTATAGACACATTTGTCGGCTACATGCCTCTTCTTTTTAGTATGCTGACTAGAATAGCCATAGCTTTCCTCCCAAGGATCAAGCGTCTTTTAATTTCTTGGCTGCAGTACCCATCTGCAGAGATCTTGGAGCCCAGGAAAATAAAGTCTGTCACTACCTCCATTTCTGCCCCATCTATTTGCCAGGAAGTGACCGGACCTGATGCCATGATCTTTGTTGTTGTTGTTGTTGTTGTTGTTGTTAGTCACGAAGTCGAGTCCGACCCATCGCGACCCCATGGACAACATTCCTCCAGGCCCTCCTGTCCTCCACCATACCCGGAGTCCACTCAAGCTCACACCAACCACCTCAGTGACTCCATCCAGCCACCTCATCCTCTGCCGTCCTTCTTCTTTTGCCATCTATTATTCCCAGCATTAGACTCTTCCCCAGGGAGTCCTTCCTTCTCATTAGGTGGCCAAAGTATTTGAGTTTCATCTTCACTATCTGGCCTTCTAAAGAGCAGTCAGGGTTGATCTCCTCTAGGACTGACTGGTTTGATCGCCTTGCAGTCCAAGGGACTCGCAGGAGTCTTCTCCAGCACCACAACTCAAAGGCCTCAATCCTTTTGCGCTCAGCCTTCCTTATTGTCCAGCTTTCGCAGCCATACATTGCAACTGGGAAAACCATAGCCTTGACTATACGCACTTTTGTTGGCAGGGTGATGTCTCTGCTTTTCAGTATGCTATCTAGATTTGCCATAGCTTTCCTCCCCAGGAGCAAGCGTCTTTTAATTTCTTGGCTGCAGTCCCCGTCTGCAGTGATCTTGGAGCCCAGGAAAATAAAGTCTGTCACTACCTCCATTTCTTCCCCATCTATTTGCCAGGAAGTGAGAGGACCAGATGCCATGATCTTAGTTTTCTTAATGTTGAGTTTCAAGCCAACTTTTGCACTCTCCTCCTCACCCGCATCAAGAGGCTCCCTGGCTTTCTCCATGATCCAGCGTATGTTGGCAATTTGATCTCTAGTTCCTCTCCCTCTTCGAATCCTGCCTGTACTTCTGGTAGTTCTCGGTCCACATACTGCTGGAGCCTAGCTTGTAGGATTTTGAGCATCACTTTGCTAGCATGTGAAATGAGTGCAATGGTGCGGTAGTTTGAACATTCTTTGGCATTGCCCTTCTTGGGGATCGGAATGTAAACTGACCTTTTCCAATCCTGTGGCCACTGTTGAGTTTTCCAAATTTGCTGGCATATTGAGTGTAGCACTTTAACTGCATCGTCTTTCAGGATTTTGAATAGCTCAGCTGGATGCTGTCACCTCCACTAGCTTTGTTGTTGCTCAGACTTCCTAAGGCCCATTTCACTTCACACTCCAGGATGTCTGGCTTGAGGTCAGTGACCACCCCATTGTGGTTATCAGGGATGTTAAGCTCTTTCTTGTATAGTTCTTCTGTGTAATCTTGCCACCTCTTCTTAATCTCTTCTGCCTCTGTTAGGTCCCTGCCATTTTGGTCCTTTATTATGCCCATCTTTGCATGAAATGTTCCCTTCATATCTCTAATTTTCTTGAAGAGATCTCTGGTCCTCCCTATTCTATTGTTTTCTTCTATTTCTTTGCACTGTTCATTTAGGAAGGCATTCTTATCTCTTCTAGCTGTTCTCTGGAATCTGCATTCAATTGTTTGTATCTTTCTCTTTCTCCCTTGCCTTTCGCTTCCCTTCTTTCCTCAGCTATTTGTAAAGCTTCCTCAGACAGCCATTTTGCTTTCTTGCCTTTCTTTTTCTTTGGGATGGTTTTAGTTGCTGCCTCTTGTACAATGTTGCGAACCTCCGTCCATAGTTCTTCAGGCACTCTGTCTATCAGATTTAATTCCTTAAATCTATTTGTCACCTCTACTGTATATTCATCAGGGATATGATTTAGGTCATACCTGAGTAGCCTAGTGCTTTTCCCTACTTTCTTCAACTTAAGCCTAAATTTTGCCACCAGAAGCTCATGATCTGAGCCACAGTCAGCTCCTGGTCTAGTTTTTACTGACTGTATAGAACTTCTCTATCTTTGGCTGCAGAGCACATAGTCAATCTGATTTCTGTGTTGACCGTCTGGTGATGTCCATGTGTAGAGACGTCTCTTGGGTTGTTGGAAAAGAGTGTTTGTTATGACCATCGTATTCTCTTGACAAAATTCTACCAGCCTGTGTCCTGCTTCATTTTGTACTCCAAGGCCAAACTTGCCTTATTCGGTTATTTTGCCCTACTTTAGCATTCCAACCCCCATGATGATAAGGACATCATTTTTTGGAGTTAATTCTAGCAGGTGTTGTAGGCCTTCATAGAACTGGTCAACTTCAGCCTCTTCAGCACCAGTGGTTGGGGCATAAACTTGGACTATTGTGATGTTGAATGGTTTGCCTTGGATTCGAACTGAGATCATTCTGTCATTTTGGAGATTGTATCCCAGTACTGCTTTCCCTACTCTTTTATTGACTATGAAGGCTACTCCATTTCTTCTGAGGGATTCTTGCCCGCAGTAGTATACCTGATGGTCATCTGAACTAAATTCACCCATGCCTGTCCATTTTAGTTCACTGATTCCTAAGATGTCGATGTTCAGTCTTGTCATCTCTTGTTTGACCACATCCAGCTTGCCTTGATTCATGGATCTGACATTCCAGGTTCCTATGGAGTAAAGATCTTTGCAGCATCGGACTTTCCTTTCACCTCCAGATACATCGGCAACTGAGTGTCCTTTTGGCTTTGACCCAGTCGCTTCATTCTTTCTGGCGCTACTAGTACTAGTCCTCCGCTCTTCCCAGTAGCATATTGGACACCTTCCGACCTGAGGGGCTCATCTTCCGTGTCATATCGTTTTGCCTTTTGGTTTTCATGTCCATGGGGTTTTCATGGCAAAGATACTGGAGTGGGTTGCCATTTCCTTCTCCAGTGGATCACGTTTTGTCAGAGCTCTCTGCTATGACCTGTCCGTCGTGGGTGACCCTGCACGGCATAGCTCATAGCTTCATTGAGCTACGCAAGCCCCTTCGCCACGACAAGGCAGTGATCCATGAAGGAGGCCATGATCTTAGTTTTCTTAATGATGAGTTTCAAGCCAACTTTTGCACTCTCCTCCTTCACCTGCATCAAGAGGCTCTTTAGTTCCTCTTCACTTTCTGCCATGAGAGTGGTATCATCTGCGTATCTGAGGTTGTTGATATTTCTCTTAGCAATCTTAATTTCAACTTGGGATTCATCTATCCCTGCCTTTCGCATGATGTACTCTGCATATAAGTTAAATAGGTAGGGCGACAGTATACAGCCTTGCCGAACTCCTTTCTCAATATTGAACCAATCAGTGGTTCCATGTGCAGTTCTCACTGTTGCTTCTTGACCCGCATACAGATTTCTCATGGGACAAGTATGATGGTCTGGTACTCCCATCGCTTTAAGAACTTGCCACAATTTGTTGTGATCCACACAATCAAAGACTTTAGCATAGTCAATGAAGCAGAAGTAGTTGTTTTTCTCAAACACCCTTGTTTTCTCCATGATCCAGTGTATGCTGGCAATTTGATCTCTTGTTCCTCTGCCTCTTTGAAATTCTGCCTGTACTCCTGGTGGTTCTCGGTCCACATACTGCTAGAGCCTAGCTTGTAGGATTTTGAGCATCACTTTGCTAGCATGTGAAATGAGTGCAATGGTGTGGTAGTTTGAACTTTCTTTGGCATTGCCCTTCTTTGGGATGGGAATCTAAACTGACCTTTTCCACTCCTGTGGCCACTGTTGAGTTTTCCAAGTTTGCGGGCATATTGAGTGTAACACTTTTACTGCATCTTCTTTTAAGATTTTGAATAGCTCAGCTGGAATACTGTCACTTCCACTAGCTTTGTTGTTGCACAGACTTCCTAAAACCCATTTGATTTCACATACTGATAAATTTACTTGAGATAATAAATGGAAAAGAAGGTTTGATAGGTAAAAACAAATTTGAAATATTTGGAGACATTTTATTGAATATGTTTTAATAAAAGGAAAGGGGTCAGGGTTGAACCATCACAAGCGTCAATGCAGTTCTGGAGGGAATCAACCTGGAAGTGGATCAACCTGATTGAATAAATGATTTAACATTAAGTGTACTGATTTGTTGGTGGAGGCAGCACTGGTATTGTTGCATTGTTTAATTATGCTTATTGATTAAAATAATAAAATAATGATTATGTTCACTGTTATTATATTAACTGTATTGTTTTGGTTCCACCGTCATGTTGTTCTGAAAGTTTTGGAAGCTTTCCTGGATATCGACCCTGAAGATGCTCTGAAGCATCTTTGAAGCTTTCAGGGGAGGGAGAGGCCTTTTTGTGCCTTCCTTTTTGTGCCTGGGTGCAAGATGGAGCCTACGGTGACGCCAGACTCCCCTGGTGATCTTAAGGATGGTATTTTTCAGGGAGACCCCAAGAGTTTTAGCATGAATACCAGTAAAGCATTATGATTTTCAAAACTGTATGGTCATGAAGGTGGGACACATCTGCAAAATTTTACAACATCCTTTCTGTTTTCAGCCCTGAATTATTCTGCTCATACATGCGTTGTTTTCTGCAAATGTACTCATTCATCTCTCATCATTGCCCCAAGCTGTGTACATGTCCCACCACCTATAAAACACTCTGTATATGCTCAGGGAGTTCATAGCCATTTCTGTCTACTGACTACCTTGCAGAGCTGTTGTTTTATTACTGTTTGAGAGGGATTCCTGGGGAGTCCTGCCAATAAACTGCTGAACGTGAATGCAGTGTCCTCTCTGTGAGTCTGAGCATACATTATCCATTATCCTGCTTCTGTGATATTAAATTATTGACTTTAATAGTTCATTATCATTAAGGCAGACTTGCATTGGTGCTTCTTTAGTACGAGCCTGCCTCTTTGGCTGAAAACATGCAAGGAAAGGGCACTTCTCCAATCATATGAGTTTTCTTGACTAATATTGCCTTCATGGTGATCTGCTATAAATGGGAGAATTGGAATGGGGTTGGGAGCAAAGAATCTGTGTTATTAATACACATGTCTTCTTAATGGGGACACAGGAAATATGTGTGGGGCATGATATTCAAAGACACAGGTGGCCTCCTTAGAGAGGAGGACACATTACTTTCTGCATTGGACAGACTGCCTGAGCCAGCAGCAGCAGGAGAAGCAGCAGCACAATGAGGATCATTCTGGATGTGAGTCCTCCCCACCTCCCTTCATCATGGCTCATCTCATCTCCAAATCTGCTTGATCAATACAAGGTTGCTGTGCCTTTCCAGAAAAAGTGACTTCTGAGGTGGGGGGGGAATGCTCTTCAAGTCCACTGCAAATCGTGTCCCTTCTTCTCGTGGTTGCAGTGGAAATCTCCAGTCAATGCCATGCTGGTTTATACCAAGTTCCCCAGTTAGCAACAGCTTATGCACCAGATGGAGCCAAGTTTCCATTTTTGAGGCTCACGAGAATGGAGATGGGACTGTTTTATAGCTTAATGCAGGGTGTTTTGGGAATCAACTGTGTGACAAGGAATTTGATGCTTGGTTTAAGTAAGAATGCAACCATAATTCTGTTGATTAGCTTTTCCTGGGGACTCTTGGGGAATGACATCTGGAGGCAGAAAGGAGTGAAATTTGGAAGATGCACCACTGATTTAAGATATATAGATGATGAAGACCCCTGGGTGTCATGGACAGGATATTTGGGAGGGCTTTCATTCATAAGTCACCACAGGTTAAAGAAGACTTGATGGCACATCACAACATCACCAACAGGCACCATCCAAAGCCAGAGTGAAAAGTCAAAGGAAAAGCAGGCCTACTGGGATTGCAGCAGAAAATCTCTTCTCTGGAAAACATTTTCTCTCCTGGATTGGAAAGAAATCTCCCTTTTCAAAGTAAAGCCTTTCAAAAGAGGAAAAGCTCAATATTGGGGTGTTGGGTAACAAGTCAAATCATATTGTACATGGGATTTAATCAAGAGATGCTCCTTTATATTAAGTTCCGGCTTCCATATGATAATGTAGCACTTGGGAAGAAAGATGCAACCCAGCAGCCCAGAACTGGAGGCCAAGATGGAGAAAACCTGCACGGCCACCATGTACTTGCCCTTGTGCTCAGGTAGGAGGGCACAAAAGACACCCAGACACTGCAGAAGACCAGCATGCTGAAGGTGATGAGCTTGGCCTCATTGAAGGCCCCAGGAATGGCCAATGAAGAGGAAGGAGGAGGAGAAGGAAAGTAGAAGGGCAATCAGAAGAATGTAGGAGAGATCCCGGTTATTGGCTCTGACGACCGGGTTTTCTCGGAATTTAATAAAGATTCCTTACACAAGTCCAGTGAATAAGGAGAGCATTAGGCCATGGAAACCAGGGAGATCCCAAGAAAATCTTCATAGGACAGGAAGGAGATCCCCTTGGGAGTACATTGATTTCGGTTCTTGATTGGATGCTGATCATCTGGACACCTGGTGCAATGGTCAGCATCTGGAAAGAGAAAAAGAATCTTGTCTCTTTCATCCTTAACAATCTCTGCTCATTCAATTTAGTGAAATATTTTGAGTAGGCAACCCTGGGAGCAGACATTGTTTCCTGCAGTTCCTGTCAGAGTTGCTGGGCTTCCTCATTCCCCTATGCCACGAACCCATATTCTGTAGTCCCTGTGTTTAGGATTCCAAGTTGGGTATGAGGAATTCATGGTCCGAACGTCTTCCGTCTCCTTTAGAGGTTTTGCTCAGACTCCTGCCCCTGGAATATTTCCCCTTCTCATGGTCGGTTCATCATTTGAGACCTTATCAGGGGACCAGCATTGAAGGGAACTTGATTAGGGCTCACATTTCTGACTGTTCACATTTGCAGGTCTCACACTTTGGCTATCGAAATGTGTGCCATGCAGTCTCCAAGGGACATACCTGCAAAGAGGCTTTCCATTATGAACTGTGCTGTGTGGCTGAAGTGGTGTGTTCCAAGAATCACAGAATCAGACAGTCAGAGAAAAGACGTGTTAGAAGGGGCATGAGACCAACGGTTCAATGCTCTGCCATTGCAGGATGTTGAGTTACACCATCCCATTCAAAAGACTGTGCAGATGATGTTCAGAAGCCAAAGGTGAATAAAGCTATCCCTTTTTATGCTCTTATTTACATTTTTGAATGCATACACATATTAGGAGAGGCCACTAAGCTTCTGCTAATCTCCTTCCAAGGAGAAGCAACCTTAGCAAGGATTGGTGTGTCATGCATTTCTCATGCTTAGAGAAGTGGGGTAAATGTAACTGTAAGATTCATGAAGTCTGAATGTGCCCAGAAGTTACAGGAGGCACATTGCTTCACCCACCAATGTAGAGGTGGGTCCATGCTCCAACATTCAGTTTGTGGAACCATTTATTGATAGTGCAGGAAAGTTGGATATTCCTCCAAAGAGAAAAAAAATCACGGGATAATTTCTGGTGGCACCCATCCCTCTCCCCACCCAACTCCATTCCCCAAGTTGCAGTTTGTAAGTTGCGCTGCCAAACTAATTGTGGATACTTAAAGAGAGGGTGCAACTGTAGGTATGGCCTAGAGAAGACTTGTAGAAATACCATTGAAAATGCGCTCTCAAAACCCACTGCAGGCTGCTACTTGGAGGGGGCTTTTGGAAGAGGGGAACCTAGTCCGCTAACCCATGTGGCTTAATATGGGGAAACAACCACCCTGAGAGCATATGACATGTTGGAAGCCTTGTTCAAACTCCTTTTGCTCGCTCTCTCACAACACCAGTGCCTGAATTTATCCTATGATGCTGATCAGTGGGGAAATCTCTCTGGCCTGCAAAAGACTGTCACTCTCCATATAGCACATTCTTAAAATATGGCATTCACTTCCAGAAAATGAAGTGAGAACCATGGATCCAATTCATAGAGAAAATTACTTCCACGGCTGTGAGCCATGATGGGGATATGTTACCTCCAGGGAAGAGGAGGTATATCTCTGTGTTTTAGTTCTTGGAGGGGAGTTTGGTGATGCTGTGCCATTTATGACATATAATGATCCCTCACACTGATAAACTCTATTGAAGCATTCCTAGATAGTGCTCCTCTCACACAGAATCTCCTCTTTCACATCCTTCACTTGTGGACTCTCAGCCCCATCACAAGCACCGGGCACGGCTTTGGACACAGTGACGCACCTGGCAACACCCCGAGAGGAGTCCCATGGCACCATCCACAGGATCCCAAAGCTCTCTTGCTCCACAGAGTTCTCAACCCACAACCCAAGTCGTCCCGTTTTGCAAACAGGACACCCACTTAAGGGTGTCTTCATAGCAGTGGTGGGAGTAAGGAGATGTCCCTCACAAGATGTCCCTTAGGCTGGAGCAGGTCTCAAGGGGTTGAGGAGGCTGGGGCAAGAGGGACAGGTCACATCGCAGAACTTGAGGTGCAGCAGAGAGGAAAGTGGTGTCCTGGATATTTAGATAGAACTGGCAGGTTTTAAGCAGGCAAGGGCTGGATTGGAGCAGAGGGTGGGGAAACATCCCACTGGAAGCCAGCTGAGACAAACAATGTTCCTAAAGTACTGAGGACCAATAGCAAAGAAGGCAGCTGATACAATGGGGGGGAAAGGGATTATGGAGGTAGAGCATGCCACAAAGCTTGGGATGTCTGCTACTGCCGCAAGAGGATTGGAGAAAGGAGACTGGAACAGTCCTCAATACTGACTAGGATTCCTCTGTGGGTGTGTGATTCTTTAGCAAATGT
Source organism: Varanus salvator macromaculatus (assembly GCA_023646645.1). Taxonomy (NCBI): domain Eukaryota; kingdom Metazoa; phylum Chordata; class Lepidosauria; order Squamata; family Varanidae; genus Varanus; species Varanus salvator. The sequence goes on from JAIXND010000811.1 coordinate 571,946, forward strand.
GCCAAAATGCCCCTGGTTTGGAGGATCATTGCCTCTCCCCCACCACCCCAGGACTGGATGTTCCTCCATAGTCACCCATCTTCCTGAGTGGAGATGGTCCCTTCTGGCAGGGAATGCAGTCATAGCAGCAAACGGGCTTCCTTTCTGAACCACCTTGAAGAATCCTGGGCGGCAGCTCTCCGCACACCTGGCATGGGGCAGGGGCTGAGCAGAAAAGGAAGGATCCCCAAGAAATGTGTTAGAGTGATGTCATTGAGGGAAAGGAGAGGCAATGCTGGTAAGGACAGGAGAGGCCGTCTAGGATGGAAGTGATCCTGCAAGTAGGGTTATGAATTTACTCCCTTGTGCCACTAGATTCATATCCATGCTTGCATAGTATGCAAAAAGTGAACATGCACAAGTCACATGTGCAGAAGCATGTGGATGGCTCTCAGTTTATCTTGGGCCTGCTTCTTCTTACTCACAACAACACTTGGTGCAAGCATATTTAGGACAG